>CM059437.1:75909866-76439866 GCA_030390025.1 Squalus acanthias
ACACACAGCCCGCCCAGAGAGAGAGACACACACACAGCCCGCCCAGAGAGAGAGACACACACACAGCCCGCCCAGAGAGAGAGACACACACACAGCCCGCCCAGAGAGAGAGACACACACACAGCCCGCCCAGAGAGACACACACACAGCCCGCCCAGAGAGAGACACACACACAGCCCGCCCAGAGAGAGAGACACACACACACAGCCCGCCCAGAGAGACACACACACAGCCCGCCCAGAGAGAGACACACACACAGCCCGCCCAGAGAGAGAGACACACACACAGCCCGCCCAGAGAGAGACACACACACAGCCCGCCCAGAGAGAGACACACACACAGCCCGCCCAGAGAGAGAGAGACACACACAGCCCGCCCAGAGAGAGACACACACAGCCCGCCCAGAGAGAGAGAGACACACACAGCCCGCCCAGAGAGAGACACACACAGCCCGCCCAGAGAGAGAGAGACACACACAGCCCGCCCAGAGAGACACACACAGCCCGCCCAGAGAGACACACACAGCCCGCCCAGAGAGAGAGAGAGACACACACACACACACACACACACACACACACACACCCAGCCCGCCCAGAGAGAGACACACACCCGCCCAGAGACACACAGGAAAGAGAAAACCGAATACTGTGTTGGTTGAGCAAATGTTCCAACACACTTCCTGTCTGCTGCTTGCTCCTCTGCCAGAGGATCCTCCATTAATTGCATGGATCAATCCAAAACTCAGGACTGTTGATCATTGGGCCTTTTTCATTCCCTGCATTTATCTGCAGTAAGTCCTCTGTAGGACTGCTAAATTCCAGTTAATAAACTAATAAGCTTTCTTCACATTACCAATCTAAAAAAAATCGTAAGAGTTAAACAAGCAGAAGGAAATTATCACTATGAAAACTAGCTTCAAAACTCAGTCTAACCAGTTTCATGTTGCACAAGCGGATTTGCACAGTTAGGTGCTTCATCTAAACATTATTTCTATTAAATTAATAGATATGTTTTATTCTGTAAATTTTTAGGAACTATGACCATTACTGTCGCACTACAGGGCTGAATGGAACACCACTATTAACGTAAAATGTAAAATCAAAGACTCCAAATAGGTTATTTTTCAAGCTAGGGTGGGAGAGAGAGGGGGAAAAGATAACTATGCATCTTAAAATTGTTTCACTGCAATATTCTGCACGTCACAGTTCCAAATAAGTATTTTAAATATGCCCAGATTACTTCTGCAATATATTTTAGGATTCCATTTCTACCAACCATGCACAGTAAATATACTTTTGGACATCGTTGTAGTGCCTCAGGGTAACTATTTTCAGCTGCTTCATCAATGACCTTTCCTCCAGCATAAAGTCAGAAGTGGGCCATTTGCTGATGATTGCAGTGTTCAGCCAAATTCATACTTGCTCAGGTAACAAAGCAGTCCGTGCCCGCATGCAGCAAGTCCAGAACAACATCCAGACTTAGGTTGATAAGTAGCATGTAGCATTCATGCCACACAAGTGCCAGAAAATGACCATTTCCAATACGAGAATGTCTAACCACTTCTCCTTGACATTCAATGGCATTACCATTGTCAAATCCCCCACCATCAACATCCTGAGGGCTCACCATTGACCAGAAACTCTGGCATAAGCCAGGGGCATGATGGAATATACTCCACTTGCCTGGATATGTGCGGCTGTAACACTCAAGGAGCTCAACACCATCCAGGACAAAAGCAGTCTATTGATGGGCATTCAATCCAATAACTTAAACGTCCACTCCCTCCACCACTGGTGTACCATGGCTGCAGTGTGCCTACAGGATGCACTAAAGTCATCAAGGCTCCTTCAGCAGCACCTCCCAAGCCTTCACCACCTAGAAGGGCACGGGCAGCAGGTGCATGGTCTCAAATCTCCCCCTCCCCGTCACACCATCCATTGTTGGATATATATCGCCGTTCCTTCATCGTAGCTAGGTCTAGATTCTGGATCTCCCTACTTAACAGCACTGTAGGAGTACCTTCACCACATGGACTGCAGCGGTTGAAAAGGCAGCCCATCACCACCTTCTCAATGGCAACTAAGGATGGGCAAAAAATGCCAGTCTTGCCAGCAACACCCATATTCAGAAAAATAAATAAATAAATAATTCTAAGTGGACTATAATGAAGTGGACTAAAATGCTGAAAAATATGAAATAGACCAGTCAAATGTTCAATATCAAATGAAGTTTGGCTTTTTAAAATACCATGGAGATTTAAAAAAGTGAATTAAAATATCCAGCCTGTAATTAATTTTTTTTTTTTTTTTTTTAAGATCAGCCAATCCTCAAGTTCAAATGCATTTTGCAATCTACTTCAGAGTACTCTTGCCACCAACTAAAAATACATTTTAAGAACGCAGAACGTCCAACTGGTGACATTTACACATTTTTCTACAGTCAAAGAATCCCACATGTTTCGGCAGCAATAGCATTCTATGATTCTGTGGATGGCTATTTTTAAACTGGGGGATGTTTATTTTCCATTTGTTGGGAAAGCAGGAATGTCACAGCTGAAAAAATTCAAGAATCTAAGCTGCACAATTAACTTGAATACAAATCTCCATCCATTGACCATGAATGGGCATAGATTCTGTCCCCGTGTACGAAAGCCATCCCAAACCACCACTCTGCCAAGCCTCCAATATTAAGTAATTCTTTTATGAAATAAGTAAACTGCTTAAAAGAATGACCTAGGTCCTCTACAGTTATGAGTTTAATAATTACTTTATATCCTCTTTGCAATGAGCTTTTAATAAAGGAAATAATTAATTGACTGAACTAGAGTCATTTTACTTACTAATTAGAGAACAGGCTATTTTAGATCTAGTATTGTGTAATGAGACTGGATTAATTAATAACCTTGTAGTAAAGGAGCCTTGGGGAAGAGTGATCATATGATAGAATTTTATATTGCATTTGAGTGATTTAGTTAAGTCTTCAGTTGGCTAAGGTAGATTGGGAAACTAGATTAAAAGATATGACGGTAGATAAGCAGTGGCAACCATTTAAAGAAATAATTCATAATTCACAACGAATATACATTCCCTTAAGGAATAAAAACATCACGGGAAAAATGGTCCAACTGTGGCTAACAACAGAAGTTAAAGATAGCATTAGGTTAAAGGAAGAGGCTTAAAATGTTGCCAAAAAGAGTAGCAAGGCTGAGGATTGGGAGAATTTTAGAATTCAGCAAAGGATGATGAAGAAATTGATAGAGAGAAAATAGAATGAGAGTAAAGTAGCAAGAGACAGATTGCAAAAACTTCTGTAGGAATCTAAAAGGAAAAGGAAGAGATAAGCAAATGTAAACATAGGTCCCTTATAGGCAGAGACAGGAGAAATTATAATGCAGAGTAAGGAAATGGCAGAGATATTAAACAAATACTTTGTACCTGTATTCACGGAAGGCACAAAAAACATTCCGGAAATAGTGGGGAACCAAGGGTTGAGTGAGAATGAGGAACTTAAAGAAATTAGTATTAGTAAAGAAATAGTACTGGAGAAATTAACAGGACTAAAAGCAGACAAATCCCCTGGACCTGATCCTAGGGTTTTAAAAGAGGTGGCTACAGAGATAGTGGATGCATTGGTTTTGATCTTCCAAAAGTCTCTAGATTTTATAACAGTCCCATGGATTGGAAGGTAGCAAATGTAGCACTGCTATTCAAGAAAGGAGGGAGAAAGAAAACAGGGAACTTTCGGCCAGTTAGCCTGACATCAGTAGTGGGGAAAATGCTAGAATCTGTTATTAGGGACATGGTAACAGGGCACTTAGAAAATCGTACTCCATTAATTGTTAAGCCTGGTTGGAATAGGTATAACTGGGGTTTTAACAGCGTACTGACTACTCAACAACCGTTCTGGCCCTGAAAAACTTTCTATATTTGTGGTATGCCAAATTTCTCCAATATGATAAAAAGTTTGTTCATGATATTTCAGCTTCTACCTTTCCCCCCCCCACCCCGTGTGAAAGTCACAATCTTTATTTTGCTCTCTAACATTTTTACAAAGTGAGGATAAAAGCTGCTTTTCATTTCCTGGTTTGCTGTCTGTGAGAATTCTTCAATGTGATTGGCTACTTAGACAGATTGATGTTACTGCTGCATCGCCAATGGAATCCCCTATTCAAAGAGCTACAATCAATTACACGTCGAGAAACCTCTGGTGCAATCTCTGTGGGCAGTTTCTTTGAGGCCAGTGGTGATCGCCAACCCATCGCTGCTGACCGCAAATTAAAGGCCATTACGATTGGGCAGAATTAACACGGATTTATGAAAGGGAAATTGTGCTCAACAAATCTGTTGAGTTTTTTTGAGGTTGTAACTAGCAGGGTAGATAATAGGGAACCAGTGGATGTAGTGTATTTGGCATTTTCAATAAGGTGCCACACAAGGAGGTTATTACACAAAATTAGAGCTCATGGGATTGGGGGGTAAAATATTAGCATGGATCGAGGATTGGTTAATGGATAGAAAAGAGAGAGTAGGAATAAATGGGTCATTTTCATTGGCAGGCTGCAACTAGTGGGGTACTGCAAGGATCAGTGCTTGGGCCTCACCTATTTACAATCTGTATCAATGACTTAGATGAGGGGACCAAGTGTAATGTATCCAAGTTTTCCGACGATACAAAGCAAGGTGGGAAAGTAAGTTCTGAGGAGGACACAAAGAGGCTGCAAAGGGATATAGTCAGGTTAAGTGAGTGGGCAAGAACATGGCAGATGGAATATAATGTGGAGAATTGTGAAGTTACCTACTTTGGTAGGAAAAATAGAAGCGCAGAATTATTATTTTTTAAACTGGAGAGAGATTGGGAAATATTGGTATTCGGGGGTCGTGGGTGTCCTTGTACACTAATCACAGAAAGTTAACATGCAGGTAAAGCAAGCAAATGGTCTGTTAGCCTTTATTACAAAAGGATTGGAGTAAAAGAGTATAGGGCCCTGGTGAGACCACACCTAGAGTACTGTGTACAGTTTTGGTCTCCTTACCTAAGGAAGGATATACTTGCCATAGAGGGAGTGCAACAAAGGTTCACTAGACTGATTCCTGGGATGAGGGGGATTGTCCCATCAGGAGAGTGTGAGTAGATTAGACCAATATTCCCTAGGGGTTTAGAAGAATGAGAGGTGATCTCATTGAAGCGCATAAAATTTTTACAGGGCTTGACAGGGTAGATGCAGGGAGGATGTTTCCCCTGGCTGGGGAGTCTAGAACCAGGGGGTCACAGTCTCAGAATAAGGGGTAGGCTATTTAGGACTGAGATGAATAGAAATTTCTTCAAAGGGTTATGAATCTTTGGAATTCTCTACCCCAGAGGGCTGTGGATGCTCACTTATTGAGTACAGTATATTCAAGACAGAGATCGATAGATATTGGGATAGTGCAGGAAGGTGGAGTTGAGGGAGAAGATCTCCCATGATCTTACTGAATGGCGGAGCAGGCTCAAAGCGCTGAATGGCCTACTACTGATCAATATTCCCTCTAATTTTTTTTGTGTGCCGCGTGGCCCATTCAGAAATCCACGCATGGGCGGTTTTTGCATTTAAATGCCAGTGAGCCAGCTGCACGGGAGCTCTAGACAGCTGCGCAGCCACACAACCTAAAAGGGAACATTGCTCCGGATTCTATTTATGTTCTAATGTCCTTATTTAAACCTCAATGGGATTTTACCACAGCAGGCGGGAATCATGCATAAGATTTAAGTTATGATCCATTTACAGGACATTATAAAATTTGTTTGTACACATTACTATTAAAAGTTATAGACCTGTAAGAATTCAAATGTTACATCAGGGATATGACTATCATAACAAACATCCAGCCCTTTTTAAAGCCCAAATACAAGAGTTGTACCTCAGTTTCACTACATTTTCACTAAAAATGCAAACTAGGCAATACACAAAATATTTCTGTAAAATTGCCAGCACTATGTCAAAATAAACTTTCCTGTAAAGGTATTTTAATTATGATGCTTCTATGTTGCCAATTTACAGATACTTAAGTGATCCATGTCATAATTTGGACAGCAAGTGCTAAATCATGTATATAACTATTTCAAAAGGAGGTGACTTGCAGGTGTTACTATGATTTCACTGTTCAGTAATAGTTGCAATTTTCTTCTGATCAGGCCCACATCACTGCTGAATCCTCTGCCATCTTCAATGAAGAGCTCAATTAGCCCAACATATCCCCAACAGGCCTGCAATTCAGCTAATCGGCAAGACCTTTCCATCATCTCAAATCTTAAATGGCGTTTCCTCACTGCAGGCTCTTCGACTATTATTTCAATGTCTTTTGTAGACTACCTGCAATAATTTATACCATAAACCAGTACCATCTTGTTTGGCCAGTCCTATACTGTACATCACTCTTGCTTCCAGACCACCTTTATTTCAGCTTGGAAATTTGCTAATTCCAAGAAAAGTCGTCCCTCTTACCCTTCAAAGTATTTCCCTATACATTAGAATTTCTTTAAAGTTCTTGCTTAATCCATTAGGGCTCTAGTAATCCCATGTTATGGATGCTCAGTCGTTGAGTATATTCAAGACAGAGATCGATAGAATGGGGATAGTGCGGGAAGGTGGAGTTGAGGTAGAAGATCAGCCATGATCTTATTGAATGGCGGAGCAG
This sequence comes from Squalus acanthias, assembly GCA_030390025.1. Classification (NCBI taxonomy): domain Eukaryota; kingdom Metazoa; phylum Chordata; class Chondrichthyes; order Squaliformes; family Squalidae; genus Squalus; species Squalus acanthias. The sequence continues at coordinate 75,916,541 of CM059437.1, forward strand.
GCTCGAAGGGCCGAATGGCCTACTCCTGATCACTGTTCCCTCTAATTTTTTTTGGGCCACATGGCCCATTCAAAAAATCCACGCATGCGCGGTTTTTGCATTTAAAAGTCGGTTGCACAGGAGCTCTAGACAGCTGCGGCTAGGACTCTTGTTCTTGAATCAGCTGACATGTGACTTGGATATATATTCAAAATCTTGGACTGGATCTAGTACCTTGCACTTCCGAACAATCATAAGGATTTCCACCAAAGCTATGTCCATGGCTACCTAGTTCTCTGTGTTGTAGTTGGTAGTTCATCCTGGTCTTTTTCCCCATTAACTGAGGGATTCCCTGGCATTCTGGCCTCTCCCTTGCTCACTCTTCCTTCTTCATATTAGTGACCTACACTTATCATCCAACCCCATCCACGAGTCGACTCTGCATTCAACTTCATTCACATCATGTGCCTGCAATGCAAGACCGAATCACATCATCTTCTCCATACCACTCAAAGGGGCAATGAATATCTTGTATTTTAATCCTTCAAAGAGATTCTTCATATCACTTGCAAGCTTAATTTTCACCTCTTACCTCTCATGAGGATGACATTCTTGATCTCACTGTCACCTCTGATATCAAATGCAACTTCCACAACTCCTCCATTGCTGAATCTGCCTCCAAGAAGCTATGTAACTTATTTGTCCCAAACACCACTTCTCCTCAAAAGTCTTCACTCTTTATAAAGCCCTAGCCCAAGAATGGAATATGCTCCCATATCTCAGGAGGCTTCAATGCCTCTCGCACTCCTGAAAAAAGTAGGATAAGCAACTTGTCTTTCACCTCTAGCCCCCTCCCTTTCTTGTCTCTATTTTATCGATACTATAGTCCTTATCTGAATTTTACTGATGTTCCTTCTATACACCAAATATGCTGTCCAACATCCTCAGTGTGTTTAAATACTCATTGCAAAGTCTCCTAATGACCCAAAAACGTGAAACGTTTGATCTACCTCAGCCTTCCCTTCCTCCTACAATATTCAGGCGCTGAAAAATCTAAATTGTGGAATTACCTAATTACTACTTCAAAATTTAATAACTCTTCGCTTATGTTTCTCAACTTTTGATAATTAATCAATTAATTTTTATTTTTTTTAAAAACACATTACTTTCAGTAAAACATCCAAAACATTGGTCCCTGCTTGTATGTTGCATCAACTTAAATAGGGGCCTTGCCATTTAAAAAAGACATTTCAAGTAACTAATAACTTTTTCATTATTTTCTTTCTATGTAAACAATGTGATTGCCCTCATTGTGTGTATGTTTTGGCAGGGCAGGAGAGAGTGTGTGAGGGAATGAGTTAACATTACAACAGTGATTCCACTTCAAAAGTACTTAATTGGCTGTAAAGCGCTTTGATACATCCGGTGGTCGCGAAAGGCGCTATATAAATGCAAGTCTTTCTTTCTTTTACTGTTAAAATTGCATTACAAAACCGTAGCACTGACATTGGCCCAGAATTTCCTGCAACAGCGAGATCGTAAATTTTGCTGTTTAGCACGTTGCTCTCGCCATTGCAAACTTCCTCCAAAATTTCCTGCACTTTTCATTTGAATAGACCACAGCGAGCATAGCAGCGAATCAGAAGCAGCGCAGCCAATGGCCAATGTTTGCTAGTACCAGCCTTTAGTACTTGCAAGTGTAGAAGGGACAGATGTATTCATTGATATTTTGAGTTCATTTAGGAGCACGCATCGCATGCTTCATTCTGTGATTTAACATATCTGGCCAAAATATTGGTTAATATTTTATAATGTGCTTTTATTTGGTGGAGTTTGGCATGGTCTATTTGAGAGGAACTTTTACTTTCCAAATTAAACAATTCTTTGATGTCAGGAAGAAAGTAATTTTAGAAAAGCATTCCAATAACACTTACAAGGTGCAGACCTTTTACAGCAAGTTGAGAGCATCCATATTATTTGGCTTGTACATGGAGCAATGTTCCTTATTTAAAAACTACACAATAAAAAGGTAGACAAACTTGACTTGTTTACCCCAGGACTGGATGTAAATTAATGCTGCAATGATTAGCACTTTTATTGTGCTGTTGATAATTGTACACACTGTAGTTCTTCCGATAGTTCAGGTGAGACTCATCAGTCGGATCAATTTGAATTCGGCACAGAGTTTATCATGTACGTTTGTTTGCATGTCTTTTCTTATGGCAAGTGGATGAAATAAAGTTGAGACTGGGGATGTGTGTGGGCGGGAGTAGGGGCATTTTAAACCACAATGGGAATATCTGATCTTAAATATATAATTTTATTAAACTGTGGTCTTGCTCTCATAACATTAGATAAATCAAACATTAATGTCGATAATTGCTCCTCTGAGCACACAATGAGCACTGTTTTCCACCTGCAGATGCAATGCTTCCGGCCCAAATGCTATTGCTAAAGCCGATTATAAATATTTTATTTGTGCATCGGAAATATGTTTAAAGGAAACCGATCTTGGAGTACGTCACCATGGGCCCACCAGCACCATTATTTTCAAGTCTAGGCAGCAGCAGCAGCGATAGAAGTAGTGTTCGTGAATTTCGCGATCACCATTCATTTTAATGGGTGGTGGAGTGGAGCTGTAAGTAATTTATCACTGTTTTCAGCGAGGGTAATGGTGGAGCGGGGCAAATTCCCAAGAAATTATGGCGTGGCGCAAGTCACCTACCTCATAATTTCCTCTTTCTTTTGCGCTGTACAACAGGCCTTGCAATATAGGTGCGCTATTACAACGGCACAAGTCTCCAGGAAATTCTGGGCCATTAACTCAGCTCCCTATGAACACAACTGCACACACTAGGAGTTCAATTTTACACTTGCATTTAATCCCAAAGATTGGTCCAAAGGACTAAATAGTTAAACAACTGGCTTTCAAGACAAGGGTATGGCAAAATAAGATGTGTATTATTAGACTTACAGTTTAAACACATTTAAAACAATTTAGGAGGAACAAACAAAATTAAAACTTCAGTACCACTGGCAGATTTAATCAATGCATTTTTAGAAGTTTTGCACTTTTAGAAGGTCGACCTGAAATGTTTACTCTGTTTCTCTCTCCACAGATGCTGCCTGACATGCTGCGTATTTCCAGCATTTTTTGTTTTTATTTCAGATTTCTAGCATCTGCAGTATTTTGCTTTTGTATTAGAAATATTTTAAATGGATACACAATTAAAATTTGATGTATTTTATAATTTGAAACCAGCTCAGCCATATCCAGCTCAACATTGGCACAAGATTTCCCCGTGTGAACAATGGATATTAACAAGACTGGGTTAGAAGAATAATTGACCAAACTATATTCAACCAACCATGAAAAATACCTTCATAATCTCAATTTTATTAATGAAATAGCATACCACAACTTGAGAAACAATTTTTGTTGAACTAAATTAGTAGAATTTAAATTAAATGTCGACTTTTAGAATTGGGCAGACCAAACTGTGGCTTGCAAGTTACACGCCACTCTTCTGTTCCTGAACGCAGCTCTTTCCCCTGTATTCAATTACTTGTCGTGTTGCTTCCCCTTTCGTAATAGCAATAAATTGGAGAATCACTGTGGGCAGCCCTAATTTATCTTCTAGTGGCGACCAAAGAACGGCAAAGTATGAAAATGGTACACGCCCAAAAAGACAAAGAAACATGCAAATAAAATATCTTTCAAAAAAGGGGAACAAAGTTCAATTCCTGCCAACTGTCGCACTTCAGACAGAAAAGTACCCATGCTCAGTGAAGTGGAGCTTTTCCAGGTACATAATATTTTTATAACCATATATTCACTTAGAACCACAAACACTGGCAAAATGAGATCAGAAAAAAATGCAGAACTGCCTTTGCATGCAAACTGCAAGCATTTTCAGTGAGGGTACAAAGTATAGAGACTGAATAGTATTATAAAGGGCTATGAGCCTTAGCCCACCTCTCAAACTGCTTAGTTACATAGTAACATAACAGGATGAATTATAAAATTCAATGACTAAGATATAGTTTTGGGACTTCCAGCAGATTGGCCACATGTCAAATAACTACCTCAGACAGTAATCCATTACATGCTACAAGTAAATTGGAATAATCACGTACACGGGGAAAGTTGGGGTGGGGCATCACCACTAGGCCATGTACATACCACCTAGCAGCCAGTTCAGAACAGCATGAACATAAGTATAGGAGAAGATCGTCTGCCAGCTCCAAATGTGTGTGGCCAGTTCGGAGTCCAGAGAGTGGGAAACAACTCTGAGGGAGTCTTGCACCTATATTAATCATTGTGAACAATGTGGCCTGCAGTATTCCTTTATGAGGATTAAAGAAGCTTTCTAAATCAGCTACAGTAAAGCTGAAACATCCCATCCCAGAAAGCACTATAAATAGCTTTTTTTTTAAAAATGTCAAAAGAGAGAGGGGGAAAAAAAAAGAGAAATTCTGTCTTAGGTGGGGGTTGAAGGATAAATATTGGCCAAGACACTGGAGAACTTAGCTGCTCTTTTTCAAATAGTGCCCTGTGATCTTTTATGCACACCTCAGAGTACAGATGGGCCCTCGGTCCAACAGTGCAGCGCACTCTCAATAATGCACTGAAGTGCCAACCTAGATTATGTGCTCAAGTCTCTGGAGTGGGGCGTGACACCATGACATTCTGACTCAGAGGCGAGAGTGCTACCACTTAGCCAAGACTGACAACTATTGGGCAGGATAACATGGCACAGTTAGAGGCAAAGCCAATGAGGACAAACATCTCACCCAGATATGACCCTGAATTATTCTAGGAGCACAGAAATATTTGAAGAAACCATACCAATATATGATCGTAAAACCATTCAACCCATCCAGCATGATCGTTCCACAGTCTATGCATGGCTACCTCAATCATCGATCGACCCCACCCCCCCCCGCAAAAGTCACATTTATTAGCCATTAGGACAAAGTTCCAGGCAGTCGCACTATATGATCGTTCCACAGACAGAAGCAGTGCATGAAGCGGTAACTGGTATTTCATAGAGACTTAACATACAGAATATCAAGGTGCAGTAGTTTGAGATTTTGGTTGCAACATCTTAATAAATGCCTCAAACTCAAGGTATTTAATTCTGTAAAAACACAGCATGGTTTCAGATCCGCTGCACTTATTTGATTTTTTTTTTTTAATTAATGCTCGGGATCTGGATGACATTGGCATGATCACATTTTATTGTCCACCCCTAGTTGCCTTGAGAAGGTGACAGTGGGCCTCCTTGTTTTGTAGTGATATGTACTCCATGTGGTGAGTCCGTAACATAAAATTGTATCATCTGTATTCATGAGCAGAATAATTTTGTATATTGAGATAATTGTCAATATAAAGTTATCTTTTCCCCACAGCTCAAGTGGAAGTTCGTGCTTAAATCACCATAATACACACTACTTCAATTTTGATCTTTCCCAGCAACTTAACATTCTGTTAAAAAAATCTTAATAATAAATGATAAGTTGAACTTCAAATTATTTCTTAAAAAAAAGTTAAAAAGTCAATACCTCTTCTGGCATAATTTAAGTCTACATCTTTAAAATGCAGCATTACGACATCTGCAGATTTAAAAATGATACTTTCAACAATATCTTCACGTTTTGGCCCCAGTTCCCGTGAGCTGGATTCAGTATTCTTTCGGTGAGCAGCATCAAGCACCAAGTCACACTGGAAAAAAAAAAATCAAAGAATTAGAAATTTTGATAATTAAAGCACTTGACAAGCAACAGCACTGTATTGTTCTTTTCCAAAGTACTGTATTAAGTTTATGGTGAAATTAATACTTCAAAAACAACACAGTAATGCAGAATCGAGTGAATGATACAAATGGGAAGCATGTAAAGAGTCAGGTACAAATATACTTTTAAAAATTAAAGCTAATTATTTATGTAGTTATAATCTAAGTGCATTCATCCAGAGCGATCCCAACATCCCCCCAAAATGTAGCATCCAATTGCTTCTTAAATGATTCCAGGGTTTTTGCCTGCAGTACTCTATATCTGGAAGTTTATTCCACATGTTGATGAATTCTTTGTGCAAAGAATTTCCTGATGCCTGTCTTAAAAGCACCCTTCCCTAGTTTGAACCGGTGTTTCTTTCTGCTACTCCTACAGTTTAATTAAAAGTAATATTATGAGAGCATGGTAGGTGTAGGGGTGAAACATACTTTCAACATTGTTTCAGGACCCATCTGGGTGCTTACATTAGCCATCCTCGCACAATCACTAAACCTCTTCTGACACTGCATAGCTGTATGTGAAGTGGTGGAGGTAACACTGACTACCACTGCCACCTCCTTTCATAATGCCTGCCCCAGCTTCTTGTTAAGCTTACTCTCCTCTGTCCCGAGGAGCTGATCCCTCCTCGACATTATTTCCACCAACAGAATCTCCACAGAGGCACCAGTGAAATTTGGGGTTCTTGCCACTGCTGCTGTACCAGAAGTTGCTCCTCCTTCCCAACAGTTTGACTGCAGTTTAATGTGCTTTCTGGATTTCCACAAGTTGTATAAAGGGGTAGGCAACAGAAGCAATTTATACATTGCACCCGCACAGATTTCTCTCCCTTTGCGGTGGTTAGCTACTTAGGCGCAGGGATACACACCCTGATTATTATGTTGTCCCAACCCCAGGAAAATCAGACAGGGTTACAGCAGCAGGCAGAGGTTCTGCCCTGCCTGTACTTCTAGTGGGAAAAGCACATCGTAGGGAAATAGTCTCCTATGCAATTAATTCTAACTTTGAAAAGTGTGCTGAAATGAATGAGCTGATATACAAATAATAAATTAAACAATTTTTCAGTGAATTTCTGTATTTAAAATCTCCCTTTTCAGATTATTTTACTTTTCTTACTGAAAACTCATGTTATTTGTACAATAACGGTCACAAGATGTGGAATACTCCACTTCTGAAAGACACCAGAAACAACATTTGTAGTAGGTGGATTCAAAACAACAGACACTGAGATTTTAACCATCAACTATCTGCGATTGAGAATGTTATGATCTACTATTTGCAGAATTTCAAATTATAAATAGCATCCTCTCAAAACACTTAAAAGAAAAAGTGCACCATTGTTAGCAAGATAGAACGAACAGTTTTGTTACATTTAATAGCTTGATGTACAAAGAATGAATTAAACAAGAATTTCGTTTGTTGCTACAGAATCTGGGCATTTAACATTCGGTGCATTATTAGAAATATACAAATGTACTTTGGATAAACAAGGCAATACTGTTCTAATATCTGATGATTGACCACGTTAAAGCTACAATGAAAAAGTATTAAACTTTATTATAGACGAATGCTCAAAATGTCAGCATAATATCTAATCATGCATTGGGCCACATTAAGCTATTTTGTCATATACTGTATTTAATAATCTGAAAGATGTACAAACACAACTACAACTTGTGGATCTCTTGCTTACCTTAGGACTGTAGGTTTTAAAAACTCCTTCATATATTCCACCATTTTTCACTTTTAGTTCACATTTTGCACCCTGTAAGATTAAACATATTATTTATTTAACCACTGACAAGTCTAATTGAGTTATACTGCTGTAGTCAAAATTCTGCAGTTAGCCACAATTTTCAAAATTGCTGTTGCAATGGTTCTGAATAACATTAAAGCGATTATCAATGTCCAATTTCTGAGTAATATTCTTGAAGCAAGCATTTTTTTTTTTATAAACTTATTTTATTAAAACTTCCCCTCCCCAGAATCTTCAAATTGCTATGGCTGAAAGAACAAGAACAAAAAAGCCAGCAATAATTACAACACAATTGAGGGGCTCAGCTCATGATATATAAAATAGAGGAGGAAGATCACCTCAGGTTACAAGACCAGCAGAGTGAGTAGAAGAAATTTGTTTGTGCTACAGAGTTAGTGGGTAAGTACTGAGTTATACTTGGATTCGGTTAACGCTGTTAGTGGCTTTTTTCCCCCGTGAGTACCAACTGGACTGGTTTGATTGACAAGCTAACTATTAGTTAGCTGGGAAAGTACTGGTGGCTGGGTGCGATTTTTCGTTGCGTTTTGAAAGTGCTACCTGGGTTTGAATTGACTATTTCTTTGTGCCAACCATTGTTTGAGTAAATTTTAGACTGTACAAGCAAGAGGTTATTGAGATGCCAGTGCACAGCCGAGTGGGTAGAGAGAATTTGGCATAAACTGGAGTAGCTGAATTGAAACCACTTTCAGTTATTTGTGTTTCTAAGTCCTCTGCGACCATTTATTATGGCAAGACAATGGAGACCAGCATTGTGTAGAACTTGCATGATGTTATATCTGTGGGTGACCTGGGCACGTGTCACCAAGTGGATTCACTCAAGTTAGGCATTAGGACCTCCAGGGTAGCAATTTCAGATTATTCCTGCTGCCACACTAGGCCAGTAATGGAGAAACAAATTAGGCAGATGAATACATAGCCTGACAAAACAGTGTGAAAGGGAGAGGTTCTGATTTCTGGGATATTGGCATCAAGTTCTGGGACCATTGGAAGCTCTACAGAGGGGATGAGCTTCACCTAAAGCAAACTGTGGGGGTGATTCAGACCAGTAACACAGGTGGGCAGAGCAAATTATTAGAGCATATGGGGAGGGGCCAAGAACAGTGCACGGGAAAAGTAGTGAAAAGTGAACTTGAGTAGGGGGATATGGAGAGATGTTCCTTAGAGCAGAAAGGAAAGAGATTAAGAAGAAAGATGATAAAGGAGAAAAGGGTGCTGAAGAGCATCAATGTGTGAGCTTTGGAATCTTTATTCCTAATGCTTTGTACATTCGCAAATAAAGTTAGCATTAATTAGAATGATGTTGCAGCCTTAATAAAATCGTTGCTTCAAGCAGGGCTAGAATGGGAACTAGATATGCATAGTAACATTTTTTTTTAAAGGAGACACAGGGGGTGACTGGGGGGGAGGGGGGGGGGCGGAGAAGGTGGGTATGGTGGCCTTTTTAAAAAGGCACAACGACAGCCAGAGAAAGGAAACTTAATAATGGTAGTGCAGCACATCTCCAGGGTAGAATCATTTTGAGAGTATATTATAATTAGGAATTATTAAAGTCTGTCTTTGAATCGATTCCCACCATAAATTCCCAGACCTTTTCAGGTTGGTGAATTGGTAAAATCACTTCCTCCCCAAATTCTCCCTGGTCTTCAGGGTGAAAACCTGGCCTAAGATTTGCATGAATCACATTACTGCCATCATCACGAATGTTGCACAATTGCAATTTGGTGCTGATTTCACTAGTATGATGCACACACATTTCAGGGCCCAATTTTCAGTGCCAGATTCTTTCACGGGAACCATGAGAATAACACTTCAGTGCAGTACTGAGAGACTGATGTACTGTCGGAGATGCCGTCTTTCAGATGAGACATTAAACCGAGGTCCTGTCTGCCCTATCGGGTGAACGTAATAAACCCCATGTCACTAATCGAAGAGCAGGGGAGTGCCCCCAGTGTCCTGGCCAATACTTATCCCTCAATCAACACCTAAAACAGATAATCTGGTCATTTATTTCGTTGATGTTTGTAGGACCTTGCTATGTGCAAATTGGCTGCTGCGTTTCCTACATTTCAACTTCAAAAGTACTTCATTGGCTATAAAGTGCTTTGGGACGTCATGAAAGATGCTATGTAAATGTAAGTTCTTTCTTTCTACAAAAACGTTCTAAAATATTAAGAAATGCCATCCTTATGCAAATTCCTTCGTACCTACACCTTGCCATGTAAAGTTTTAAAGATGGGGAAATGCATGCATTTGGCACAAAACTTGGCGAACAAAAATAGCTGCCCTGTTTATGCTAAAGCTTTCAAAAAATTATAGAACTGAAAATTAAGATCACGCTTCTTTCCTTAAATGATGCATGATAAATATAGACAAGATATTACAGGGGAAAAAACCTGAAAATATAAAAATAAACCTAAAACAGATTAGAAAAGCTCAGAGGGATTATGAAAGAAGACTGGCATAAAAGGAAATAACAAAGGCTTTTATAAACAGAAGTAAAAGAACAGTCAAAGAAGAGTTGGGGCACCGTTAAAAAGGCTAGCTTGTACTGGAGTATGAGGGAATGGCCAAAATGCTAATTATGTCATATCATTCATTGAGGAGTTGACAGGGCAAGTGCAGTGGAAGTGGTGCCACTGACTTTCAGAAAGCCTTTGACAAGTTAGCGTTTACCACAGGAGACTATTGATGATGATTACGGGTAGGGAATTAGAGAGGATAGCAAATTGGATTAAATGGAATTCAATGTCAGTAAATGCGAGGTGGTATATTTTGGTAGAAAAAACTAAAAGTACTAATTATACTTTAAATGGGGGAAACTTAGGTGATGTGGAAGAGCAGAATTTGGGAGTTCCGGTTTACAAGATTTTAAAAGCAGCAGCTCAACTGGATAAGTTCATTAAAAATACTGGGCTTTATAGCAAGACGTATAGAATATAAAAGTCGAGATGCAACGGTTGAAGTACTGTCTGCAGCTTTGGCCTCCACACTATAGGAACAATGTTGAGGCTTGCACAAGAGGGTACAGCACAGATTCACCAGGATGCAGCCTGATATGAGGAAATACAAATACTAAGAAAAACTGGGACTATTTTTGTTAGAACAGAGGAGATTACGGGCTGATATGATATGAAAGGATGGGATAAAGTAGATAGTAACAGACAATTTCTAGTAATTGAGAGGTCTAAAACCAGGGGAAATAGATATAATATTAAGTAGAGAGATTTAGGACAAACAGCAGGAGAAACTTTTGTTTTTACACAAAAGTGGTACAGCTGTGCAATGCACTAATCGAGCTAGTGATTGAAGCAGAGACCATGTCAGCATGCAAGAACAGATTACTGAAGAAAAGGTAAATAAAGGGATATGGGAACAGGGCAGGCACATGGGATTCGGAATACTGCTCATGTGGAGGCTTAACACCAACACAGAATGTTTGGGCCAAATGGGCTGTTTCCAAGTTGTAAATTCTGTATAATTTTATCAATCTTTATAAAGGAAGGTGAAAGGAGTATTGCAGGAGTACTTGACGAGAATGTGGAAGAGCCACTGTTGGAGATAAGTATTCAAAAGACAGTATTAAAAAAAAGTTAGAGTTAAGTTACCAGGCGCAGATAATATGCGTCCAGAATGGAGAAAGAGGTTGGGAAAGAGATAGCAGAGGAGCCAATATATTTTTGCAAAATTCTTTGGAAACAGGAATTGTGCCAAAGGTCTGGAGAGTGACAAATGTTCCACCACTTTTCAAGAAAGGGGAATAGGATCAACTAAGAAGTTAAAGGTCAGTTAATCTTGCTTTAGTTGTGGATAAACTTCTCGGGTCCATAAAATGGGATAAAACTATTTAAGACTTAGAAAGGCATGAGCTAATTAGAAACGATCAATATATATTTGTAAAGGGCAGATCATGCTCAACTAACTTATTTCAATCTGAGGAAACTAAGGTATGAATAAAGGAAAGGAAATGCAATGGATGTTGGATATACAGATTTCAGAAGTTGTTTGATAAATTGGTCATTATGCAAATTAAGGCATATGGTATTAAAGGGAATGTAGATGACGAGGGAATAGAAAGCAAAGAGTAGGGGTAAATGGATAATTCAGTTTGGCGGGACACAAGTAGTGGTGTGCCTCAAAGATCTGTGCAGGAACCTCTTGTCTATTTATGAAAATAATTTGGGCATATTGAAGTTTTCTGATTCTAAATTATGAGGCACAGCAAACTGTGAGCAAAAATGTGCAGATAGGTGTCAGATGCAGTCAGAGAAATGTGAAGTGGTATATTTTGTGAAGAAGAATAGAGAAAAGAAGCGTACCCTAAATAGCAAGAATTAGATCTATAGTTGTAGATTGGTAAATCTTTAAAAGGCGGGAGTGCAAGTAGAACAGCCCTTAAAAAGACAAATAGGATTCTGGGTTTATACATAGGGACACTGAATATAGAAGCAAGGAAATTATGTTGAATTTATACAGGACATTGGTTAGATGGCAATTGCAGTACCTCATGCAATCAACATCGCTTAACAAAAAGGATATTTGAGCCATGAAAAGGGTATAAAGATTTACTAAAATTGTAACAGAACGAGAAGTTATAGCTATGAGGCACAAAAGTTTTTAAAACCAGAACAGAGATGGCTGGAGGGTTAATTTTAAAACTTCTGAAAGGTTTTGAGTGCAAAGAAAAAAAACTTGCATTGATATAGTGCTTTTCATGTCCTCAGGATGAACCATAGTGATTTACTTTTGAAGTGCAGTCACTGGTGTTATGCAGGCAAATGTGCCAGCTATTTTTGTGTACAGCAAGGTTCCACAAACAGCAAATGAATCAACCAGTCAATGACCAGTTCATCTGTTTTTAATGGTGTTAGTTGAAGAAAGAATTTTGGCCAGACTCCCTGCTCTTCTTCGAATAGTGCGATGGGATTGTTTACATCTACCGGAGCTGGCAGACAGAGCTTCAGTTTAACATCTCACCCGAACGAAAGCACTTCCAACAATGTAGCATTACTTCAGTACTGCACGGACGTGATTATATGCTCAAGTCTGTAGTACAGCATAAATCCATAATCTTCTAATTCAAGAGGAGAGTGCCACCAACTGTGCCAAGCTAACATTTACAAATAGTGTAATAGGTAAATAGTACCACCGTTTGAAAAATCAGTAACAAGGCCGCACAGATTCACTAGAACAATAAAAGAGAAAGCTGGAACATGGAGTGCTTTACAATAAGACAGAGGCTACGACATTATTTGAAAGAGAATTCATTTAAGTAATTGAAAAGGAAGAATACAACCGGTTACAGAGAAAAGGCAGGGAAATGGTATAAAAGTAGAAAACTCCAGAGTTGGAACCATACAGGCAAGTCGGCCAAATGGCCCCTTCTGTGCTGCAGATTCTGTGGTTTAGGGCAACATATTTTCAAAGTAAAGTAATTGCCCCATGGGTATGGTACCATGGTAGTTATATTACTGGACTAGTAACCAGTGGCCTGGTCTAATGATCTAAAGAATGTTCGTTAAAATCCCACCATGGCAGCTTGAGAAATTTAATTCATTTTCAGAATGATACCAAGCCTTAGAGAGTAAAATTATGAGGACAAGTTGCATAAACTTGGCTTGTATTCCCTTGAGCATAGAAGATTGAGGGGTGATCTGATCGAGGTGTTTAAATGTTAAAAGGATTCAATAGGGTAGATATGGAGAAACTATTTCCTCTGGTGGGGGAATCAAGAACAAAAGGGACATAATCTTAAAATTAAAGCTAGGCCATTCAGGAACAAAATCACGAAGCACTTTTTCCACAAAGGATAGTGGACATCTGGCATTCTCTCCCCCAAAAGGCTGTGGATACTGGGACAATTGGAGCTTTCAAGACAGAGATCAATAGATTGTTATTAGGCAAGGGTATCAAGGGATATGGAGCCAAGGCAGGTTAAATGTAGTTGAGGTGCAAATCAGACACGATCTAATTGAATGGCAGAGCAGGCTCGAGGGGTTGAATGTTCCAATATTCCCCATAAAGCTCAGCAGAAAAGATCACCAAATGCATCCACTCAGAGACCACATATTTACATTGATGCAAATCGAAAAGCAACTTTCTGCCCAACTGCAGAAACCCAGAATTAGCATTTTTCCAATTCTTGAATGCCAAACCCGTCATTCAAATACACAGAGGCTCAGGTACCATCTGGTCTCCACGAACTGGCTGCAAATTTAAAACTATATAAATATCTGCTCTGAGGAAGAGATGTCTATCAGACAAACTATTTGAAGTGAAGGGAGAGGAAGAACATATCTAATATTGAAGGCAAGTCTCTCCCTTCTCGCCCCTCATATTCCTTTTAAATAGTTTAGAACAGACATCTGAATCCAACAGAATTACAACCGTGAAAGAATTTCCCAGTATTTACAATTCATGCAATTTCAATTTTATCTAGAAGTTTTTTTGGGGTCGTTTTTTTTTGCAGGTACACAAAACTAACCATTGTCTATCACTACTGCCAAGTGACAACACCATAGTTAGAGCTCGGTGACATCTATAGTGGAGGATTAATTGTGCTAATAGTTGTAAATATATTGATCACCATTTTTTAAAAATTACAACGGAACCTCAATTACTTGTAATCCCATTATCCACATTCTTGATCTTGCAAATATTGTTGCAGATATTGGGAGACTAGTGGAAGTTGAGCTGCCAGCATTTCTTTCTTCACTTGCCTCTCTTGTGCTCCTGCCAGCAAGATCAGCCAGTGCTGGAGCAATTAATCAATGAACACTACAGTCTTCCCCACAAACGACTCCTGACGCCAGACCCGAAAGCAGCAGCCACAAATGTGACCTGTCTGCGCAGGCAGAGACAGGCAGGCAGAGACAGATCACAGCCTCTAGGTAAGGGATGAGCACTACTAGCTGCTGTTACACCAGTGCAGAAGACCATTTAAACTGGCAGATTTTGTACCAATTTTAAATTTGACCACACCATGGTGCTGGCCTGTAGGGGGGCCGCTGGCCGGGTCATTAAGATCTGTTAGCAGGGGCCTCATGATTGGGATTAGAGAGCATTTTTGGCCATCTCGTGTTTGAAATTCATAAGTCAACAGTGTAATTTAGGAACTTAACTGTCTGCCAAGGAGGGTGGGGGAAAGAGTGGATCCCTTTATTATGGCAAATTATTGAAGATCAACTGAGTCAGGAAGAAAAATTATGATAGATTCCAAATAGATGTTCTTTTGTTTTACCAAAATAAAAACTTCAGCTTCTGTATTGTGCAATCGTACAACCTTCAACATCTTTGTAGTTTCATACAATTATTGGCATAGTTGCCGCAATTACATAAAACAATTCCTGGGCTTACCCAGTAATACTACACTTCATCCACACTAATTAAGAAAATATTTTATATAGTTTCTAGTGATCAATTATGTTGAGAATGTCAGAATGAAGTTTTAAAATTATTCATGAATGTGTACTTACTACAACTGACGTAAGAATGTGGACCATACGCATGTTTGCATATATTCCATCATATGGAATCTGGGAAGAAACAAAAATTAATACATTACCCAATTAGTTTAACACACTAATTGATAAAAGTAAATTATTTGTTTTGATTGAGCACAAGTGTAGTTAAAAACTGTGTACCGTATTCACTAAACAAATCATGTCTTCCGAACATTTCATTTTACACCACTGCTATTTAACATAGCAAAAAGTAGGTCAAATAGACTAACAGTGGTCAGCCTAGTTCGAAGACAAGGACATGTATAGAAAACCTCACATGGCCCTTATTCAGAGATAGGTAGGATCAAAAGAGAGCAACAACCCACCACAAATTTTACAGGCAAATCAGAGGGTTGAAATTATGAATCTGTACTCGTACTTTTGATCAAAAACGGGTTAAAATTGCCTGCCATATGTGACCTTTTCGAAAGAACAAATTTTAGCTAAATTGTCAAATCCTTCCAATTCCCCTTCAAGTGCATGTTTCAACGGTTACCACAAAACCAATGCACTTTTTCCCCATTCTGGTTGTAGGTACACAACCCTACAAGCAGACAATAAGCTATGAAAGTTGAAAAAAAATCCACAAAGAAAACAGATTCTTTACCAACAGTTTGGTACTATGTACGATGAGTTCTCATCTCAAAACAAACCACATGGGTGCAGTTTGATCTGGTTTCTTTTTGATAAAAAGGATTGCATATGAACCTAGATTTAATAAAGATAGTCCAAATTTACACTTTAAGAAGAACTGCAGTGGAGCTTTAATCCTTTTACCAACAAAAATGTATCTTTGAACAAAACCCGTTCCAGCCAGTTAACCTATAGTCAACTCTCAAGCTTACTACAATCTCTAGTTAGTTATACCAAAACATTTCTCTGGTCCCCGTGGAAACTATTATCGTCAATGGAGGAGTTCAAACGTTAAAAGGGAAATGTACTTAACTACTTCGGCAGTGCAATGAGTTTATAAGGTTTTTTTGTGCACATCACTTAACAGAAAAAGACTGCAACAGCAACCTGATTGGATGGTGAATTTGTTTATTCAGAGCTCCAAACCAATGGAACTATTATAGTTCTGCTTGCATCAGAACTTCTGTATTAAAACACTAATGTTCAGTGAACAAATATAACTTCTACTTTAGTTGGCAAATGTTTCTTTGGCTGGGATGGGTGGACTTTATTAACGGCTCAATTAGCCACATATATCCTCAGTAAATGCATCAGATAGATACATTAGGTTGGCATATTTTTTGTATGACAATCAAGGTCTCTCCCCACAAAAATAGTACTGAATGTTGCGACATCCACCAAATTGTCAAAATCACTCAACTGTGGTTCGAAAACAAATTGTGGCTACCCAACTCAGCAATTTTAGTCAGTAGCGGAGTACATAGGGAAGGAAGGCATCAGGTCTGATCATGGCCTGTATCAAATTAGCTGAAAAGCAGGCAGGGATAAGGCTCACTGCCCTTGGGCTAAGGAGGAGAGAAAGTAAGTAGCTACCTGCTCCTGATCACTATCCAACTACATCCATCAGGAGTCGTGATGGAAGAGAATGCACATGGACGTTGGGTGAGGAATGAATTGGACTCTGCTTCGATACTAATTCACAAACAACCTGCCAACACTCACGGTCTAGGCTCATATATTAATAATGGTCACTTAGGAGATCCTGAGGGTAACCAGCACCTGTATCCCAACAAGAAGTCAACAGCCTTAGGAGAGGTGAGGGGAGAAAGTTGCCCAGGAAAATAAAGCCAAATTGTGTTACTTGAAAAGCTTATGCATGTTTTGTAATAAATGTGTTGCATCTGTACTGCTGATTTCATTCTCTGTACTTCATTTTAGAATATATCCATGTTTACAATTACTAGTTAATCCTCCTGTAACATTGCTCACAATGAGCCAGACGATACACTGCTTTAGGCCTGCTAAGCTCAATCATCCCCACCCCACTATCAACTGAGTCAGAGATTTCCCCCCCACTCTGGCAGGGCACCTCTATCTTGCTCCCTCTCCTTTCAACAGGCTCTCTTGCTCCATCCCTACAACAGGTTATTGAGAGTAATAATTGCAGTACTTCATCTGTCAGTTGCACATATTGCACAAACATAACTGGTGTGGTTGGTAATGGCGCTCAACAATTGAGCCTTTGCAGTTTCAATCACTTCCACTGGTCCGTGCTACTTCAGTAACTGCTCTACCTCTGCTGTTACTTCTCTAGGTTAGCTTGTCCCCTCCATGAAAATGCTATTAGATTGAACATCAATAATGGTGCCGAATGCAGATCCTACTGCAATATTCTACAGCTCCACTCCACTACAAAGATACGCCACGTAATAGGAACAGCAAAAGATTCACAACTCTGCCAATAATCAGCAATCCTTCAACGTTGGGTTAACATGCCACCACCCTGCTCTGGGGAGACCAGTAAATACACAGAAAGCACCTGGCAATGATAAACTGCAAACTATTTCGAAAGCACATCAACACAGCTGGTGTGGGGCACAGACTGCTTCTGCCTATGAGCCCAAGATCTCAACTTCCTTAATTTTTTCTTCACAAAGCACAAGAGCAAGATACAAAGTAATTCCTTAAAAATGGTTTTAAAAAAATCAAAAATTGTTCAAAGGTGAACCACTTTTTAGTGAACACCGGAGCCACACAACAGCAACTCAATAATCGCACTCCCTCTAATTTATTTCCCTCTCCCCCCCCTCAGGAAGAAGCACTCTACAGCCTAGCTAAGATCAACAATTCTGCAGTACGAGGCAGAAGGGATGCAAATCCATATCCCAGTGGAGCTTCAATTTGCAGTGCTTCCCCCCACAATCAACTTGTCCAACTTTTTTCCCCTCAGTTCTTAAAATTTCTAATTCGCACATTATGGCCACAACCCGTTTTCTTAAATGATTCCCTTTTCTCCCTCCTCCCACACCTGCCAGTTCATCAGCTTTTGAAGCCCAACTTAATGTAATCCTAAAGATTTCTCTGTTCCATATGCTTTCAATTTTCTCACTCATATTTGAAACACTCCCTAGCAAACTATCTTCCATATGCTCATCTATTATTAGCATCACTCCACGGGAAAGATCATGACTTAATCGAGGGCATACTGTAAACTGCCACAAAGTAGATCAGCATTACTTGGATGGCAAAAGGCAGCATAAAAAGGAGTATATGATTCCAGTCATCACCCATTTCAAATATGTTCCTGGTTCTCTAACTCATGCAATAAATTCCACAGAGCAACTTCAAAGCTAATGCAGCGTGTGCAAATAATGAACTGTGGTCTCAATCCCAGCATCCAGTATTTTTTATCCCAGCCCTCAAAGTTTACCTACTGTTGGACAAATTCATGAGCTTCACTTCACACTTTCCATTCATTTACTTACATGACCATTTAATTACACAGCTCTGAAACACTAGGAAGCACAGTTAATTATTCTTAAAACTTTCTTCAAACACTGGTCCATGTACTGTACTGTATTTAAGGGGAGATTTAAATGCTGCAATGATACTATAATGGGAACAAAGTGAATTTTTTACTATATTGTGTCTGGACAACTTCCTCCAACCTAAAACCACTTTCAGTAAAAATCTAAACTGGAAGCAATACAATGAATATGCCCCATGAAGGTCAGCAAAGCATAAAATGCAGCACTAGTACCTCTGCACCATTTTCCCAGTGGAACCTTTGAGTAAAAATACTGCTTCATATCCTGACTTTGTGGTACCTTCTTAGCACAAAACTAAAGCTTATTAGTCATCAGAGGTTGATTGTGGGGTGCTAGAAAGATCTTTCATCAGACAATCCTCACTTCTAACCATGACGTTGATGCATTTTTTAAATCTCCAAATAATGGAGTCTGCTTTGACCTGCTGCATGGAATCCAGTATCCACTGCAGCACTTGGTCTAGGTTTCTACAGACAGCCTTTTGGTGTAATTTTATGATTGCCAGACAATCTATTGTAGTATCAATTCCCCAAAGCATCCTTGAATAGTTTGTTTACAACCACATTCGTGACTTGAAGTTGGCTGACCATCCCTCCCAGAATTTTGACCAAATGTCAATTTTGCACTGACAACTGAGTCTCTTAACAGCCACATTAAATGTTGACAGAAAGCATCCATCACAGAGAGAAAATTTACATAGCAACACACCACACCTTCAATTCGAAGCAGTTCTTATCCAGTCCTGCATTAAATCCAGTCATGCAACCTTTTCCTGTGACCATACAAGCCAGGTGCAATTTTATCCTTGGGTAGTGTTCTTCCTTCCATATTAGAAATGGTAGCGGCTTTCCCCCATGGCTACCAGCATAACAGTAAATATCTTCATTGCTGGTTGTTCTAAATGAAATAGTAGAAGCTCCCTTTCCAATCACCATGGTGTTGCTAAGCATATACCACACAGTTTTGTTTGCATTTCCCATTTGGCCCCGTATGCAAATATATTGTTTATGATGTACTGCTGATTCTGTACAAGCTTTGTTTGCAGTCATCCAAAAAGCACCAGCTGATTGCTTTACAGCATTGTACAGCAAAACCATTGAGCCTCAGGAAATAGTACCCCATTCTTGGCTCACCTTGAACTCAAATATTTTCATTCTGTAGGTATGCTATGCTTTTGCTCAAGTAACATCAACTGTCACTGCACAGCTATTTTTCCGTACTGCATAGAATGTACAGCACAGAAACAGGCTATTCGGCCTAACTGGTCTGTGCCGGCGTTTATGCTTCACATGAGCCTCCTCCCACCCCATCTAACCCTATCAGCATAGCCATCTATTCCTTTCTCCCTCATAGGTTTATCTAGCTTCCCCTTAAATGCATCTATGCTAATCACCACAACTACTCCTTGTGGTAGCAAGTTCCACATTCTAACTACGCTCTGGGTAGAGGTTTCTCCTGAATTCCCTACTGGAGTTATTAGTGACCATCTTATATTTGTTTCCTCTAGGTTGGACTCCACCACAAGTGGAAACATCTTCTCTACGTCTACCTTATCAAAACCTTTCATAATCTTAAAAGACATCTCAGGTCACCCCTCATCCTTCTCTTTTCTAGAAAACTGCTTAATTTCATGCTCAATTTCTAGGCAGACCGCAGATTTGTTCCTTTGAAATGCTTTCTTTTGCGAAGAGGTGTCAACTAGTTTGTTTTTCTGTTCCCTCCCAACAATACACATTTTCCCATTTAGGCTAATTTCACAGAGACTGCAACTTGATTGCTTATATTTTCTACAACTGTTTGAATTACTACCTGCACGGTGATGCTGTGCTTCCTTTTTCTTCCCATAATAGTACTTCCGGTAATAATAAACATCTCATGGTACCTACTTTAATGTTCGCTAGTTTTGCCTTATTGTCTTGCTGCATAAAATCATGTCAGCATCACGACTTAGGTATTCCAGTATGTTAAGTCTGAGAGGCTGTTGAAGCCATCAAAAGGAGAGTCTCTGTTTATAGGCTGTACTGCATTAAAAATTGAAACTTTCAGATCAAGAGACTTATAAGTGTATATACAAGTGCGTCAAATGCGCTGAACTTTTAAATAGCACAGTTATGCCAGCATGATAGCGATTTTATACAGGCATTATGTTGTATTTATCTTACAGCGTTATTTACCTTACAGCGTTATTTACGGCAACTCAGACTTCTGTACAGTGAAAGAGGGCACTGCTATTTCTGGAGTCTCCAAGTACCACCTAAAGTGTTGTTTCCATTAGTACCCCAAGAGGCAGCGCCATTCCCATGTAAACATTGCTGCCAGAGGAAAGGTAGTAATGGACTAAACCCATCTGTACAGGTCAACAATAAAGTCGTTTACAAGCCTGTACAGACCTTGTCAACTATTGTGAAAGGCATGGCAGAGTGGGGAAAAAAATACAAACTAGGACTTAAAAACAATGAGCAGGTAGCATTATTGCTTCTCATTGCTCTCCCAGCAACTTCAGCTGGAAGTGCATGTCAGGACTTCAGGATTAGCTTGCTGTCAATCATTATCTAAACTCACACATAGGGTTGCCATCTTTTGCCAAGTCCAAAACTGAACAGGAGACAGAATGGATAAGGGGCAGAGTGCAGCTGCATGGCTTGAGTTCTGATGTTTGCTTTGCTGATCAAAATTAATTGAAAGCTTTACAAGATACGAAGCAATGGGAAAAATTATCTGTTTTAAAAATGATTTTTAGTTTGCTTTAGGTTTTTCTTGGCTCCTTTCTAAAACTGGAAAGACAATTTTACTCACATGAACAACCTCGGCTGGTTCTTAGAATACGGACTTGTGATTGCGCATAGCCACATCAGCTTAGTACACTACCCGACACAATAAAATCTTGCTTCATAGAAGATTGATTTATCACAGCAAAACCACACTTTTGATTCCAATTACAGGAAACTCTCTTTTAACCGGCACCCAAATAACCGGAAATCTCTCTTAACCGGCAAAATTCTTGAGTAGGTAACTGGGGTTTTCCTTCATCTCTCCTTTAAAAATAACTTTAAAAAAAACCCCGAGGCATTTGCCTTGTATCGGAGCATGTAGATTGGGAGGGGAATGTGCAGCCCGGGTAGGCAGCGGACACGACAGATGGTCAGCTGGCGGTCCCCGGGGAGACGGAGCTCCGAATGCAGGCGCATGTCAGTGTGTACGGGGCTCTCGTACGTTGGGAGATATAACTCTCCGTTATCCGGACTTTTTGATTAACCGGCACCACGCCGGTCCCGGTTAATAAAGAGTTTCCTGTAGTTAGGTAACACACTTATTTTCTGGAAATGTAATCTGAAGGGAATTAGCTCAGCATGACAAGCATGTTGCTGGGCAAGTTACAATTACACAGATACAAGTCTTCATAACAAACAGAATCAGTGACAATCAACTTAAATATTTTCTTTTAATCATGTAACTCATTAAAAATTTCTAATTATAGTAAGTGGCTAGCAAAAAATACATTAAAATATACTAAAATGTCAATATATAAAGCATTGTACTTACTGCGGACTGTGGAGGTCCTTTTCCACTGCTGCGTCCTCTGGAACAACATTATTACATTCACGTTAGGATCAAAAGCATTAGCAAGGCAGTATAATAATGATGATCTAAAATGTCTTCAAACCAGAACTGAATGAAATGAAAACATTACCAAAGAAAATATTAGATCTCATCACTTTCACAAAGAATATTTTACTCCAGGAAAAGGATTGTGCGTGCGCAATTATAATAAATAAATAAATGCCACTGTATGCCCAACTAATGACCAACAAAAGGAGTCACACATGGCTCAGTTGGTAGTAGTCTCGCCTCAAGTCAGAAAGGTTGTGGGTTCAGTCCCACTCCAGGGACTTGAGCACAAAAATCTAGGCTGACACGCCAGTGCAGTACTGAGGGAGTGCTGCACTGTCGGCGGTGCCGTCTTTTAGATGAGACGTTAAACCGAGGCCCCGTCTGCTCTCTCGGGTGGACGTAAAAGATCCTATGGCACTATTTCGAAGATGAGCAGGAGAGTTATCCCCAGTGTCCTGGCCAATATTTATCCCTCAACCAAAATCACTAAAACAGATTATCTGGTCATTATCATATTGCTGTTTGTGGGAGCTTGCTGTGCGCAAATTGGCTGCCGCGTTTCCTACATTACAACTGTGACTACACTTCAAAAAAGTACTTAATTGGCTGTAAAGTGCTTTGGGATGTCCAGTGATCATGAAAAGTGCTATATAAATGCAAGGCTTTCTTTCTTTTTCATAAACCTGTAGTCACAAACAAGATGATATCCACAGCAGCCAATGTAGTTGATTACATTTACTTTTCTAGTTACTCTGAAGAGTTGAAGACTGCTCTTGCTCTATCTTGCAACATCCAGGTAGAAAATAAATTGAACAATCTTGGTCCAACCACCTTTGAAATACTTGCATTAGGTTACTTTTTCTCTTATTTATTCACGGAATATGGGCGTCGCTGGCAATGCCAGCATATATTGGCCATTCGTAGTTGCCCTAGGGAAGATGGTAGCAGGCCTTCTTCTTGAACCGCCACAGTCCATGTGGTGAAGGTACTCCCACAGTTAGGTAGGGAGTTCTAGGATTTTGACCCAGCGACGATGAAGTAATGGTGATATTTGTCCAGATTGGGACGGTGTGCGACTTGGGGGGAACTTGGAGCTGATGGTGATCCCGTGCCCCTGCTGCCAATGTCCTTCTAGGTGGTGAAGGTTGCAGGTTTGGGAATGTGCTGCCAAAGAAGCCTTGGCAACTTGCATCCTGTACATAGCACACACGGTACGCTGGTGGTGGAGGGACCTGGTGGATAGGGTGCTAATCAAGCGGACTACTTTGTCCTGGATGGTATTGATCTACTTGAATGTTGTTGCAGCTCTACCCATCCAGGCAAGTGGAGAGTATTCCATCACACTCCTGACTTGTACCTTGTAGACGTTGGAGAGGCTTTGTGCAGTCAGGTGAGCAACTCGCTGCAGAATACCCAGCCTCTGACCTGCTCTAGAGGCCATGGCATTTATATGGTTGGTCCAATTGAGTGTATGGTTACTGGTGACCCCCCCCCACCCCCCAAAGGATGCTGATGATGGGAGATTCGGCAATGGGGAGGTTGTTAGGCCATCTCTTGTTGGAGATGGTCATTGCTTGGCACTTGCGTGGCACAAATGTTACTTGCCACTTAGCCCACACCTGGATGTCGTCCAGGTCACGCTGCATGCGAGCATAGACTGCTTCATTATCTGAGGAATTGTGAAGTTGGCTGAACACTGTGCAATCATCAGCAAACTGCCCCACTCCTGACCTTATGATGGAGGGAAGGTCATTGATGAAGCAGCTGAAGATAGTTGGGCCTAAGATACTGCCATGAGGAACTCCTTCAGCGATGTCCTACGACTGAGATGACTGGCCTCCAGCAACCACAATGATCTTATTTTGTGCCAGGTATGACTCCAGCCAGTGGAGAGTTTTCCCCCCGATCCCCATTAACCTCAGTTTTACTACGTCTCCTTTATGCCACACTCAGCCGAATGCTGCCTTAATGTGAAGGGCAGTCACTCTCACCTCACCTCTGGGATTTAGCCCCTAGTCATGCTTAGACAAAGGCTGTAATGAGGTCACGTGCAGAGTAGTCCTGGCAGAACCCAAACTGACATTTCTATAATACTGGTATTTACAGAATGATGCATTATGACAATGTAATAACTAAAATAATTGTACAGTACCCATAAGCAAATGATTTTTAAATCTGCTCAGTGATTGACCTGATTATTCTGGTGATATTTAAAATATATATAGTAGTGTGACATAGGTTTAATCCCCAAAGTGTCAAGAATTCAGTAGCAGCTGTGCTGTAGGGAGGTACCAAGCAGAAGTCAGGTATTTCCCCAAAGGGAAAGAAGTGTAGTGTGTCATCCACATGCTGTTCTTATGCACGCCTAACCAAACAATTGATAATGCTCTAACATTTCTATACAATAGTTGTTCACAATTTCATATATGTGCATTATTTAGTTCTAGGCATTCAAAAAACAAATAAAACTTAGCACATTTGGGGATTTTTTGAGCATTTATCAGCAAAAGCTGGAAAAAAGTTATGTTTAAAAGTTGGGTTTTTAAAGCAAAGTGTATTCATGCACTTTTTTTTTAAAGCAGGGGGTGGGGCGTGTGCAAGAGACATGAATATCCAGTTCAGATCACAAGGGGGTTCTATTATTACACCCCTGGGTTACGGTACTGAAAGATGTAGCCTAGAACGCCTATACATGCTTCAGGACAATGAAGCTGCTGGTACTGGAGGGTTTTGCTCATTTTAGTCTGTTGGCTTAGCGAGGTTATAAAACGCTTATACAAGAAAGTAGATAGACACAAAATGGCAGCTTTATTAAGGGAACAATAATAATGATGTATCAGAAGTTCCTCTCCCTCAAGTTGGGGACTGTTGAAATATGAAGTAACCATTTTTATACCATAGAAATATAATGAATTAACTTACCCCTTTTAACTGTTAGAGAGCCTTAACCTCGTTAACTGCTAGATGGCTTTAACCTCGTTAACCATTAGATGGCCTTAACCTCGTTAACCATTAGATGGCCTTAACCTCGTTAACCTTTAGATGGCCTTAACACCAGAAGCAATCCAAATTAAGTTTACTATGGAGTCTGTGGAGGAATTTTCTTCAGATTTTGGTCCTTTTTCTGCCATTATGTAGACAGATGCCCAGCATGTTCCAAGCACTTGATGTGCATTATTTGCAGATATAACAGATAATTAACTGTTCATTGCATTATTTCTTGGCAATCGGGTACATGCAATAAAACAAAACTGATTAGACATTAGTTACTTTATCCCTGTTCAATTGAGAACTGTTATGATTCAGGCTACTTCACAATATATATATTTTTTTTTACTATGCTAAATGCAAACACCAGCTTCCTTGAAGCAAGCACATTTCCTATGAACCAAAATGTGATCTTGTGCACAAAAGTATCTTGGTTAGAGGGGCCTGATTTGACCAATGAACACTTTTACCATACGCACTGGAAAGGGTACAAGCTGCATACGATGTACTCCTAATCTCTCCAGCTGATGGTAAGACACTGGTGACATACTATGACTCTGCCTGAAAATTATGAATTATGTTTAGTACTAAACAGAAGCAAGGGCAAAAATAGAAATTGTAGCTAGTTTAAAATATTTCACTTAGCTTGCATTATCTGTTGCAAAACAATAAACTGTCTTAAGTCTTAACCATTATCTTCAGGAACATTGGATTATGTATCTGTGATAAAGTGCTTTACATGGTACTGAACTTTCAGAGCACCTGCCAGTTCAGGAAGGATATATTGGCCTTGGAGAGGGTGCAGCACAGATTTACCAGAGTTGCTGGGGCTTAAAAGGGTTAAATTATAACATTAGATTGCATACTTTGGTTTGTATTCCCTAGAGTATAGAAGATTGAGGGGTGATCTAATCGAGGGGTTTAAAATGATAAAAGGATTCAAATCGGGTAGATAAACAGAA
Source organism: Squalus acanthias (assembly GCA_030390025.1). Classification (NCBI taxonomy): domain Eukaryota; kingdom Metazoa; phylum Chordata; class Chondrichthyes; order Squaliformes; family Squalidae; genus Squalus; species Squalus acanthias. The sequence goes on from CM059437.1 coordinate 75,942,612, forward strand.
TCGATTTCGTCCGGTGAGGGAATCCAGAAAAAGAGGGCATAAATCTTAAAATTATAGCTAGGCCATTCAGGAGGGAAATCAGGAAATGTTTCTTCACACAAAAGGCAGTAAAAATCTGGAGTTCTCTCACCAAAAGGCTGTGGATCATGGATCAATTAAAGCTTTCAAGACTGAGATTGATAGATTTTTGTTAAGTATGGGTATCTAGGGATACAGATCAGCCATGATCCAATTGAATGGTCTACTCCTGTTCCTATGACATGTGCAGTGGAACAGCGAGATAGGAAAACATTCAAGAACCTACATTGTCAGCCTGTTATATACTTATCTTCCCTTTGAAGTTAAGATGGTATAAAAGGCAAATAGAAATGGCATATTCACAATTAATCAGAATTGTGAAAGTAGATCTCAAAGCCAAGTAATGTAGAAAACAGGTCATTAAGCTGGACAGAAAGACTTTCTGTTCTAAGTTTTATTATTCCTTGATTAGGTCTAATTTAGAATACCGTGTCCAATTTTGGCCCCCTTACATGCTACATGATATGAAGGTCTTGGAAAAGTCTCTGGAAAAGATTCAGAGGAGGGCCACTGGACAGATACATAGCGTAAAGGCCTTTGTTACCACAATAGGCTTAGAAAGTTCGGCCTTTTTATTTTAGAAATGACGAGACTTGATTGAGGTCTTTAAAATAATAAAGGGATTAGATTCGGCCCATGTAAGTTAACTGTTTGAGCAAGATGGGTTACTTGCATGTAGTTACATAAAGATAAAAATCAGGTGAGATGTCAGGAGGTTTTTCTTATCGCAGAGGGTCATCAACCTCTGGAACAAGTTGCCGGCTTGTGTAGTTAGCATGGATTCACTGCAAGTGTTCAAACAGGTAGATGGACGAGTTACCAGCTATGACCAATATTGCAGTTTACAAAAGGAAGGTAGGGCATTGGAGAATGTGTCTCACTGTCACAGGTCTCCTGGAAGGTGCTTTGATCGCCTTCAGGGGTCAGAGAGGAATTTCCGAGATTGTTATTCCCCCCTAGGTTTTTTTTCCTTCCCACAGATCATGTGGCCACTTGTGGGTGAAGGCAATGGGGCACATGATGCTCAGATGCATCATGATGATAGGGGACAGACTCAAATAGACCACCTGTCTGTCATTTTCATATGTTCATAAATTCCTCATCTGATTAACAGACAACCTGGCCTGCTTTACGGAGATCGTCTGTCTCTGTTATCATCTTTATAAGCAACAGAGCAAAAAAAATTTCAATTCACATAGGTAACTCACACACATACACATTTCCTCAAATGTATTTAGACATCAGAGAAGCAAAGAAAATATCAAATTCAAATAGTTAAGGAAGCTAGACAACCAGATGTGTATCACATACCTTCCCTTATACAGAGAATTACAAACAGCTCTCCCAGCAAGTCACAGAAGGCAATTTTAAAATTGTTACCATGCTGGCAATTTATAAATCCCTAATAGAAATGCACAATGTAAAACGGGCCCATTTTGGAAACTACAATTGAAAGATAGAAGTAGATAATTTCCATAATTTTTCAAAAGCGACATCCTTGGACTCGAGGGTCCGTGAAATTACTGCTCTGATTTACTAGCAAGTTATTTTGCCTGCTGTACATAGATTAATTTTTTTTTAAACATTGTGCTTATATAGCACTGTTTTCCTTTGGGTAGCTGACACTTTCTTTTGGAAGTTAGGACAGCAAGTCCCAAGAGTTTTAATATACACAAGCACCCCCCCCCCCCCCCCCCCCCCGCCGCCACAGAGTGTCAATTCTGGCAGTGTGTCCCCAACACAAAAGTTTGAAAGCCACTGCTGTAGTCTAGAGCAATGCATAACAGCCAAATGCATACAATGATAAAAGAATCTGTTGGACACCATTAAAATAAATGCAAAGTACTGTACAATGAAAATATCCAAATCACTGAACAGTTGCCAAAGGTCTGCAAATTTGACAATCACTTCTTGTACAACAAAATCCCGTTAACTGCATACCAGAAATTCAAAAGCACTCAATATTTTAACAAAACAAACATGTAGGCTGAGAGTTTCCGCTTTGGGCACAATCGCAATCCGGGCACATTGCACTCAAAATTGCGCTAGTTTTCAGAAGTGATTTTTTTTTTTGCTCAAGTTTCCGCTCAAACTCATTTGCATGTCACCGAACGTAAAATCTGCTGTGAACCAGTGCAATCGGGCAGCGTTTTAGAATGTAATTTTTTTTGCATTAAAAAATATTCCTTGATATATTTAAGAGTGGTAACCTGGTGCAGTTTTATTAATGCAGCTAAAAATGGGTTTATCACAAAAAAATAAACATTTTTAATCAGAGTATCTAGCCCACCACCTATGAGTAACCTGATTTTAAATAACTGAAAATGACTTTACAAAAACTATACAGAACCATTTAATAGTTGCATTGGTCTACAGTAATCAGTTTCTTAGTAAATTAAATACTTTAATATTTAAAAGCATTTAAAAAGGTGCCTATTAGTGTCCTGATGCCTAAAACAAAAAGGTTCCTTTTAAGAGCCTCCTCGAAGGCCCGCAAACTGGCACAATTAGCGGAAACTCGGCATGGTTATTCATTCAATCTGGTGGCGCGGCCAGCTTCCAGTGCAATATTTTTACAAACTCAATTTGCACTGGATGTAATTTGCGCTTGAAATTCCTCAATCTTTTGTGCTAGTTTGGTCGATTTCAGGCGAATTGCGCTGAAAAAACCAGTATAACCTAGCGGAACCTTCAAGGCCACACTTATCTAGATTCCTATTTAATAAAAAAAATCTCAGACTGCCCAGAATAGCACCACCTGGAACAGCTGCTAGATTGTCTCATGTTGGGGTGGTGAGGAGAAGAATTACTTTGATTCATCTGCACTAACTCAGGTTTGACTGAGGTTTATCTTTTGAAAGTGAATATGCTGCCCCCTTGTAATTTTTTTTGTGCTGAAATCACACAAGTATTCTGAAACTACAGTGTCACCAAACAGATCATACATTTTGCAAATACTGCTAAAAGCTGAGCTCAATCAGTGGGAACAAATTCCCTACAAAAATGCAAGACTTTATGGATAGAATAATTTTTTTTTAATTATAACAAATTCAAGCATCTTCAAAACCGTTCCTTCAACAGTTTGGGGAAGGAACTGAAGCAGGGAAGAGGAAGAGACTTGTCAACATCAACAAGTTGCCTCTGAAGTCTGTCACTGGTGAGATTTAGCATGGATTGAGGATTGGTTAATGGACAGAAAACAGAATAAACTGATCATTTTCAGGTAGGCAAGCTCTAACTAGTGGGGTGCCACAAAGATCAGTGCTTAGGCCTCAGCTATTTACAATCTATGTCAATGAATTAGATGAGGGGACCAAGTACAACGTATCCAAGTTTGCTGACGATACAAAGCTAGGTGGGAAAGTAAGTTGTGACGAGGATGCAAAGAGTCTGCAATGGGATAGTCAGGTTAAGTGAGTGGGCAAGAACATGGCAGATGGAATATAATGTGGAGAAATGTGAAGTTTTCCACTTTGGTAGGAAAAATAGAAAAGCAGAATATTTTTTAAACTGGTGAGAGATTGGGAAATGAGGGACCCAAGTGTCCTTGTACACCAACCACTGAAGTTAACATGCAGGTACAACAACCAATTCGGAAAGCAAATGGTATGTTAGCCTTTGTTACAAAAGGATTGAAGTATAAAAGTGAAGAAATCTTACTGCAATTATATAGGGCCTTGGTGAGACTACACCTGGAGTACTGTGTAGAGTTTGGGTCTCCTTACCTAAGGAAGGATATACTTGCCTCAGAGGGAGTGTAACAAAGGTTCACCAGACTGGTTCCTGGGATGGGGGGGGGGGGGAATAGTCTTATGAGGAGAGATTGAGTAGACTAGGCTTATATTCTCTAGAATTTAGAAGAATGAGAGGTGACCAAATTGAAACATATAAAATTCTTACAGGGCTTGACAGGGTAGATGCTGGGAGGATGCTTCCCCTGGCTGGGGAGTCTAGAACTAGGGGTCACAGTCTCAGAATGAGGGGTCGCCATTTAGGACTGAGATGAGGAGAAATTTCTTCGACTCAAAGGGTCGTGAGTCTTTGGAATTCTCTACCCCAGAGGGCTGTGGATGCTCAGCCATTGAGTCTATTCAAGACAGGGATCGATAGATTTTTGGATATTAAGGGAATCTACGATTATGGTGAAAGTGGAGTTGAGGTAGATCAGCCATGATCTTATTGAATGGCGGAGCAGGCTCGAAGGGCCGAATGGCCTACTCCTGCTCCTATTTTCATGTTCTTATGGGAGTTGATTTTCAAGCTACACTTGTGGGAAATAGAAAGTAAATTTTAAGTAAACAAACAAAATATCTTGTACTGTTTTAAGCCCATGTGCCATCCCTCCCTCTACAGTCTGTTTGCAATAGACACGTCAGCTTTTTGTTGTGTACATTTCACAGACACTGGACTGTTTTATAAATTCTATCCAAATTTTGTTCCTACCATTAGTTTGTGTAATTTTAGTCACACTTGCTTCAATAAAAGTGAATGCTTTCTACTTTCCCTGTAGTAACCATCAACTACTTTGGTCATGTCAGTGACTACTGCTGGAGATGGAGGGAAATAATTAATTTAGTTTTTTTCTCTTTCAACAAACTGCAGGATGGTTAACACACAGAAAAATCGTCTTGACTAGAAAGATGTAATCTGAGGAGTAGAGATGCCAGAGTACAATTAAATGTTATCAATAATTGCACTGATCTCCAATGCCAAAATTGAAATTTGTAATTTTCTGTGATTTCCTTCTATAGCTACCTGAAGACCTAATCTCCTGTGCTGCTCACCTACCATTCTGCAATGAATACTCAGCATGTGTTACTGCTGGTCATCGCTGGGGGCAGGGGGGGGGGGGGGGGGGGGGGGGGGGGGGGGGGGGGGGGGAGGAGGAGAAGGGAAAACCACAAGCCTCTTGCTTACTTCATATACACACTCTCCCAAATGCAGAGTTGCATTGAAGAGCAGAATGTTTTCAGGACTAGAAAATTGAGATACCAAAAAGGGGCTGTGGAGGAGGCAAGAAGAGAGATGGATGTTGGAGAGGTTGCAGAGAAGCCACCAATCAAATTTAATTCCACATCTTCTGGATAAATCCTAGTGTACAGTTAGTTTTTCTGGGCTACAATTCTGAGGGTCATCAAGTGCACGACAGGTATGAGGACTATCCTAAGCCCCTAGATTAACTCCTGGGAATTCCAGCTGCAATTCTTTTGGGCCCTGACACTAGCTGTATTGCTGAACTCTGGATCAATGTGGCATGAAGTGCGTACTGGTTATGTGGTGTCATGCCAAGATGGCAACGCATTCACCTTGGGTCCAGATACTCTGGAAGATACTTACTCAAAGTTGGCCACTGTCCAGCATTGCATGAAGCAATATACAGGCTCCACTATAATATTAATTGGCCAATGGGCAGCCTCAGGTAGAACCTGTGTTAAAAATTCAAGCGAAATGCAAAGGACAATGGAACCATCGCTTAATTTCTTCCCACGTGTTCCTAGACCTTTTTCCACCAACCATTCCCAACAATTCATCTATTCCCAGCCCCATAAACATACTCTATTTCTGATCACTGATGTGGTCTAATTACTATGTGGGCAGTATTTCCCCTCTCAGCATAACTGTGATGAACTTTAGACGCAAGAACCATAAGCTTTACAAGCACCAAAGTTTAAAGAAAGAAAGAAAAAATAACTTACATTTATATAGAGCCTCACGACCTCAGGACGTCCCAAAGCACTTTACAACTAATTAAGTACTTTCGAAGTGTAGTCACTGCTGTGATGTAGGAAATTAATTACTTACCTCTACTCAGGAGGTTACATACTATACTAATATTGTGCTATACAGGCAATTCATAGAGAATTGTTTATGTTCAAAAATTTGAAAAGGGAATGAATAAAATAGAAGTGTACATTTTCAAAACTACTAAAGAAACATAACCTCAGCAGCAGCCCTACAATAGAAAAATGTTCACTGCACTGATTGAAAAACTGATTACAGAGTGAAACACTTCCACGTCAACAGGCTTTCGGCCAGTGGACATATTGGAGCTGATTTTACAAATGCGCACTACTGGCAGGGTACCTCGCCCGCTGGCCACAAAGACCAGGACATCCAGTGTGCACTGGCCACGAGTTCCTAATCTGTGTGGCCAGCAGGAAAAGTAGCATATATTCATAAAATAGACCGTGTTCTGTTTGCTTACTATCAAATATTGAATAACTGGGGGGGAGAACATGTTATGCTTGGATTGGGGTATTCTATAAAACTGCAGTGAATTAAAGTTACTTGTGCACACTTAACTCAAACAAAAAATGTACAAGGGACTGTACGCCAAAGTGGATTACTACACACTCGTTTCAGTTCAACTCAGGCAAATAGGTTAAAGCCTCCTCTTTCCCTGCTGTCTGAAAGGGCCAACATGAACTGAGCTTGCACATTCTCAATCTAATCTCTAATGAGCAGTCATAGTAATGGGGTTACAGCAATCTGGGGGAAAAAAAGAGGTTTTTGTGTGCAAGAGGAAGGGGACTGCATGGAAATTAACAAAACACTATTTTTCATCTGGCTGTGCTGTGTGTGACCGGAGAAACCAAAATGGAAAAATAATGGTGGCAGCGTTGGCTCAATGGTAACGCTCTCACTTCTCAGTCCGCAGATCATGAGTTCAAGCCCGACTCCAGAGATTTGACCACAATCTAGGCTCAGACTTCAGTGCACCACTGGGAGAGTGCTGAACTGTTGGATGTGCTGTCTTTCATGAGATGTTAAACTGAAACCTGTCTGCTCCCTCAGGTGGGTGTAAAAGATTCCATGGCACTATATGAAGATGACCATGGAAGTTCTCCCAGTGTCCTGGTCAATATTTAATCCTTCAACCAACATCACTAAAAACAAATTACCTGGTCATTTATCTTGCTTTTTTGTGCGCACAAATTGGTTGCCACATTTGCTTACATTACAATAGTGACTACAATTCAAAAACATTGTACTTCATTGGCTATGAAGTGCATTGGGCCATCCTGAGATCCTGAAAAGCGTTATATAAATGCAAGTTCTTTCTTAATCCACTTGTTCCTGCTAAGCACAAAAGTTCCAAAGCATAAAATTATATAAGTACTCAATTACCAAGTGTTTATCGAGATAGTACTTCCAACTTCAATAGCTCCACTATGGAGTCAAGGGCTTAGTTTTCAATCTAAGCCATCTAAGGTGGTCAGAATGCATACAAGATCATGCAAATCTCACACACAGGAGACCTGCAGATTGAGCCAGAATTGTACACTGGTGTCAAATCAGGCACCCATTTATGTTACCATATAATCAATACTAAACTGTGTACGTATAGAAGAAAAACTATTGTAGCAGTGAGTTATTACAAAAGCAAAATACTGCGGATGCTGGAAATCTGAAATAAAAACAGAAAATGCTGGAAATACTCAGCAGGTCAGGCAGCATCTGTAGAGAGAGAAACAGAGTTAACATTTCAGGTCGATGACCCTTCATCAGAACTGTGAGTTATTACAAAGTTCACCTTGGTTAAGGGTCCCATGACTTAAATTCAGACTTTTGATGTTTTGTGAAAGCAGTACCAGAGATCTTCCAATAAAATTCTTTAAAGCTGAACTATTTATATTATATCCTGAAAAGTCAGAAGGTGTTTTTCAACAGCGCAGAGGAAAAGATTTTTGGTGAAAGTCTTAAGAAGCAACCCATACACTTGTTGTGACAGGTATAACTGAAAACCCATTCTCCCGGACATGGTCTGATCATGTTCATAAAAGTAATGAATGGACACAGTAGAATGCCAAGCACTAAAGACTCTGAAATTATTTTAAAAACTCACATACATACACAAACTAATCAGTATGTTAAAAAGTAAATGCAAATTTAACCCAACGCATTTGCAACAGTCTGTTGGGGGGAGGGGAGCGCACCATTCCAGACCACATGCGTAGAACACTATCATAGCTGTAATGAAATAAAATACTTGCAACTTTCACACCAAACATTTCAAAGCACTTAATACAATAACCATTTTTTGAAGTGCAGTGACTTAGTTACGCCAATGTGCTATGTAATGGCAGACAAAACTTTGGCAAAGTTAATTTAAAACCAGTTTAAGCAGTCATTTAGTAAAAAAGGAAACCAAAACCAATGTAAACAGGATTAAAATGCCAAGTCACCAACTCTATTGCAACATAAGGGCTGAAGCATATGCTGAAATTATTTTTCACAACATTATAAAAGTGTATCTGTGGCAGATTTAATTTTACAATGTTCTGGAAAATGTTCATATTGTATACACTGTACAATGTCACAAAATGTACAGCACAAATCCATTGCCACCAGGAACAAAATAAAAAAAGTTTAATTTCCTTGTTTAGGAATAGCAGTTAATCTCACTTCATGAAGTTTAATAAACTATGACACTACAATAGATTTAGATCTTTATGTAATACAGTATTCACATTGTTGCCTTGCATAATGTTATTCTGATTTGCATGTTACATTATAACTCTTCATTATTGAAGCTTTACTGTAAGCCACTTCCAAATTCCCAATGTTGTGATCTTGGTTTTAAGTAAGGCAATATGATTAATCTTCAAAATTTTATCTTGCATATTTTACGAACATTTATTGCCAATAACTTTACATCATTTAAACCTAGAGCAACCGTGTATTTTTTAATGTTACCTTTTGAGATTGAAGAAAATTAATCTAATAAAAGGTTTTAGAAACTTTGAACATTAACTGATGGGTTTCTCTAAAAGAATGCATCCAAACATCCTCTCAGTATTTGTCGATCTACATCTCTTGAATATTTTTTTAAAATGTACAACAGATATTTATTTGCCCTTTGGCAGCCCGGGCCGAGTTCATGTTCGCACGTAGGCCAGTAGGCATCGGCCCCCTGGAAGGTTAGGCCCGAGCACTAGGCCTGAGCAAAGTTTCTGCGTTGCTGGCGGACGCCGGCCCGGCATGTTGAAGGGTAAACGCGGGGCCCTGGTGACCGGCGATGACAGGAAAGCCTCGGGATAAAGCTGAAGCGACAGAGTGTGTGTGTGTGTGTGTTTTATTACCTGCCGCCAGACTGTCTCCCTCCTCCTCCTCCTCCTCCGCTAGCGCCGACGCCGCCGCCGGGCTTTCGGCTGTTGGGCTGTTTCATGGACATGGTGATGCCGCCGCTCGAGTCACTTCAGATCGCCTAACAACACGGTCCAGCCCGGCATCCACAACACTGATTAAACCCGGGGGGAGAATTGGTTCGCAGACAGACGGGAAATGCGTTGGTTGGTTGGTTGGACGCTATTGCGGCCGGCTGTGGGGGTCGATGGGTTGTTGCCGCCGCGGCGCCCGTTGCTATCGCAAAGCTTCGCTTCGGCCGCCACCACAACACGGCGGACGAGAGAGAGAGAGAGAAAGAGGATCCGGGCCCGCCTGCGCGCGCACACACACGACGCTCCACTGGCGCATTTACACACACTGCTTGCTGTGGGAGTGAGTTCCCACCACACACACACACACAAAACAGGATTGGCTTCCATTACGACCAGCAGTTTTCACCCTCTATATCCCCCTCATATCTACCGACAATTCATGATTTACCGATGGAATTTCTTTGTTTTTGTGCGCGTCTTGGCCATTTTTTCACCTTTGACCTCACCAGGGCCGCGGTGGGGGCGGAGGTTTATTTGGATTGTGAGGGAGTGCGGCAGTGGCACGTGAGGGAATGCGCTTTGGCCGGATTGCTGCACACAGCAGCTGGAGCCGGGGCCAGCAAAAATCTGAGGTTATCAGAGGCAAGGCAGCAGTGTGAACACAAGCCATTTCTACCCAATGCATTAATGCAATCCGTTTGCACCGGTGAACAGTCAGTAGAACTCTGACCACTTTCATATTGTGATCAATATAACTTCCCAGCCCATTTCTTTCTTAGGGTTGTTGTAGCTACTTTCCATGGTCTTAACTGAGTGACCTCTAGATTGTGATTATAAGAACATAAGAAATAGGAGTAGGACATTTGGCCCCTCGAGCCTACTCCGCCATTCAATAGGATCATGGCTGATCTTCTACCTCATCTCCACTTTCCTGCACTATCCTGATATCCCTTAATATTCAAAAATCTGTCGATCTCTGTCTTGAATATACTCAACGACTGAGCCTCCACAGTCCTCTGGGGTAGAGAATTCCAAAGATTCACCACCCTCTGAGTGAAGAAATTTCTCCTCATCTCAGTCCTAAATGGCCGACCCCTTATTCTGAGACTGAGCCCTGGTTCTAGACTCCCCAGCCAGGGGAAACATCCTCTCTGCATCTACCCTGTCAAGCCCTGTAAGAATTTTGTATGTTTCAATGAGATCACCTCTCATTCTTCTAAACTCCAGAGAATATAGGCCTAGTCTACTCAATCTCTCCTCATAGGACAATCCCCCCATCCCAGGAACTAGTCTGGTGAACCTTCGTTGCACTCCCTCTATGGCAAGTATATCCTTCCTTAGGTAAGGAGAACAAAACTGTACACAATACTCCAGGTGTGTTCTCACCAGGGTCCTATATAATTGCAGTAAGACGTCTTTACTCTTATACTCAAATCCTCTTGTAATAAAGGCCAACATACCATTTGCTTTCCTAATTGCTTGCTAAGTCATCCTCGGTTCTGAGGGACTGCCTAAGAAGAAGAAGAATTGCTTGCTGTACCTGCATGTTAACTTTCAGTGATTCGTGTACATCGACACCCAGGTCCCTCTGAACACCAACATTTCCCAATCTCTCATCAGTTAAAAAATACTCTGCTTTTCTATTTTTCCTACCAAAGTGGATAACTTCACATTTCTCCACATTATATTCCATTTGCCATGTTCTTGCCCACTCACTTAGCTTGTCTATATCCCCTTGAAGCCTCTTTGCATTCTCCTCACAACTTACATTCCCACCCAGCTTTGTAGATTTTGCACGTAGGCTATAATTTTTCGCCGTGATTTTTACGACCTTTTGTGTGAAAACAAACATCAGTGAATTGCCCCAAGGAAAAGTATTGAAACAGTTGTCTAACTTTTTTTACATGTTGATGCCCACACATAAAGAAAAAAAGTAGCGCATATCTATACTATATAATTAAAGTCTGGCACCTAGAGCACCTCGACTTTACTTGTGTATGACACACCTAGGGAGTCTGTAGCATTGAAGCATTTGTCACACTTTAATAATTGGCTTAAGTAACAATTATCTGTTCAGTTCATCATGCTGATTTGTTGACATTAGAAAGATTAGAAAAGTTACAAAGAACTCACAATCCACGCAAAATCACCCAATCAAATTGGTCCATTTTTCCCCCAATTTAAAAAAAAATTGTTCTCAGGACATAGGTGATGCTGCAAGACTACATTTATTGCCCAACCCTCATCCCCTGAGGAGGTGGTGGCAGATCTTCTTCCATACAACTAAATGGCTTGCAAGGCCACTTAAAGAGGGCATAAAGAGTCCACCACATAGTTTTGGTTACAGTCATGTGTAGGCCAGGTGGAGTAAATGACAGGTTCCCTTCCCAGAAAAGAAAGACTTTCATTTATACAGCGTCTTTCACGACCACCGGACGTCTCAAAGCGGTTTACAGCCAATGAAGTACTTTTGAAGTGGAGTCACTGTTGTAACGTGGGACATCAATTAACCACCAGTTGGGTTGTCACTACAATCTAGCAGCTATCATAGCATTTTTTTCTTACTGCTAATCATAAATTACAGTTTCAGTGAATTCAATTTCACACTTGCCACTGTGGGATTTGAATTTATGATCTCTGGGTTGCTGGTCTAGAGCTATCAGTCTGGAACCAGCGACAACCACAAAATTAATTAATCAAATCACCTAAAGTTCTTTTCACAATTTCTTTTAGCAGCCATGTTGTTTCCTCAACCAGCTAACTATAGACACTTAAAAATAAAATGTTTAACCAAACAATTACATAAAAACTGAAATAATTCACAAAAAATAGAATTACAGAAAAATTATAAAGATTTGAACTTACCCAGAAAATTGCTGTTGGAAATCTGTACAATATGTCTTTGCTCTAGTCCTACTCTGACCTCTTTTTCTATTACATTGATGACTGTGTCACTCTTTCCTGTCCTCGCCCTAAACTAGAATATTTAATTAATTTTCTTTCAAATTTTCACCCCTCCCTTACCTTAATGTGGGCCAACTGTGACTTTGCTCTTCCCTTCCTGGACTCCTCTCTATCTCTGGGGATGGGCAACAATTATAAACCCATCAACTCTCACAACTACAATAGCAAAATACTGCGGATGCTGGAAATCTGAAATAACAACAGAAAACGCTGGAAAAACTCAGCAGGCCAGGCAGCATCCGTGGAGAGAGAAACAGAGTTAACGTTTCAGGTCGAAGACCTTTCGTCAGAACTGAAAGGTCTTCGACCTGAAACGTTAACTCTGTTTCTCTCTCCACGGATGCTGCCTGGCCTGCTGAGTTTTTCCAACTCTCACAACTACCTGGATCATAGTTCTTCCTACTCCACTTGTATAAGGACTCCATTACCTTCCTCCAGTTTCTCTGTCTCTATCGCATATGCTCCAATGATGCTACATTCCACACCAGAGTATTAGAAATGGCCTCCTGTTTCCTCAGTTGAGGATTCCTTTCCACTTCCACGGTGGTAGACAGGACGCTCGACCAGGTCTGTCCCATTTCCCGTGCTTCTGTCCTCATCCCTTCCCCCACCACACAGAACCATGATAGGGGCTCCTTTTCCTCATCTTCCACTACACCACCTTCTGCATTCAGATTATCTTCCGCCATTTCCACCACTTCCAACATAATTCCACCATCAAACACATCTTCCCTTCCTCTCTCTTCTTTCCGAATGGACCAATCCTTCCATGACACCCTGGTTCACTCTTCTAGCATCCCTACCACCTGCGCTCCTTCCCTGGCATTTTCCCATTCACTTCCTCTCACACCACTGTCCAGGGCTTCAAACATTCCTTCCGGATGAGACAACAATTTATGTATACTTCGTTCAACCTAGAATTTATTGTTTGTGGTGCGGTTTCCTCTACACAGATTAGGTGACCACTTTACCAAACACATCCATTCTGTCTGCAAATGCAACTCTGAACTCCCAGTTGCTTGCCACTTCAATTCCTCATCTCACTTCCACTCTGGCCTCTCTCTCTTTGCTTCAGTTGGGAAGTTCAACACAAGCTCAAGAAACAGCACTGTATCTTTCTGTCAGGCACTTTGCAGCCCTCTGCCCTTAATATTGACTTTAATAACTTCAAACCTTAATTATAGCTCCCACCTTCTCTTCGGCAGGAAATGCTGGCAATGTGGGATGGGTATGCGAACATTTCGGGTGATGGGTGAAAGAGCAGATTGGTGCTTGTGGTGGGGAACCTCCATCAGAACACAGGTGCTCTCCACTCCTGGTGTCAATTTGCTACTTTCTTCTAATAGACGTCTCGGCTGTTGGAGCCTATGCAGTTTCCTGTGCTTCCATTTCTACCTGCTTCATCCCCCACTCTTTCAGCTAGTCGCACGTTTTCTGTATCTCTTTCACTTCTTTGATTTCTCTCATTATGCCTCCTATTGTCTCATGCTAATGCAGTATCACTTCTGGCATTTAACCATCTCCTGTTTTCCACTGAAGTACTTTATGGATTTCTTTCTTTTTGTGTGTGTTGTGTGGTTTTACCCAACCCTTTGCTCTATTGCTTTTTAAATGCTGATCGCCTATAATTTCTTCCAGTTTTGACAAAGGGTCCACACGCAAATGTTAATGTCTTCTCCACATATACAGCTGAGTGTTTCCAGTATTTTCTGTTTTTGTTTCAGATTTCTTGCTTTTCTGCTTTTTGTTCGGTTTTCTTTTGCCAATCAGAGACAAGGTAACAGAGGAGCAAGGATTTCCCCCGTTCATTAAAACTATCATTCCAAAATAAATTGTAATAGTTATGCAGTGGTTGAGTGTTTGCGATTTTTTTGTTTATGATTATGTCCTGAAGATATTAAAATACTCCAACAGTCTGAGGCTTTTACATTTGCCATACCTGTGTTATACACGTATTTTACAACAGAGATAACAAATTCAGAAAACATAAGAAACAGGAGCAGGAGTCGGCCATTTGGCCCTTCGAGCCTGCTCTGCCATTCAATAAGATCATGGCTGATCTTCTACCTCATCTCCACTTTCCTGCACTATCCCCATATCCCTTGATTCAATTAATATTCAAAAATCTATCGATCTCTGTCTTGAATATACTCAATGACTGAGCCTCCTGGGTACAGAATTCCAAAGATTCACCATCCTCTGAGTGCAAAAATTTCTCCTTCATCTCAGTCCTAAATGGCCGACCCCTTATTCTGAAACTGTGACCCCTGGTTTTAGACTCCCCAGCCACGGAAACATCCTCCCTTCATCTACCCTGCCAAGCCCTGTAAGAATTTTGTATGTTTCAATGAGATCACATCTCATTCTTCTAAACTCCAGAGAATATAGGCCTAGTCTGCACAATGTCTCCTCATAGGACAATCCCCCCATCCCAGGAACCAGTCTGGTGAACCTTTGTTGCACTCCCTCTATGGCAAGTATATCTTTCCTTAGGTAAGGCGACCAAAACTGTACACAATACTCCAGGTGTGGTCTCACCAGGGCCCTATATAATTGCAGTAAGACGTCTTTACTCTTATACTCAAATCCTCTTGTAATAAAGGCCAACGTACCAATTGCTTTTCTAATTACTTGCTGTGCCTGCATGTTAACTTTCAGTGAATCGTGTACAAGGACACCCAGGTCCCTCTGAACACCAACATTTCCCAATCTCTCACCATTTAAAAAATACTCTGCTTTTCTATTTTTCCTACCAAAGTGGATAACTTCACATTTCTCCACATTATATTCCATTTGCCATATTCATGCCCACTCAATTAGCCTATCTATATCCCCTTGAAGCCTCCTTGCATCCTCCTCACAACTTACATTCCCACCCAGCTTTGTATCAACAGCAAACTTGGATATATTACATTTGGTCCCTTCATCCAAATCATTGATGTAGATTGTGAATAGCCGAGGCCCAAGCACTGATCCTTGCAGTACCCCACTAGTTACAGCCTGCCAAACCAAAAATGACCCTTTATTCCTACTCTCTGTTTTCTGTCCGTTAACCAATCCTCAATCCATGCTAGTATATTACCCCCAATCCCATGAGCCCTAATTTTGTTTAATAACCTCTTGTGTGGCATCTTATCGAATGCCTTCTGAAAATCCAAATACACCACATCCACTGGTTCCCCCTTATCTATTCTGCTAGTTACAACCTCATAAATCCGTGTTGACTCTACTAAAACTAATGTTGACTCTGACAAAACTAAAGAAGCTCAAACTGCTCCACACTGAGATCAACAGGGTTCAAAAACAACTAAATGAAAACTGAGTCAGGAACACTAAAATAAAAATGAATAACCCAACCTTCTTAAGCGCTTTTATGCGTCAAGTTGGGGTGCAAGCTAGACCAATTTTGCTCAACTGTACACTGACTGTTCTTTGCAGTTAAATCAAATTAAGATTGTTCCATGGTGCACATCAGCCAAAACAATTTGTTTTAAACCAGACCATATAATGGATGCTGCTTATAGGAACAGATCTGTGTGCCAGTTGTAGTTTTAGGATCTATTCCGAGTCGATCAATACTTTTCCACTTTTTCCCCCTTGTTTTCCTTATCTCTCTATCCCTCCCTGACCGGTCTCTCCTGTCGTTATGCCGCCTTTCACCTCTCCTCTCTTGGATACTCTGCCCATCCAAATCCCTACCCCAATTCTTCATTACTCTTCGACCTTCCTACTCTCCTGCCGCTGTCCCAGGCTTGACTCCCTCCTAGATAAGCCTACAGCTTCCCTCTGTGCCTCTCTTGGCATCCTACGAAGGGCCTATCGAGGCACTTGTCGCTGCCTCCTTATGAACAGCAACCCCAACTGTCCCATCCTACTCTCTCACCGACCTTCCCGCCCAGCGAGTGCCCACTGGGGGCAAATCCTTCCCAGCCAACTCATCCTCCCCAGCGCTGACCCTGTGGCTGCTGGCAGTGGGGCAGCCATCACCGACCCTCTCCGCATCTCCCTCCAGAATGTCCGTTCACTTGTGAACAAGGCCCTTGCTATCCATGAGCTTATCGTGAATGATTGCATCGACATCATGGCCCTGACAGAAACTTGGTTGAGGGGTGATAACACCTTACCCTTAAATGAAGCCTCCCCACCTGGCTACACCTTCCACCACTTGCCCTGCTCAGACCGCCGTGGTGGCGGTGTGGCTCTCATCACCAAATCACACCTGGGTCTGTCCCCCTACTCCTCCAGCACTTTCTCCTCCTTTGAGCATCTCACCTTATTCCACCCCTCTCACCTCTCATTTTAAATTCTTGTTCTCTACTGCCCACCCAAGTACCATAAAAATGTTATTACCGAGATATCTTCACTGCTCTCTCCCTCAGCCTCTGCACCGAACGACTTCTCATCCTCAGTGATTTCAACCTCCATCTCAATTCATCATGCTCTCTCTCCTGTGAGTTCTCTAGCTTCCTATCCTCCCTTAATCTGTCCCTCCATGTAAACTCCCCAACCCACCAGGGCCACCCCCTCGACTTTGCCATCTCTCGTGGCCTTGCTACTCCCATCGTGTCAGTTGCAGGTAAGGCCATCTCTGATCACTTCCTCGTATCCGAGATGTGATTTCCCAGCAATTGAATAGACAGCCAGCACTCAAACTTCCTAGGCTCAGAAATGAAGAACAGACACCACGGTGAGGTATTAGCAGGCTGCCAATGTCCTTGCAACCATACCCTACCCAGCTCAAGTGCCACCTTTAGGAAAGTAGAGAAAATCATGGTATAAGATAGTTGAGAAAAGCAGTGACTAAAACAAATCAATTGGTTCAGATTATTAGTTAGCAATGATGTCTGACAATAAAGATTCTGATATTTTAATTAGGCTCATAAGGAGGTTAAAGGGTTTTATGTTCAGATTGAACCCTAAAGCCATGAGTTTAAGATGTGGACTAGTCTTCCATGCTCACTTTTGACTTCAGGCACCAAGGCATTAACCTTCCTCTAAGACCTGTTCTTAAACTGATGTGAAAGCTTATATGACCATTGCATGCATGCTGATGGAACTCCGGTTTAAACCATCCAGAAGGTTCAGAAAAAGAGTTCCTGGAAATGCCAAAGTGGCGTTTTACATCCAGACGGCAAATATCTTCAACTCAGATTGTTTGAGTTGTTGATTTCCCTTAAGTCCAACTTTTAAGCACTTCCTTTAATAATTAAGCCATAAATCTGAAGCTACTAGTTATGGTAGAGCAGTTCCTTCAGGTAAGAGTTAGATCACCAGGAGAACAAGCAGAATATCAAGAGAATCACTTGAAGAGTTATTTGGTTTTACCAACTTCAGTGGAAGTGTTTCATAAAAATACTCCATGTGCCATATCCCAGTTTAGGAGCGTAACACAGACAGGAACTGTGGGTTGGTACACACATCCTAAAAATATGCAAGGCACTGAATTGGTGCATAGCTGTAACCACAAATATTATCCATTAATCTCTTGTAGTGTTCCCAGGTAAGCCTGATACATGATTTCTGATTTTCACTGTGGTTCCATTCGGACGTGCTGGAACTCCTGATCATGCTTCAAAGCAGCACTCCACTTTGGCCCAATTTAGATGCTGGAAATGCTCGAGTAATTCGTGGACTCTTAACCAGAAAAATGTGAGCTGTTCAAAGAACAAAATTGATGCGACGCTCACAATCGGCATTTCAGTCACCTTAGTGCCAAGCCTAAGCAATAAGAGGCTTCTAGAGAGGGGGTATCCTTTAATAATTATTTTAAATTTTCAACTTCAAGGAATTCTTGTTTTCTCACTATAAACTGTTTTCCTCTTTTACCTTTTTGCTCTTCTTTCTCTGTTGAGTCCTGCCAGTTCAATTTTGTTTTGTTTTATGACCTGACTGTTTTCTCATCTTCTGCACCTTTGCACTCAGGACTCCCATCAAGACCTGATGCTGCAGTCATATTGGCACCCAAAACTCCTTTGCATCAGTATGTAATAGTATAAATGCAGCCTTGCATTACTCTTCCCAATATACTGCCCCTGTTCTTACTGCTCCATAATGCTTTTTACTCCTCCTCTGCTGACTTTTGCACATATGCAGTCAGTACAGTATTTCTCTTTTTTTAAACCTGTTACATAGAATATACAGCACAGAAAAGGCCATTTGGCCCAACCAGACCATGCTGGCATTTATGCTCCACTTGAACCTCCTCCCATCCTTCCTCCTCTAACTCTATCAGCATAACCCTCTATTCCCTTCCCCCTCATATGCTCATCTAACCACCCCTTAAATGCATCTATACTATTCATCTCAACCACTCCCTGTGGTAGCGAGTTCCACATTCTCACCACTCTCTGGGTAAAGAAGTTTCTTCTGAATTTCCTATTTGATTTCTTGGTGACTATCTTATATTGATGGTTTTAGTTTTGCTCTTCCCCAGAACTGGAAACACTCTCTCTCTGTATCTACTCTATCAAAACCTTTCATAATTTTAAAGACCTCTATTAGATCACCCCTCAGCCTTCTCTTTTCAAGAGAAAAGAGACCCAGCTTGTTCATCCTTTCCTGATAGGTATAACCTCATAGTTCTGGTACCGTCTTTGTAAATCTTATTTGCACCCTCTCTACTGCCTCTATATCCTTTTTATAATATGATGACCAGAACTGTACACAGCACTCCAAATGTGGTCTAACCCAGCTTTGATGCAAGTTCAGCATAACTTCTCTACTTTTCAATTCTATCCCTCAAGAAATAAACCCTAGTGCTTGGTTTGCTTTTTTGATGGCATTATTAACCTGCCTCGCTACTTTTAGTGATTTGTGTATTTTACTCCCAGATCCCTTTGCTCCTCTACCCCATTTAGATTCTTATTTTCCAAGCAATATGTGACCTCCTTACTTTTCTTACCAAAATGAAATACCTCACACTTATGTTGAAATTTATTTGCCAATAATATGCCCATTCTGCAAGTTTATTAATGTCTTCTTTTAATTTGTTGCAGTCCTCCTCAGTATTGATTATCCGCCCAATTTGGTGTCGTCTGCAAATTTAGAAATTGTTTTTGATTCCAAAGTTTAAATCATTAATATAAATTGTGAACAGTGGTCCTAGCACTGATCCTTCTGGGATCCCACTTTCCACCTTCTGCCACTCTGAATAGCTACCCTTTACCCTACTCTCTGCTTTCTGTCTTGTAGCCAGCTAGCTATTCATCCTGACTCCATATGCTCTGACCCTATTCATTAGTCCGTTATGTGGTACCTTATTGAAGGCCTTTTGGAAATCTAGATATATTACATCTACTGCATTACCTTGTCTACTCTCTCCATTACCTCTTCAAAGAATTCAATGAGGTTAGTCAAGCAAGACTTTCCCTTTCAAAATCCAAGCTGACTTCATTATTATTATTGTTGGTTTCTAGATGTTTTTCTATTTTCTCCTTTAGTAGGGATTCCATTATCTTTCCTACCACCGATATTAAGCTGTTATTTTTCCTTTAACTTTTTAAATCTTCAACTTTAGAAAATTGCCTCTCTCACTTCTATGAACTGTTTTTCTCCTATACTTCTTAACATTTGCCATAACTTGTAGAATGTATTAGTTTTCATTCCTGGAATACTTTTTCCTGTTGTTTTACCAGTCAGGCAGCACATCTAAGAACTGGTAAAACTCCTCAGTGAGGCCAGGATGATAAGATGCAAACTCACTATACTCTACTTATATTTACATGGGTACATTAACTTGTGAATGTTTTTGGGAAAGCACAAATCTTTTAAGTTGCGCTTTGGGAAATGTAATCTATATATGAATAAAAGTTACAATATTCTGCATGAAATCATGGCTGTTTTTTTTTTAAAAAGCCATTTGATCTACTCATAGCGATGCCCGGTTGTTTTATAACTTGGGTTCTCAGTTACTGACCATGTGTTAGAAGCAAATAAAATTTTACTTTTCCAGTGAGGAATTCATAATTCCATAGCAATTTAAATAAATATAACTAATTTGATTTGGAGGAATGTGTGGTACTAATGGAAGGACATAAAATATTTTCACCTGCTAGTTCAAAGTTTTATTTCATAA
The DNA here is from genome assembly GCA_030390025.1 of Squalus acanthias. Classification (NCBI taxonomy): domain Eukaryota; kingdom Metazoa; phylum Chordata; class Chondrichthyes; order Squaliformes; family Squalidae; genus Squalus; species Squalus acanthias. The sequence continues at coordinate 75,962,889 of CM059437.1, forward strand.
TGGGAATTTCTTATTGCTGAACTGCCTCAAAGAATTGCATGAATGGATTAAGAATTTCTTTGAGGGTCCTTCTTGTTAAATTGAAACAAACCATTTAGTTCAATCTGCAATGAAACAACAGTATTATTTTAAATTAGTTAACACTGCTGCTTCATCAATGACCTTCCCTCCAACAGGTGGTCAGAAATGGGGATGTTTGCTGATGACTGCACAGTGTTCAGCGCCATACACAACTCCACAGATAATGAAGCAGTCCATGCCCACATGCAACAAGACCTGGATGACGTTCAGGCTTGGGCTGATAAGTGGCAGGTAACATTCGCGCCACACAAGTGCCAGGTAATGACTATCTCCTACAAGCGAGAGTCTAACCACCTCCCCATGACATTCAATGGTATTACTATCGCCGAATCCCCCACCATCAACATCCTGTGGGTCACCATTGACCAGAAACTTAACTGGACCAGCCACATAAATACTGTGGCAACAAGAGCAGGTCAGAGGTTAGGTATTCTGCAGCGAGTATCTCATCTCCGGACTCCCCAAAGCCTTTCCACCATCTACAAGGCACAAGTAAGGAGTGTGATGGAATACTCTCTACTTGCCTGGATGAGTGCAGCTCCAACAACATTCAAGAAGCTCGACACCATCCAGGACAAAGCAGCCCGCTTGATTGGCACCCCATCCACCACCTTAAACATTCACTCCCTCCACCACCGGCGTACCGTGGCTGCAGTGTGTACCATCTACAAGATGCACTGCAGCAACTCGCCAAGGCTTCTTCGGCAGCACCTCCCAAACCTGCAACCTCTTCCACCTAGAAGGACAAGGGCAGCAGGCGCATGTGAACACCACCACCTCCAAGTTCCCCTCCAAGTCACACACCATCCTGACATGGAAGTATATCGCCGATCCTTCATCGTCACTGGGTCAAAATCCTGGAACTCCCTACCTAACAGCACTGTGGGAGTACCTTCACCACACGGACTGCAGCGGTTCAAGGCGGCAGCTCACCACCACCTTCAAGGGCAACTAGGGATAGGCAATAAATGCTGGCATTGCCAGCGACACCCTGATCCCATAAACGAATAAAAATAAACACGAAAATTGAACAGCTTTATGAAATGGGACAGATTTTGTTAGGCTTGAAATGATATGCAGGCATATTCAACAACAACTTGCATTTCTATAGTCCCTTTAATGTGGTAAAACGTCCCAATGCGCTTCACAGGAGCGTTATCAAAATAAATTTGACATCGAGCCACAGAGAGATATCAGGACAGATGACCAAAACGCTTGGTCAAAGAGGTCGGTTTTAAAGAGCGTCTTAAGGGAGAGGGGTCGAGAGGCAGAGAGGTTTAGGGAGGGAGCTAGAGTGCTTAGGGCCTAGGAAGCTGAAGACACAGCTGCCAATTGTGGAGCAATTAAATCAGGGATTCACAAGCGGTCAGAATTGGAGAAGCGCAGAGATCTGAGGGTTATAAGGCTCGAGGAGGTTACAGAGATAAGGGGGTGGCGGGGGTGGAGGATGAGGAGGAAGAGGCCATGGAGGGATTTGAAAACAATGATGAGAATTTTAAAATTGAGGCATTGTTTAATTGGGAGCCTGTGTAGGTCAGCGAGTACAGGGGTGATGGGTGAATGGGACTTGGTGCGCGTTAAGAAATGGGCAGTAGAGTTTTAGATGAGTTCAAGGTGGAAGACGGGAGGCTGGCCAGGAGGGCATTGGAATAGTCAAGTCTAGAGGTAATAAAGGCATGGATGAGGGTTTCAGCAGATGAGAGGAGGCAGGGCGGAGTTGGGCGACATTATGTCTCCATGCAGCTTCTCATGATTATACATTCACTGGCTGAATCCCAGTGGAAACCAAGGTCCCAGCCTACTTCATATAACTACTCGGTTACATGCCCCATCCTGCTGAAAATCTGACAGCCTGGTTTATTTTGGACTTACTTCAAACACTTCTTGCCAGCCAAGTAGCTACATTATGAGGGAGGGAACAAAAATGATTTAAGATAAATTAAAAATGAAGATATGGAAATTTTCATGGACCTGTGCTTGTTTTCCCTCTAGAAATATTGACATATGCTAAACACAATTTGCAGATTTTCCCTCCCTGACCAAGTTAGCTCCTTGTAAAATGATCCCAGTGGTTCTCATGGAACTTTTAAGGGGAACACTGTTTTAAAGTGGAATGAAGTACTCCCTCAATGGTTAAATACACTGCTCAGTGTAGAAATAAGGCATGCAGACCAGAAGGTCTGCGCTTCAGCTGGGGCATTATAGCGGGCAGTCCTGGACTAGGGGAAAAAAATGGCAGCCATGGTTTCATTTTTGATCGCTATCCAGTGACACTTTTGCTGGAAGTGCATCTGTGTGAACATAAAGGCCGGTATTTTCTGTGGGGGGGGGGGGGGGGGGGGGGCGGGATTGGTGACGGGTTGACTGGGAAATTTGATTTTTTTTTGGACAGCGGATCAGGAACCCGCTATCATCCCACTGCAACGCGCCTTTCCCAATGGCGCGTCCGTGATCTCGGATTGGACCCGACCGCAGAGGCGGGTGACCCAATTAAAGCAATTATTGGCTTGTTGACAGACCCTTAATAATGGTTTGACCTTACCTTTTAACTTTAACTGCTTGCTGACGGGGTCCACGGTGTTTATGGACCACGTCTGTTAACCCGAGGTGGGAGTTGAATGGCCATTGAATCAGTTGATTAGTTGACAGCTTGAAATGTACAGTAAGCGCTCCCACCTAACAGCTGTTCACTTTCCAAGCGCAAAAGCTGTTGCTTACTCCATTTGGAAGACAGATTGAGCTTTATGCAGGCTGCAAGTGTTTGAAGTAAACTCTCCAGTGTCACCTCATTGGAACAACCTCTCTCACCATTGACAGATTGCTTCTGTCATCTCAACTTCACCTGTCATCTATTCCATCAGCATGGGTACCATTTATACTGTTTCACCTTGGTCCTCAGAATCTGACCACAATCAGTCCCAACACCAGCAGCACCAAGCACACCAGCAGCAATACCACCACCAACCGTCTCCACAATCACCTGATGCTACACAGGACAGAAAGCATCAGCACCCAAGCACATAGCTCACCATGGCCAGATTTACTTCATTTGACGCTGTACACCCTGGCTGCCACATGATGCGGCAGGTTGGCACCACCCACACCATAAAGCATCCCTACAATGTCCAAGCCATTCCTTTTACACATCACCATTGCTGGGGGTAGTTATGTCTCACCATTCACTGCAACGGTGCACACAAATCTGTTCAAGAACGCAAAGTGTTGAAAATAAAGGTTTCAATGTTTGACAGCACATTAACAGAAGCTTTACATGAACATTGGATAAAACACCCAAGTGGCTACCCATGTGTGTTGTTAGTTGGTATAATGGCATTAGGATGAGGGGTGGCTAGTAAGATGGGGATGTAATAATGTAGATAGAGGAGGATGGGTGGAGGTGCAAGGTAAGTTGGTGAGAGTAAAGATGTGCAGGAATAGGGTAGGTAAGGCAGAGTGATGGAGATGTGATGAGAGGCACAGCAGGATGAAGGCGAGTGTGGCTTTGTACTCACGTTTCCTGATCTAATGAGATCATTGAAAGGTTTGCGCCACTACACCCAAGTTCTCCTGACGACATCCCTGCTTGTGACCTCCTCTGCAATGTGCAACCAAGCTGTCTTGGTTTCCTGGGGAGGTCTCTTCCACCCATCGGAAGGGAACCTTCCTGCGTGCTCTGACTCCCTCCATAAGCATATGGAGCAAGTCATGGGAGAACTTGGGTGCAGCCCTGCACCTCTGCAGTAATCGTCAGTGTTTGCAGCACTTCAATGCTGTAGAACACTGACAGCACAAACGTCAAAAGGTGGCCATGGTCCCTTTAAGGAAACCGGCTCAAGACGCGTCCTGGATGACATCACCAGACCCACTCCATCTAATTGGGCCGGGAAACGCGCTGGGCGGGCTTAACAAGCCCCATTGAAGCAAGTTCATTTTAGGCAGCGGGATGGAGCCAGCAACAGGGCTGCGACCTGCCAGAGACACCGGCCGCACAGAACCCGCTGAGGTGAGCAAAATCCAGGCCAAAGTGACAGGATTGGATTTGGCGGTGATGCTGCCCTCAGTTGAATAGCCTGCTGGTACTCACCAGGGAGACTACTTCATGAAAAATGGCCACTTGGCCGAGGTACCAGAGGGAAGTTAATGCTTGTGGAACTGTACCTCAGCATGAGTTAGGTCCTTTAGGAAGGTGGAAAAAGGAATTAAGCTGAATGGAGTGGGATGAGGGCAGCACAGAAGACAACAGAACAAAGGTAAATGTTTTCTGTGGAACAATTTTTATTCTGTTAAAACAATCCTATGATATTTTTTCACAACTAGGGCTGCAACAAAGTCTTGAAACACAGAGCTCTGGTTTGTTCCATTCTGATTAGACAAAAGTTATGTTTGTACTGCCAGAGTCACACTTATGACAGTGTTATTGCTCAGTCTATTGAAATTAGGTCGAATGGACCTATTAGACACACTATGTCAAATTTAAATAGTGATCCAGCCTGAAGAGTTTCACGCCAAATACATCATTTTGCACTTCAAGATTCAACAGACCTCAATTTAAAAAAATTGAGTGCATAAAATGTTATTTACAAAATGGTTATATTAATACAGGAAACTCTTTATTAACCGGCACCCAAATAACCGGAAATCTCTCTTAACCGGCAAAATTCTTGAGTAGGTAACCGGAGTTTTCCTTCATCTCTTGTTTAAAATTAACTTAAAAAAAACCCCGAGGCGTTTGCCTTGTATCGGAGCGTGTAGATTGGGAGGGGAATGTGCAGCCCGGGTAGGCAGCGGACACGACAGATGGTCAGCTGCCGGTCCCCGGGGAGACGGAGCTCCGAATGCAGGCGCATGTCAATGTGTACGGGGCTCTCGTACGTTGGGAGATATAACTCTCCGTTATCCGGACTTTTTGATTAACCGGCACCACGCCGGTCCCGGTTAATAAAGAGTTTCCTGTACCTCCATTAAGAGGTAACATGGTTTGGCTGTAGTATGTATTACTTCAGAGACATTTGTCGCAAAACACCTACAAAAACCATTTCAATAAATTGCCTTTTTGTGCCGTGTGGTTAAACATGGTGAGGACTAGTGGTCCCCAAGGACAGGTAACAGACATTTCTTGCAGAAAAAATTATACTTCAATTAACCTGCTTGGTAATTCACTCAACATCTATCAATCTACAACTGTCAAGCCATCATCCATAATATTTAACCACTATAATAAGATTTACCCAGGAAACAGTGAAAGCAAACTTGCATCTTTAGATTTCTTTATAACCTGCAAGATGCTAATTAGTGAATTAAGGTTCATTCAAAAATGAAGTACATGAATTCAAAAAGTTTCCTTTCTCTTTAAATTAAATTTCATAATATATTAATATCACAATTTATTTTTCCAAGTTTGATTGTTTACAGCAACCACAGAATCACATCTGTGTCTGGCATTAAGTGTTCCAAGCTTCTTGCTAAGTACTGTAACCATTGGATAATATATTTACTGCTGACTCGACCACTAATGAGAGAATTGGTAGAACCTTAAGTAGCTTAGGTGGTTTGATAATCGACCAAGTTCCTTTCCATTCTTAGTTACTTAGATGCAGCGATTGTTGCCATTCTGTATTTGCATAGGGTTCTGCTCAGAAAATCTATGCATTGCCAAAAAAATCTCCCTAAAAACAAAAATTACACGAAAAAGAATACAGATGTTAGCTGCAAGTCAGTCAGAAAGAACAAAATCATGTGACTTGGAAATAAAATCTCTTACAAATCAAGGGCAGTTTACTGCAGGATATTTCCCCCCCCCCCCCCCCACAGTATGGAAGAACTTGGAGTGCTACAGATGCAAATGAGTTGCAATGGCCTTTGATATAAGTGAAGCAACACCTGGAGACACTAGTGAGATACTCAGTTTATTTTTTGGGTATGTGGTTTATGATGAACCACAGCCCATCTTTATTTCTGGGATACTCCACACTGCTCATCATTCTATTATTTTACAAGTGAATTATCAATCCTGCCAACAGTTTAATTTTCCAGTCACATCAGTGGAAAAAATGTGGTTTTACTGTCACAAAACCTGGCTGTAAAAGTCAGTGTGTGTACAGAAATGGTTTTGTCAGCTTTCTTTCAAGAATACCTTAATTTTAATATTCTAAAGTTAAAAGCTTATAATAAGTTAGCTAATTTGATGGACCCTCATCCTTTCAATTAACTGCAATCGCCAGTTCAGTAAACTTAATACACATTAAATTTGTTTTTATATAGACATCTATCTACTTTTTTTTGTTCTTTTCACAGGGATCGCCACTCTTCTCCATAATGTCAACATTTATCACTTGCAGGTCAGGTCTATCACTTTAAATGTAGGCTACAACACCACTGTAACCTTGCCATTATCCACATCACCCATCTTATGAATGAAATTTGCAATCAATGTTGAATTATGGACAATTTTCTCCTGTGGACTTGAATTTAAACTGCCCAGATTCATTTCAGTTAGGTATCTGACAGCTGCGAGAGATTAGCATGTCATTAGTCTGGCTATAGTTATACTGAGTCCAGATGAAAGCAGTGCTCTGACCCACTACATCACCTGGTCCACAAAAAAAAAATCTTTCAACAATAAACTTGTGCAGAAACACTTGATTTAAATTTTCTTTTAAATTCACACGGTGTCCTACAATGTTCCAGGTGTGCCTACTGTGCAGATTTGAATGACTGTAGTTAGTGTCAACTATATTGCTACTCCCACTTAAACCATGTAGCCTATAATCCAAATAAGTGTGTGTAAGTGCTGGATTTGCCGGTCTAATATGAGTAAGCTTGTGAATTTCAAGCAAGTTGAAAAATATGAAGACGGATAATTTTAATGTTAACGTGCATGAGCAGTAAATTACTGTGAATTATTCATTATGCTAGAGTAGTTTGAGATGTCCTGCACATTTGACAAATGTACAGCAAACCTTTTTCCAATTACTTGGCTTCATACACTTAAGCTATAATACCAGCAAATACAAATCAATAATGTTGTATTAAATAATTTTTCTGCACAATGCAGAATATAGCCCAATTGCCAAAAAAAAATGGCAATTCTTGAATATAGAATCAAAGATAACAAGTATGGTAGTAGTCAGCACTGAAAATAAGCAAATATACACACACCTCCCAGGAGGTTTTTTGTTTGTTTTTTTTTTTTTTCCTTCCTCTTTCAAAAATGAGAAAGCTCAACTATTTGCTCCTTCTGCCTCTTCCCCTCCTGGATGTCTGTTTGGTTATGGCTCCAGGCGACGGTGCAGCAGATGCAATATTTATCTGTCCCTCCTGAATCTCCTGCCGAGTGTCTGCTGGCATTTGATTGATTTTCTGCTGAGCCTCCAGGTAGAACATGACATCTCGCAGCTGCTCCTGCACCTCTGTAATCTGCCGGTCTTTCTCATCGCACGTGTCCTTCAGCTTCTTCTCCTCTTCCTTCAGCTTGGTTTGCAGCTGGATCTGATTAGCTCGCAGGCACTTGTTCATTTCTTGCTCCTCTTTCAGTTCAGTGCCTAGTTTCAAAACTCTGTTGTTCAATTGAGAACACCTAGCACAATGGCATGGAAAGAGACAACTTTAAAAACAATACTGCAACATCCCAATTGAAATTCTACAAGAGCTGAATGCTCATTTATTTGTAGGTTTTGGTTCTTAACGGTGCAATACATCTCAATCCCCAGTCCCATCTGCATCTGGCAGAGGAAAACGCATTAAAAAAAAGAGGGATTTAGTCATAGTGGCATTCTCTTTCGATCTTATACAATAGTAGTTTCCTATTCTAAATACTTCCTGTAATGGTAATATACAACCAAAATGAGAGCAAACATCTTTGAACAAGAAGTTTCTGCCCACAAAGCTTAAAAATGAGAATTTCTGGTCAGATTAAATTATGGGGACATGCAATATATATGGATGCACAATAAATTTAGGCCTACCATGTCCAGCACCAGAAGCACGATACAACTGAAAACAAATTAAAACAGCCCTAAACAACACAACTGTTTAGCCAAGGATTGCATTTGAGACTTAATCCTCTAAATTCGCTACTGTATTGTATTAATTTTACACTACTATTACAAATGAATACTTAACAACCCTGCCCCACTTTTTAAAGCCCAAATAGTGTATGTGGTAAAATTTAAGAAGCTAAATACCATTTTAAACTGCTTGAACAGTTTGTGACTAGCACAGTATTTCTGTAAAATAAGCACTGCCAAAATCGAACTTTGACTTGAATGATCAGTAGGTCGACAGGGCTGCAGTTACACAACTCATTTTACACCAGTTGCAATGTCAACAAAAGTTGCTCAATTTACATTTGACTTTCACTAAAACTACTGCATATTCAAATCTTCACCAGTTTTAAGAAAAAAGTGCTCGTTTTTATGGAATCATAATGCTAGCAAAGTGGAAACACAGCTTTCATTTGTAAAATCTGCGGAGGAAAAGTGTAGAAAGTTACGGTAAAACCACTCAAACAGGTAAGTATTCAAAAGGCACGCAAACATCACTCACTGGAACCAAAAGGACAACCTTCAAAAATCGTAGGGCAGGGCTAGTACAAATATTTTAGCATAAAATAAACAAACATTCATATTTTAGAACTTGTATAGCACTTTAAAAGTTTTCATTTGTACAAAACATTTGATATTTTTACAAAAGCAAAATACTGCGGATGCTGGAAATCTGAAATAAAAATAGAAAATGCTGGAAATACTCAGCAGGCCAGGTAGCACCTGTAGAAAGAGAAAGAGAGTTAACGTCAGGTCGATGACCCTTATTTTTGCCGTGTGCAAATTCTTATGTGCGAGAACCTGTTAATCATGCGTAGAAAGTATCTTTTGATACAAAAGGGACACACAAGTCTTCAGAAAGTTCTGATTCAAGTCTAAATAGCCCTTCAACTTTACAAACACAAGTTGGAGTTTACAGCAATTTAAACAGAGTTTAGAAATCATGCCTAGAGAAAATCAAAAGGAGAGATGATTCCCCCCACAACATACAGGCTAGCACAGCTCTTGTTACTAGCTGCAAGAAGGTGCATATTCCCAAAGTGAAGCCTCTTAAAACAATATGTGGGATATATTCCACTAGTATGATCAAATTCCACTTGGAACGTCAATACCAAGCAATTTCTCCCACTCCTCAAACCACATCCCAGGAAGTGATTGCAGACTGGCAAGCAGTCCACCCACAGACCAGCAAGGACAATCTTGCTTCTAATCGGCAGGATCACATCAACCCCCTTCCCCCCAGGACCCCCCACCCCACCACATGGCAGAACGGCAATAATGATCATCGACAATCCTGTAATAGGAGATTATTCTGAATTAAACTACTACAATGGGTCATATTTTAAGAATAAATTGAATTGATGGGCTTGTGATGCCAAGTGTCAGCACAGCTAATTTCTTTACCCTCCGAACTAGGGAAAATTGAAAAGTAAATGTGACAGAATTTATTTTTAAAAGCAAGATAGGGTGGAACACTATAATTGGCCTCAGCATCCTTACCTTGGGGATGGGAGGAGGAAGAAGGGAAAGAAATTAATTAAGATTTTCTCTCTTGATTGCTATCCAGTAACCCATGCTAGAAAGCATCAATATGTGGACGTCAGATAAGGACAGGATCAGTTATAATATCCCTGTCAAATGAACAGCCTGCTCACACTCACCAACTTAGTTCATAAATGAACAATAGCCACTTGGGTGTCTGGATTCTTGGCTGAGACACCACCTTAAGGAGAGCAGAGCAAAGAAAGGAACAAACTTGAGAAACGGGAAGTAGAAGCTAGGGTTAGAAAGCACCGCTGCCCCACTTAAACTGAGGTTTACTGTTCTGTAATTTATGGCGTTGGTGGAACATTTGTTGCAAAATGGCTTACTTTCTCTCGAGAGCTTGTTTGTCTTTCATCAGTTCGTTCAGCTTCTGCTCCAGACTGTCACACTTTTCAATGGTTTCTTTGAATTTTGTTTTCATATTGTTAATCTGGAAAGATGAAATAGAATAGGATCAAGTTTAGAAAACATCACTGAAAATAATTTACCAGTGTTGTAATTTAGATCATTCTTCATTCAGCTACACCCAGTCTCAGAGTTTACCACATTTTTAGCAGAAAGTTGGATCGAATCATTTTGTACTTTACTGAATTTTTTGTTGCACTCCATGTTAGATGTCCTTAAAAATAATGATCTGAAGGCTGTAAAAAAAAAACCCAAAAAACCAGAATGCACTGGAAATACATGGCAGGTTGATCAGCATTTGAAAAGACAAGTTAACATTAAAAAAAAATCTTTGTACTTCCAACATTTTCCATTTCTAATTCAGATTTCCAGCATTTCAATTAATCCCTACTGCCGATGTACAGCAGTTTTTTAGTGCCAGACTATGTAAAGTTTTTGCCTGCATATAATGGTATAAATATCTATGTACAAAAGCGGATGCTGGGAATCTGAAATAAAAACAGAAAATGCTGGGAATCTGAATGATGATGAAGGGTCATCGACCTGAAACGTTAACTGTTTCTCTCTCCACAGATGCTGCCTGACCAGCTGCGTATTTCCAGCATTTTCTGTTTTTATTAAATATATGTGTATATGTATGTATTATGAGATATACACGCACACGCACACCAATTATTAGACTGAACGAGGATGAAAGATCCAAATTGGACAGCGTATTAATATAATAAAGTAATCTGTCTTCATCTAAATGTTTAACATGAATTGTATCATTTTCACCAAATTGTTTGTTAGGCTCACTCAACTGTAGTTCCGTAGGTCATCCATACGTCCCCTTTTTAAAAACTGGTAGGTTTGCTATTTTCTGATCCTGGAGTGCTACTCCTGTTTCTAATGATTCCCTAAAGATAGTGGCAAGGACGTGGCTGATTTTGCCAAACACCACGTGCCCTTGTGTGAAGCTCATCGGGACCGGATTCCTCACCTTCCTTTAACATCCTCAACCCAATCAGTGACTGCCTTACCTGAAATTTCTATTTCTTTCAGTATTTCTTCTACACCCCCTAGAAATTCCACTTCCATGCTAGGAACACTGTCCCACCAGGTCTCCTGATATCTTTGCTATAACTTGGTCACTGGATATCATGCCACCTTTGGAATCTTCCAATGACCACACCATTTCTTTTTTTTTTTTTAAAACAGTTTGCTACAAATATATATTGAAACATATATTATAGAAACACTTAACATTTATTTAATATTCCATGCTATCCTAGCCTCATTTTCTATTTGAACTCTCCTGACTAGTTTCTTAAACCTCCTTTACCTTGTTTTTATTTTTGTTAAAGTCTATCGTATGTAGCTTTATACTTTAGGGACAATCTCCTTTGTGCCCCTATCCACCACATTGCTTTCCTCTGTTGCCTTTCTTCACTAATGGTATCTGTTCTGTACTCTGTGCATAGTATTTCTCAGCATGTCTACTTATCTACCAATTTCTCCTAAGAGCACTATCCAGTCTAGTTTGCTCAACTGCTCCCTCATCCCCTCAAAATCTATCTTCCTAAAATTGACTTTCTATTGTCTCCCTCTTTTCCATCCTTCGCCATATTGTGGTTACTTGCTGTCAAGGTGTTCTGACTCTTACCTGTTCTATTATCTCCCGGTTGTTACTTAATATCATGTCCAACAGCGACCCTCTCTTGTGTGGGTTCCTTGACCAATTGTTCTATGTAACAATCCAATAATGTTGGATCAAGTTTGAACTCCTATTTTACAGAGTTCAAAATTTACCCCCAACAACTGCATCTGTTCCTGCTGCACTTCCCTTATTTGACTAAAAGGATCTTGGTCCAAAACCTCCTCCTGGACCTGTGATCTATAGTAAATGTCCAAAGTTAGTGTCTTTCAGCTCACATTTCTCATCCCTATTCACAGGATTGCTACCTTTTTTGCTCCTGGACCAGATAGGTCCATTTGTGTTATAATCAAGGTCTTTTTCAAGTAAAAATCTATACCCCCTCCCAGTTTTCTTTTCTATTTCTATGAAAAAAATCTATATCTCTGTACGTTTACCCAGCTAGTGTCGCTGTTGAACCAGATCTTTCTGATACCGATGATATCTAGCAAGGACCTCCAGATACCCAATTTTATTCCTAAAGACTCCCGGAATTCATATACAGAACATCAAGGCATCTATTTCCCCAATCCCTACACTGATCAGTTTATTCATTTGCCATTATTTTTTCCTATCTTTTTGTACCACCGTACTCTGTATACTTAGCTGCTGCTGTCAGTGTCCGTACTTGAACTGTAATCTTTCCTACCTTCAGCACTCTATTTTTCCTCTTTCTAGGTCTGTTGTAATTGCCTTATTAGTACAAGTCTCTCCCACAGCTTTATCTACTCTCTCAGCAATGATATGGGTGAAAATCTGATTACGGTGAAGTCTGTCCCATCTGTACAGCTGTCACTTGCCCAGGAACATGTTTCTATGCTCCTTCACTTCCAACTCTCTCTTTTGCTCCCCCTTCTACTGCCCTATGTCACTTCTTTCGCTCATCCTTCATTTCTCCCTTTCCTGCTCTTCTGATTCACCTCTCGCTTCCTTCCTTCCTTCATTTCTCACTCCCTTTAACTCTCCTCTTTCACCTCTCATCAGACTAGGAGGGACTCTGGTTTGGCAGGCTAGGAAGGACTTAAGCTGGGTGGGTGAGTGAGCAGTCAAGCTGGGAAGCACTTACTGGGCAGCAAGCATGTAGGTAGGCCAAGAAGCACTTGTGGTGAGCAGGAATCATTTGGGGTGGGCGGACTATGAAGCACTCGGGCTGAGCAGCTAGGCAAACAGGTGGGCCAAGAAGCACTTGAGATGGCAGGCGGGGTGGAATGTCGGCAAGTGACTGGACTGAGAACCACTTAGGGCAGGTGAGTCACAAACCACTTGGAGTGAGTGGGCAAGCAACCATTAGCTTGTGAAAGGTCATTGACCTGAAAAGTTAACTCTGTTACTCTCTCCACAGATGCTGCCTGGCCTGCTGAGTAGCCATACTTTTAACCACATCTGCTTGTTCAGGTTGTTGTTAAAGATTCCAAGATACTATTCATATGAGCAGGGATTTCTCCTGATATCCTAGGTCCTACCTCCCAAATCCACCAAAGAGAGATTAAATCAGCATTCCATTTGGTTTGTAACCTTGGCAGATGTAAGCTGGCCACTTCATTCGCCTATGTAACAGTCACTGCACTTCAGAAGTAATTCATTCTATGCGAAGTGCTTTGAGACATTTCTGAAGTTTGTATTGAAATCAAAGCTTCTCTCACAATTTGCCTATTGCAAACTGTATGCCCCTTAATTTTCCTTCCTACTACAATCTGCAAGCTTTTTAAACCTAAACTCGATTTACTTCATTTTCTCTGCTACTGTTTTCGAACTTGGTGTCATGCGTGATGGGCCTACGGCCCAGTTTCCTAGGGTTTTCAATTTTTAAAAAACCATTCCAGTATCAGAATCCCAGTAAGTGAAAGAAAGCTTACAGTTTAATGGGGGGGGGGGGGTTAAGAGATAGGTGAGGACTAACCAGGCAGAGGTCTAGATGAATCAAACACAGCTCCTGGAGAGGTCAACTATGGAGAAGCACCTGGAAAGAACACATTGTATTCTCCCACACTCTTGGGCAAGAGAGAAAAATAAAGAATCACTAACAAAAGCAACTTGCCTCTTCTGCTGCATCCTTCTCCAAGTGCACGATCTTGTTTTCCCAGTAGATGCGTTGAGATTCTAGCTGACTGGTCAGGAGGTATGAATACTGTTAAGAAAAAGTTTACAAAATCTACTAAATCATTTTAATAAAACTGCTTCACACAGAACATAAACATGCTTAAGCAAAGTGCACTGCTGGATAAATTTGAACATACTTCCCATCATTGCAAATCAAAATAATATTTAAGCTGGTTATTAAATTTCTACTTTAGGAGATTGTCCTTTGCCCCACAATTAGATTGCCATCTGCTACTTCTGACGTAAGTTGAAAAGTAGCCATTATTGCTCTAGATCCAACTGCTGCCCAGTGTACCAGAGCAGGCTGGGATCTGTCTAGTTTATACAAGGCGCCTCATCTTAGTGAAGTGGTTAAGACCAGGAATGCAGACCCTTATCTGTTCAGTCCTTGGTACATCACTTTGGAGCTCCAATTTGGTACACCACTAAACTCCTGCCTGCAACAATTTTTTTAAACCATAATTTTACTTTATGACAACGAAAGATCCAATTTACTGCCCCTCCTTTGCATACTATAACATATATAGGACATGCATGGTTGCAAATTCAGTATTAAATACAATATATAAATCATCGAATCATAGAAATTTACAGCACAGAAGGAAACCATTCGGCCCATGTCTGTGCTGGCTGATGGAGCTATCCAGTCTAATCCCACTTTCCAGCTCTTGGTCCGTAGCCCTGTAGATGATGGCAGTTCAAGTGCATATCCAAGTACTTTTTAAATGCGATGAGGGTTTCTGCCTCTACCATCCTTTCAGGTAGCGAGTTCCAGACACCCACCACCCTTTGGGTGAAATAAGTTCTCAACTCCCCTTTAATCCTGCTGTCAATTACTTTAAATCTATGCCCCTGGTTATTGACCTTTCTGCTAAGGGAAATAGGGGGAAAAATTCGGTTGCTTTGCGCCTCCAGTTAGCGCCGCCAACGCCTCCCGCGAAATTCAGCGGGAGGTTAGCGGCGGCGGTAACTGTTAGCACCCAGCGCCGTGCGCAGCTTCCCCGGTTGCGATCTTCGGTAGCGCCCCCCGACTTACCGCCGGACACTATGGGGTTAGGGGGGGCAGCGCTAATTAAAGGCGAGGTGCCAGGCGGCCATTTTTGTTGCTGGCCACCTGCCAGCACCTGCCGTCCCTGGCCTCCTCTTCAACCCCCCCGTGGAGTGCCGGCTGCGCTCCGTGAGTCCGGCACTTCGAGTGCCGGGCTCTTTTGCCGGCATTCCGATACCCAGTGGCCCAGCTGGGCCCCGGGTCGCACTGCGCAAGGCCCATCCCCTTGAAGGGGAGGAAGGCCTGCAGTACCGCAGCGTGACGTAGCGCCGCGATATTCCCTCGCAGTGCCCCTAGAGGGAAGTGGGGCGCATCCAGTAGCGCCCCACTTCACTCTTGGGGTGCTACCGATGAATTTCGGCCGCGGGGGTGCTAATTATTTTGGGAGCGCCCCAAAGGGGGCGGGACTCAATTTTCCCCCCATAGTTCCTTCCGATCCACTCTATCTAGGCCCCTCATAATTTTACACACCTCAATCAAGTCTCCCCTCAGCCTCCTCTGTTCCAAAGAAAACAAACCCAGCCTATCTAATCTTTCCTCATAGCTAACATTCTCCAGTACTGGCAACATTCTCGTAAATCTCCTCATAAACCCTCTCTCGTGCAATCACATCTTTCCTGTAATGTGGTGACCAGAACTGTACGCAGTACTCTAGCTGTGGCCTAACTAGTGTTTTATACAGTTCAAGCATAACCTCCCTGCTCTATGCCTCGGCTAATAAAGGAAAGTATCCCGTAAGCTTTCTTAACCACCTTATCTACCTGTCCTGCTACCTTCAGGGATCTGTGGACATGCACTCCAAGGTTCCTCTACACTTCTCAGTATCCTACCATTTATTGTGTATTCCCTTGCCTTGTTAGCCCTCCCCAAATGCATTACTTCACACTTCTCCGGACTGAATTCCATTTGGCACTTCTCTGCCCACCTGACTAGTTCATTGCTATCTTCCTGCAGTCTACAGCTTTCTTCCTCACTATCAACCAAACTTCTAAATCATACCCCCTACATTTAAGTCTAAATCATTGATATATACCACAAAAAGCAAGGGACCTAGTACTGAGCCCTGCTGAACCCCACTGGAAACAGCCTTCCAGTCACAAGAACACCAGTTGACCATTACCCTTTGCTTCCTGCCACTGAGCCAATTTTGGATCCAACTTGCCACTTTTCCTTGGATCCCATGGGCTTTTACTTTTCTGACCAGTCTGCCATGTGGGACCTTGTCAAAGACCTTGCTAAAATCCATGTAAAATCTGTTCTCATGATGATTCAGTAGGTGTGTGATACTAAACTGTACAAACTGTCAAGTTTCCAGATTTAACTTGGTAGCTTGTACAGAGGTAGCCAATCTCATCAAAAGTGGTACTTTGAGAGTCCTGTAATTGGCTTTAGTGACAGAGGCGGGCTGGGGAGATGCAAGATTCCTGCCCCTAATCACTATGCAGTAATCTTTGTAAGTGTATATGAACATAGGCTCAATTGCGATGCCCCTCCCTCTGATAATAATTCATTAACATTCACTAATTCAGGTTCATGCAAGAAGAAAGACCACTGAAGCATAGTTCCAAACTGCTACTGTTTCCTCTGGGACTGTACTGGAGCAGGAGTTGTCCGTTTCAGAAGAGATGGGGTTAAAGGGAGGAAACAAAAAAAAAAATCATCAACTTACTTCCAATTAGCCAAAATGTTTGCTATTATTTTTAAATGTTTTAATGTGAAGGTTGTACTTAGCTAAGCACTTTATCCACAGAGAATTAATACACTACCTAAACTGTCAATTAAACTGCTATCATTACACTATATTTTATTTGTTTACAATTTTCCTTCCTGTCTTCAAGGCAGACTGGGTGCCAGCAACCTTTCCCAGGTGGCGATTCTTCATCTGTGAGTCTAGACCGTGAGCGTCAGCAGACTACTAAATCATGGGCAACATTACAGCGGAGCCTAGTCCTGTCCTCGTGCCCTCACATGGGCACCTTTCCAGGATAAGTTGTTAGACAGTGATTGGAATGTGGACAATGGCTGATTTTGACCCTTGCTTACATAGGGACAAACCAGGGATTGAACCTGGAATATTCCCAAGAGCTCAATACAACTCCAGGTAGAGCATTTATCCACTCAGCCATTGAGACTCGATAACAGGCAATGCATACACTGCCAAAACCACAAAGCAAAACACCTTGTACTGCTGTAAGTACTATCACGTGATATACTTTCTGGTGTTGAATGTTGGTGCAACTGCTGCAGAACAGAATTTTAAGTAAATTAACATAAATAACTAAGTGGAGTGAGTTCAAGGCTGAAATTCAATCTTTAGATTCAGAAAATATTTCCCCATAGTTGAGGACAGTATCTAAGACACCTGCCTCCAAATGCATCACAGCATTTAACGCAGTCCCCGGTATCTACTGCTCTAGCTGCATTCGGTAAGTAATCTGACATCTGAAGCAGGAAAAAAGTCTTCTGCAACATCTTTATTTTAAATACATCAGTACAGTACATCATAAAACCAACAGAACTGGTTAAGATCAAATTACTTCCATGATGATTTTTCCTTTGAGAAGCAAGTTTTAACATTTGAACAGCTCTACTATGTTGAGCAGTTTACAACAGAAACAAAGGTCACTCAGTTTAGGTTTTGGACAGGTGTCTAGATTAATTTAAATCCTGTAAATTAAAATTAATTAATTAAACTTTTTCCAAAAGTGTTATTTATTTTTTTAACGCAGCTTTAATGATTTCCAGTGTCCACAAAATAGGCACCAATGAATTTTAGACACCAAGGCTGTCATGCAGTCAGAAGCAACCACTTTAACCCTTGGCACTATTAAGATTAGGCATATATAACTCTCTTTCACCAGAGATGTTCATTTCCAGGCAACAGCATGCTAGCTTGAGAGACAACATCATTCCAACAGTACAGCCTACACAGTTTTTAAAAAACCCACATTTTTTGGCCTGAAGCTTCTACCAGCACCAGGGAAGCACCATTTGTTTTATTCATTCACGGGATGTGGGCGTCGCTGGCAAGGCCAGCATTTATTGCCCATCCCTAATTGCCCTTGAGAAGGTGGTGGTGACCATGCCAGTTAATGTGAGAAAAACCACTGCACTACCAGTGGCAGCCGATATCTTTGTTCACCCTGCCTTTACTTTACAATGACAGGGAAGGAAGGACACAGTTCACTAAGCACTGGCTTTTTCAAACTTGTCAAAAATGTAAATTTCCAAAAACTCACAACAGCAGCAAAACTGTACTGTTTATAATGGCAAATCAGATCCAAGTTATGAACTACTTCTATAAATGGGTTTTAAAATAAACATTTGTAGGAAACCACTCACATTTCTTGCTTTTCACCATCAACTTTCCTTCAGCTGGGATTGGTGGATGGGGTAAACCAAAGCCTATTCAGTGAAAAACACCAATGCCACTGCTGCTTGCTAACAATTTGTCTGCTCCAAGACCATGAAAAAGTATTCACAAGCTGGTCCATCTAATGGCTCAGTTACTAATAGTCAATGCTCGCTCAAACAGTGGTAAACAAGTCCCAGCAACAAATCTACAGGCAGCAGGTTATCAGCATGCATCATTTAAATAAATATTTCTGTGTTCAACGCATTCTCACATCTAAACATATATGCGTTATACTGCAGTGTGGCCAAAATAATTTCACCATGTCACATTCCACTTTCCTGCAGGGGAAGGCAAGAACAGCAGGAGTTGAATATGAATAATCTCTTACAGGTACACTTTCCACAGGACCAAACAATGCCTGTGGAATTCTGCAGCCAGGACACACCACTATCACAGTTGGGAGAAAACAGCGCAATAGTGGAAGGCAGTGATGGACACGAGTGTTGGGGGTGGAAGAAGGTGTTGAGAAAAGAACAGGAAACAAAAAGGTTATGAGCAAGTACTTGAAAAGTCCACTGACCTCTAACTGAAGGGCATCAATTTTTTCATCCTGACAAGTGTCACCCTCACACTCATACTGGACAATCTTTCCATCTGTTTTACTGGCCACCAAGCGATGAACATAGTTATCTAGAGAAACCAAAACACAACTTCAAAATAATGAAGAGCTTGAAGACTCTGGCGAAAGGCATTGAGTTGTTGTCCAGCAAATATAAAAAGCATCGCCAGTTGCTAGCCTTTTGATATTTTACATTTGCATTCATTCACAACTAGTTTTGTTGTACGCCCAAAAATTAATCGTATCTACCAACATCCTAATCTAAAAGCAACTTACCATTTAAAATATAAAAACGGAAAATTTCCTGGATTAAAAAAAAAAATTAGTATTGCATTGCAGATGACAAAACTTGGAAGTATAGTGAACAGTGAGGAGGATAGTGATAGACTTCAAAAGGAGATAGACAGGCTAGTGGAATGGGCAGACATGAGGCAGATGAAATTTAACGCAGAAATGTGCGAAGTGATACATTTTGGTAGGAAGAATGAGAGGCAATATAAACTAAAGGGTATAATTCTAAAGGGGGTGCATGAACAGAGAAACCTGGGGTTATATGTGCACAAATCATTGATGGTGGCAGGGCAGGTTGAGAAAGCGGTTAAAAAAGCATACGGGATCCTGGGCTTCATAAATAGAGTACAAAAGCAAGGAAGTTATGATGAACCTTTATAAAACACTGGTCCGACCTCAACTGGAGTATTGTGTCCAATTCTCAAGGAAAAACCATTTGTAGGGCTACGGGGAAAGGGCGGAGGAGTGGGACTAGCTGAAGTGCTCTTGCAGAGAGCCGGCACGGGCTTGACGGGCTGGAAGGCCTCCTTCTGTGCTGTAACCATGCTATGATTGTATTTAGTCTGATGCTCACCCCACCCAAAAACTCCCCAAAAATAATTTTTCTACGTTAAGAAATGCTTTGGAAATACTTGAGCTTTTAAAAAAAAAAATCAGTTTTCCTTCAGCTAATTTAGCCAGCAAATTGAGAGGCAAAGCAGCATTGTCCCTCCCGCACTTAAATTGGTCTAGATACAGACTAGTCAGATGCGTGAGGTCTGTCAACACTTGCGATTCTCAAAGGGAGTCCTGACGCAGCCTCTCCACAGGAATCTCAAAGTACTGCCAAAGCAGAACCAAGGTATCAGGGATGACATCACTGGCTCCATTTGAGCACTTCCTTGAGATTCCTGCTTCTGGATGCTGCTTAGTACTCCCTTTGAGAATTGGGAATCTTAGTAACTCAGCATAATTGGGGGAAGTATCATTGTGAATATCTCCTTAATAATACTTCAAAAGTATCAGTCTACTTTAATTTTGTATTTTAATCATCATCGCCAAATGATTCTTAAAAACATCTAGAATTTGATCAATTTCAAATTTGAGAGCCAGTGGCCTCGCACAACAAAATAAATATTAGCAAATGTTAAACATCAAGCAACAGATTCCAGTCTTACACCAAGTACCAAAAGCTAACTCCATCATTCCCTCCATAAAATAGGAAGATAATTCAGAGTTTTTAACACCATTGCTGCCCTGATCAGAGCGCGAGATACCCGGTAGCTAATTGTTTGGTTGGGAGTTAATAGGCCGTAATTTGCGGCCCCTATGGGTGCGTACGAGGTGGGCACGTGCCTGTAACGGCCGCGCAAGGTCCGGGTTTAGGCATGCGCTGTGCGCATGCGCTAAAACCCAGAACTCGATGTCAAGAATTCTCTTGACAGATCCTCCGCATCCCCGGGAAAAGGGCACCCGCAGGCAGAGAGTTGGGCTACTTGCCCAACTTCTGCCCAGCGAATGCCCATGAAATTCTTACGCCTGGTAAAAGCAGGCATAAGGCTGGCTTTTACCAGCGTAAGAGTTTTAAAAAACAGAAAAATAAAATGTTATCAATAATTTATACATTTAAAAACTTGTTATTTTTTGCCCCTTTAAAACATAAGTATGAATGGGGATTCCCTTCTGTCATTTGTTGGTCTGGCCCACATGATCCCAGGGGAGCTCGCGAACCGCCTGCGCCCGAGATATGTGGGCCTCTGCGCGCGGGTACCCGGAGAGGCCCAGGACCGCGAGTCTCCGTGGATCCCGAGGCCCCAGGTACATGGGCATTTTATTTGTGGATCGGAGGCATTTCCCCGCGGGAAGCCTCCGATCGCAAATTCAGGGCCATAGTAATTTACCACATAATGACTATTAGTTTCAGATATCCACAGCTGCCTAATTTGAATCCACAGCCAGAAGCATGTAGTACTCTTAATGTGAAGGAATGAGCCATACCTATTCAGAAAAATACACCATTCTATGAAATATTATGACTTTATTAAAACATGACATACTGGGTTTGAAAATCTAAAAGCCTCAATGACACAAAGCTGTAAACAGCATACAAGCTTTTAAAATAAGAATCAGTTGTTGACACTGAAACAATAGCCCGATTGAAGCAGCAGGTTGGAGGTTCCTCTAAGTCTGTAGCATTAGAAAACAGACAACCAATATACCCAGTTAAGTTGTTTTAAACCAACACTTTGTAAACAGGCACATGAAAGAGCACAATGGTATAATGTTAAGGTGTCATAAACCAACACTTCAGGAAACAGAAACAGAACATTAAAGAAACATATGCCTTCATAAATATGACATCAAATGAAACAAGGAGACACGAAGCCTGTAATACAACCGAGGTAGCTAGGAAGACAATCAAGTACTCGGTTGAAGTGTTTTTAATTTACATGTTGTAAAAAGATACAAACAGAAGACTTTCATAAATATGACATCAATAGATGCACCAAGCAATCACACTGTTTGTGTGTTGAACTTGGAACACTTAGGAGACACGAAGTCTGCTTACAACCAGCTGAGGTGACTTAAGAATTGAATAGAAGACCTTCGTAATAGGGCATCAAATAAAAACAATGTGACAGCAGTGGTTCTATGATAAGTTTTGAACACCTAGAGGAGACATAATTCTTAATGCAACAGCTGAACTGACTGTAAGAATAGCAGGAGTCAACAGAAAGATGACTAGAGATAATTAGCTTACATCAGCAGAAAACTTCAAAGGATATACCACTGCAAAAAGGGTATAAAATATAGGACTTTCAAATAGGAAGACAGAATTCGCTGGAAGGGCCAGAGCGATTCTCAGCTTCAGAGACAGGCTCTGTAAGCCTACAAATCTTTGAGTCTCGGGTAATCAAAAGGTATTTGATTTTGGTGGATATCCTGGATTACGAATAAGCAGAAATGTAAAAATGTAACAAAGTTAAGATTTGAGAATAAGGATCTCTGAGAATAAGAATTGTAAGCTATTTGTTTTAGAACTGTTAAAGTTGCGATTGAATCACCAGCTGTTAACTGCATGTCGGTTCTTTAATAAATCTATATATTTTTAGAATTGTCTCACATAGTACTTCTGTATCAAACTCGCGAACTCAATCTCTGTACACTCTTTGGTGAGGAGTTGCAGAATTCTGGGGGAGTTTTCCAGACCCTCATAATATCCGGAAGGTTACAGTCTAGTTAAACTTATTAAAAGTGCTATCTGGAGGACGGTAACATCTTCAGGTCATTCCTTTCCTTTAGGGAGAGATAGTCTGAACCTTTAGACCCAATTAAGCGTCTCTAGGAGTCGGCTACCTCTAACTTTAGTTGAAGGTGAACGTCTGGGGAATACGCCTGATCCGGGGTGGCCCGAAAGGGGCTAGGACTAGTAATTATCCCTTCATTAATACTGGGGTACCAAGCATTAATCATTGCATCTGCATTATAAGAATATAACTCATAAATCATAAAAGTACTGGTTATTTTCATTTTTAATATATAGCTAGGTCAATAAGATCAATGATATGACCGAGTGATTCAAAGGCTGTTTGCTTGTGAAAGAGGAGAACATTATTAGCATAGTTACCTCCTGCATAGTCCCAGACTCTGTGATTGGTGAGCTGCATGGCATATGTGTGTTGCGTTTCTTCAAAGTGTTTATATGCGTGACGACTGACGTATCGGCCACATCCTATGTGTCCACATATCAAACAAATCCACAGGTTCTGTGGGTGGGGGGGGCAAGAAATTGAAATTTAAAAAAAATTACACTGAACATGAATAACCTCAAATTCTTTCCACACATTTTCTGCAATGTTAGCAGCAACACAGATTTAATGTCTCGGATGAGTGAAAGAATCTTTTATCCAGTCAGTGGTGGGATGTTCCATTATTATGTATTGAAGAATACAAGTTATCATCCATGTTTACTGGTTGATCTTCTATACCACTGCTCACAAACAGAAGTAATAAAATTAAATCCTGCAAGTATATCTTTGCTAATCTCCCAATCGAATTTTCCCTGTCTTTTATTATTTCCCCTCTCTCTTGCTCCATATGCCTCATTTATTTTCTCCTCTTCATTTTGTATCTGCTTGCCTCAATTTATTACTTTTTTTTTCTCTCTCATTTGTTTGTCTCTTGTGCAGAGTTTCTGCTCTTCTGTATGTATCCCACTATTTCTCTGTCTGACACACACACACAAAATGCTTATATATAAATTAATGTCAGGTAAAAGTAAATTGGGAGACTAAGATGTCTTGTAATACATCATCTGCACAGGGAGATTTGGATTACCTGCCCTGATAAGATACCCGATATCTCCACTGGATCAGTTTCAGACCAAAGGTTCAACAGCCAAAGTGAATAGCAAATACTGCAATGAACATCTCTGCTGTGTACCACTGAAGTACTGAAACAGAACAGATTCAACCAATAAGCAAGGGCGAATAACAATGCGACAGAAGACTCCACAAATCTTTTGTCTCACAGAAAGTTAACCAGCACGGCGACTGAAAACGACCCAGCAAATGGTAGCCTACTGAAAAGAAATGGAATGCGGTCCCTTTAAAATGAACAAATGCAGCTTTACAAGCATGGATATCTTAACACTAAATTCAGAGCTCTTGACACAGCTTCTCTAACAGGTACATTCTAAATGGATTACTTCTTAAACCTGCTTTATGTAACACGTGTGGTCTTAAAAACAAAATAATCTTGTTATTCCATGTACATAAGAGGACAGAATAACTGAACTAGAAAGCATTATTTTTAATGGTAAGGGGGAATTATTGTACAGTAGCACATCTGCTTCTCCCCTTTTCCAATGAGAATACTTAAATCCTCACTTTGCTCCTGACTATTGGTGGGTTATCCCCACTCTGAATGCCATGTGTGGCATTTTAACAGTTTTGTTAAAAGGGTCAATAACGAAGACTGAAACAATCAAATGAAAGTTAGAAAACACGACAAAATGGTTTATATGCACAAGAAATGCAGAATTGGTACATGAAAAGGATAGGGTGAGGCATACAGTCCTTTGATCTGAGGTGTGGACTTGAATCCACTCCAAACAAACTAGCACAGAAGATAAAATAAAATAGCCCTCGGGATGAAAGTTTGTTTACGTGAAAGGAGCTTGGCCAGTCTCAAACCCAGTGCCTTCTGGCATGTGTCCACCAGACATAGCTGGCCACAGTTCAGCTCAAATGACCAATCACACTCAGAAGGCCACAGGATAACGGAAAATGTTACACTTATGCAGTAGGGGGTGCTCTGCTCAGGATGTGGCCAAGGCACATTGCTGAGGCAGAACAGAGTTTTCTCTGCACCTGCTACAAGTGACCCACAAAGGTTTGATGAGACACTGGTGCCTAAAGTGGAAATACATTCATTCCACTCTATAATCCAGACAACACTCACCATGGCAACCATTCCTTTTAAAAAAAAATACAAAGAATTAGTACCTGAAGTGTTTTAATCCCATTACAAGCATTCTTTATTGTTCTTACTTACTTACCTCCTGGACTCCACACTCAAAACATTTGTTTTCTTCTACTGGCTCCGGGGTCTGACAGTATCGGCAAACTGGGCACCTAAGACAAATAAAGTGATTCTTAGGTTATTCATTAACCCAGCATATGACGTTTATCATTCGGTAAGCAAACTGCTCACTATCTTTATTTACATGCAAGTTGCAGGAACGTTGCAACTTTCATACACACTAAAGGCCAAATGCAGGTGCAAATGAATACATTTTTCGGAGTTCTAAAATATTTACATAATGGCAAATAACCAAGTCTTAATAGTAAAAACGAATGCTTGGAAAAGAGCTCCAAATCAAGATACCAAGTCATGAGGTAAAATTTGTTTATCTTGAACAAACTGCAAAGGCACAAGAGGACTGCGTGGGACAGTGAGCTAAAACACCAAGTTTGCCAAATTCGTCCAATTTGGAGCCACTCCAATGTAGTCATCTGATTTAACCTGGTGTGCTCTCTGCACTTTTTTTTTTGCAGCTAACATTTTTTATAGCTGCAGTGTTACCCTAATGAGAACCAACTATTGTACTAAATCCACCAACACAGATTTGCCGACCAAAGCACCAGGATTCGGTAAGCTATAAAGGTGCTCAGAGTAAGCAGCGTCGTGCACTTTGCGGTGGCAAGATAAATTAAACTGGGGTTTGTCTAGCATTTTTCTACAAATAAAAAAAATCATGACTCTTCTATTAACAGTTTCATTCTGTACTAATATAATGTACTATTACTAGTTTTTCCCTCCATTCTTTTATAACTTGTTCCATGCATCGCACAATTCAGTTTCGCACCCGCTGAAATACTTTTAGACTACACATGCATATTTTTGAAAGCACCCATATCTGAATTGAATTCTATGTCAGCACTTAAAGCTGAACTGGAAGATCTTGCTTCATGTATCTGACAGAGCTTTTCCTTCCACAGATGAAACATTAGCTACCAGATTTTAAATGCTGTTACTACCAAGATATTTCACTGAAAGATTTTGTGTTGTTGTGTAGGATTTTTGCAGTGTGCAGAGTAAAATCTGAATACATTTTCTACAATCAAACCTTTAAACAACATCTCTTCCCACCCCCACCCCACTGTACATCAAATACATCACACAGCAACTATGCAGACAGTGGGAGCTGCTACATGGAGACGTTCTTACTCTTGATAACTATCCTGCATTTCCTCAGTTTAAATTCTGTGTGACTTACGTTGTGTCCTCCCAGTGTTGCAAGCAATGACTATGAAAGCTGTGATTACAGAGTATCGTTAGAACCCCATTTACAGATTCGTCCATTCTTTCCAGGCACACAATGCACGGTGGTAGCTCAGTTACACCCATTACAGGAAGACTGGCTCCCTAAAAAGAGAGAAAATATAAAATCAACATTTCTAGGGAAAACAGAAAGTCAGACTCTTGCAATCACAATGGGAGAAACAGAATGTTTTTCAAACAGATAGAGCCCATAACAGCTCATAACTGGAATTCAGCTAAAGAGTTGCTGTCAAGTAGGCTTCACTGCAACCAAGACAATTCTATTTCTTCCAGTACAAATATTCCTCTTCCTTTAACTCTATTATTTTAAGTGTCTAGCTTCCTTCTTCAGTCAGGGTAGGGAGGAAGAGGATAGTCAAAGTCACAGACATTTTCACAGTTGCCAGGGTTGCTCCATCAGCTCACTTCAATGGGGAGGGGGTTGATCTCGATTATTTTCCATTCCCTCTTTCATTCCCCTCCCTTATAGCGAGACAGGGTGCTGACAACCGACAAAACCTATCCATTGGACATTATAATTCACGCAGACCAAATGACAGAATAAACTTATATTCTTCTGGTTAGGCATCCACTGTTGCTATTTAGCCACAGTATTTGGCTGCATTACAATGCTGTCATGTTAATAAATATGGCAGAATACCTACATCCTCAGATTTGATGACCTCTGCCCTTTCCACGTATACCAGCTGACAAACATCATCCTCAATAGAATTAAATTGCCGACCATTACAGGCAGTATAAAAGCTGTCTGCTTCTGCCTAAAAATGGGGAAAGGGGAGTAAAAAGATTGCACTGGTCAAAGCATTATATTTAACACTTCTACAACC
The DNA here is from genome assembly GCA_030390025.1 of Squalus acanthias. Classification (NCBI taxonomy): domain Eukaryota; kingdom Metazoa; phylum Chordata; class Chondrichthyes; order Squaliformes; family Squalidae; genus Squalus; species Squalus acanthias. The sequence goes on from CM059437.1 coordinate 75,989,702, forward strand.
CCAAATGCACAATTCTGACCAGAACGGAAAAAAATATATTTACTTCTTACCTGAGAACAAAATTTGACGAGAACCATATACTGGTTTGGGGTGGAATCTCTTATTATTTTCATGTGCTCAATCGAATCATCAAATGGAGCAACAAACCTCATAAGATCATGGCTGGTCATGGTGGCTGGGACGGTAAGGATGCACAACATGGCACTGCGCCTCACATCTTCTTTTAAGGACGTCATCTTGCTATGGAAGGAAAAAAGAATGACAATACTTCTCAACTCTCCTAGAAATTGCAAGACGATGATTATGAAATATTCATGAGTACCAACGACAGATCACCATTTAGTACCAACAGTTACAGAAACAGGATGCCAGTATTTCAGGATCTGGCATTAGTGCAAGAATTAATGCCTTTGGTGCAAACAACAAGTCGCAACATATCCATTACCTGGGTGATATGAGGCAAGCTCTTGGACAGTCTCCAGAGGTACATTCATTTTAAGTGAAAACATTACTCATGTTCTAGTTTCCTTTAAAAACTCAAATTAAAACAGTTCGGAGGTATATTTCCCCCCCTGCGTGCAAAACTAAATAACATTTATTGCACTGAACTGTTTTGGGTTTGTGACAGTTGAATGAAAGAGTTTTTCTTTATTCTTAGAGGAAACTATACCGCTTAATATTCATTGGCTTTCTGGTAGCTAAGCACTATTTTGCTAAGCAACAAATAAGTTGCACGTGCATGAATTGCTGCTCATTACCTTTTTAATCGAAATGACAGTTTCTGCTACCTAACATGGGTAGATTTATAAAAATAAAACATTGATTAAACACTTCAATAGATTTTGGAGGATATCAGCAGCAACATAATTATTCATCTTTCCGAACAATAAAAAGCTGAAAATAATTACTGCAAGTATCACATGCACCTGCACAGTAACTTTTATTTTTTGTTAGCCTGTCCCCGTAGAACCCAGTTGGTGATAAGGAGAAAATCAAACACCCATTCTCTCCCCCTACTTAATAACTCTTGAAACTGCTCCATGTAAATAGGCCATTTCCATGAAAGAGCAAAAACACAGATGCTAAATTCAATGATGAATTCATACAATGAGGCGAGAGAGATTCAAAACTCACAAGCATGTAGGAGTTAGGACAGCTTTCATGTGGTGTCATAGTGGGACATTCAGCAGTAAACGATTAAAAGATTATCTGACCTTTATGTTAATACAAAAGTAGTGAACAATGTGACTACTGTTAAAACAAGTTCACGAGTTGCCACTCGATTACATTTCACTGGTATGAAAAATGTAAATTCATACATTTCCATAGAATTGCTACCACATAACATATTGGGATTCTATATATAGATGAAAAACATGCAGAATCCTGAATGAAAATAATATAAAAAGCAACCAAAACAAAAATATAAAACAACAGTATGCCCAGAAAACTCTCATTTTTAAAGCTAAAAACAACCCAAGGGTTGTCTTAGTGACCATTTCCACCTGATAGATGTTACCAGCCAGCAAGTGAAGTACTTGTTTTGCTTTCTTTTTACTATTTTTGCTCCATTTCTCCTTTCATTCTCTTGTTTCCTTCTAAAGTAACAGAAAATGCTATAAACACTAAACAACATCTCTAAGGGGAAATGATAGGGGGGGTCATATGCTCATCACTTATTTGGACACGTCCACTCAAAATATTAGGCTATCTTTATCTCTTTACAGATGCCGATGGACGTTCTGTGTATTACGAGCATTTCTGTTTTATTTTAGATTTCCAGCATTTTCAGTTTTTCTTTTTAATCTCTACTGTTGCATTCCTTTTACAGTACCTTTTTGTGTTTCTTGCTTGGTTTCCCTAATTTGTCTCTCCCCCCACTACATACAAAAATTGAAAGCTTCAGTTTTATGCTTCAGCGAGGGGCCATCTAGCCATTGTGAGCGGCAAGAATGAAACTGTTCTACAAGCCTACAGTATATGATTACTACAAGTTATCACGTAGATTTTCACAATGGAGTTTGCATTCTCCAGGGGGTTCACAAAGGGATCCCTAGGGGCCATGAGACCATCAGATCTTTGACCCCCTTATCATTTCCCTTTCCGAGATGTTGTTTAGTGTTTACAGCATTTTGTGTTACCTTAGAAGGGAACAAACAAGAGAATGAAAGGAGAAATGGAGCAAAAGTAGTAAAAAGAAAGCAGATTTTAGTATTAGATCAAAGGAAGAGGCTTATAATGTTGCCAAAAAGAATAGTAAGCCTGAGGATTGGGAGGATTTTAGAATTCGGCAAAGGAGAACCAAGAAATTGATAAAGAAAGGGAAAATAGAATATGAGAGTAAACTAGCGAGAGACATAAAAACAGACTGTAAAAGCTTCTATAGGTATGTAATAAGGAAAAGATTAGCAAAAGTAAATGTGAGACAGGAGAAATTATAATGGGGAATAAGGAAATGGCAGAGAAATTAAACAACTACTTTGTGTCTGTCTTCACGGAAGGCGGCGCAAAAAACTCCCCGGAAATAGTGGAGAACCAAGGGTCTAGCGAGAATGAGGAACTGAAAGAAATTAGTATTAGTAAAAACTTAGTACTGGAGAAATTAATGGGACTGAAAGCCAATAAATCTGATGGCCTACATCCTAGGGTTTTGAAAGAGGTGGCTATAGAGATAGTGGATGCATTGGTTGTCATTTTCCAAAATTCCACAGATTCTAGAACGATTCCTGCGGATTGGAAGGTAGCAAATGTAATCCCATTATTTAAGAAAGGAGAGAGAGAGTAAACGGGGAACTACAGACCAGTCAGCCTGACATCAGTAGTAGGGAAAATGCTAGAATCTATTATTAAGGACGTGGTAACAGGGCACTTAGAAAATAATAATAGGATTGGGCAGAGTCAACACAGATTTATGAAAGGGAAATCGTGTTTGACGAATCTGCTAAGAGTTTTTTGAGGTTGTAACTCGCAGAATAGATAAGGGGGAACCAATGGATGTGGTGTATTTGGATTTTCAGAAGGCATTCGATAAGGTGCCACACAAGAGTTATTAAACAAAATTAGGGCTCATTGGATTGGGGGTAATATACTAGCATGGATTGAGGATTGGTTAACGGACAGAAAACAGAAAGTAGGAATAAATGGGTCATTTTCGGGTTGGCAGGCTGTAACTAGTGGGGTACCGCAAGGATCAGTGCTTGAGTCTCAGCTATTCACAATCTACATCAATGGTTTGGATGAGGACCAAATGTAATATATTCAAGTTTGCTGATGATACAAAGCTGGGTGGGAATGTAAGTTGTGAGGAGGATGCAAGGAGACTTCAAGGGGATATAGATAGGCTAAGTGAGTGGGCATGAACATGGCAAATGAAATATAATGTGGAGAAATGTGAATGGTAGGAAAAATAGAAAAGCAGAGTATTTTTTAAATGGAGAGAGATTGGGAAATGTTGGCGTTCAGAGGGACCTGAGTGTCCTTGTACACGAATCACTGAAAGTTAACATGCAGGTACAGCAAGCAATTAGGAAAGCAAATGGTATGTTGGCCTTTATTACAAGAGGATTTGAGTATAAGAGTAAAGATGTCTTACTGCAATTATATAGGGCCCTGGTGAGAGCACACCTGGAGTATTGTGTACAGTTTTGGTCTCCTTACCTAAGGAAGGATATACTTGCCATAGAGGGAGTGCAACGAAGGTTCACCAGACTGGTTCCTGGGATGGGGAGATTGTCCTATGAGGAGAGATTAAGTAGACTAGGCCTATATTCTCTAGAGTTTAGAAAAATGAGATGTGATCTCATTGAAACATACAAAATTCTTACAGGGCTTGACAGGGTAGACGCAGGGAGGATGTTTCCCCTGGCTGGGGAGTCTAGAACCAGGGGTTCGCCATTTAGCACTGAGATGAGGAGAAATTTCTTCACTCAGAGGGTGGTGAATCTTTTGAATTCTCTACCCCAGAGGGCTATAGAGGCTCAGTCGTTGAGTATATTCAAGACAGATCGATAGATTTTTGAATAATAAGAGAATCAAGGGATATGGGGGATAGTGCAGGAAAGTGGAGATGAGGTAGAAGATCAGCCATGATCTTATTGAGCAGGCTCGAAGGGCCAAATAGCCTGCTCCTGCTTCTTATGTTCACCTAGGACAGGGCAGACTGTGTACTGGGAGGAGACTCTTGAGAATTCTGTATTCCAATGTAATTTTTTTTGTCTTTGTTGACTTACTAGCATAACATTTCTGTTGCTGTATACTATATTTTCTGTAATAACAACACTGTTTTCCATTGGGTACCTGTCACTTAGTTTCAGGAAATAGAACTTTAGGTTCTAGGCAATATTTGTGGTAGACATAATACCGCAGTGCTGGACACTCAATTAGGAGACCAGTGTTCAAACGAGAGTAGATCTAAGGCTGCACTTGCTCCTTCCCTATAGAGGAGAAGTTTCACCAGTCTCAGTAATTTTGGCAAGGGTCTCTTCCCACACAATTCAGGCGAGCCACCTGGCAAGTTGATCAACAAGCAGTATTGATGGTCTCGACAGAAACATGCATGAACTAGACTCACTCCAAGTTCCCAATGAAGGACATGAGGAATGATGGGGAGCGGGGAAGAGGTGCATAAAACTACACCAGAGCTCCAACATTAGGCGATGCAAATGGAAAAAAAAAAAATCAATAATTAGAATCACACCTGCCTTCAACAAGACAAACTCTCTGATCCCGATCTAAGACAAAAGGGATTATTTAGAATGCAGGCAGATTCATTTTCTCTTGTAAGCACTTCCTGCACTGGGAACAGTGAAGCATTCAAATCAAGTGCGAGTCCACAGGATGTGGTTGCAATCAGATACAGTTGCATTAGTGAGTCTGGGAAAAATGTTAACTTGTTAAAAAAAAACCTGATATACATACAATTTCTGCTTATAGCAGCATTTCAAAGTTGGACAAAAATCAAATGACAGTTGACCTCTCCTTCAAGTACAGTGGAACCAATTAGAGAAAAAAAATATCATGCAGTAACACCCCGACTATAATTAAGTGATTTGCATACTTATAAAAAGCAGTGCATTTAATTCTCATCCTTTAGCTCATGAAAACTGGAACTCACTTCACCAATAATGCAAATTGATGACTCCAGATTTACAACGCTTACTCCTGGGGTTCATTCCATATCAGCTGCAGGTAGCAGTCACTCTCAGGATCACAAGCTTTTCATGAAATACGATACAATTCATCAACAGATTGGCATCCTGAGACTGGCACCTACAGATGAGCTTCAGTTTACTGGTTCCTCCCTTTATCACCTAGCCACTGATGGAGGATGTAGGCAACAAATTTTAAATTGTACAAACTGCTTTCAGATGTCGCTCTCCCCTCCCATATCCACCTGGAGCACACATTTGTAGGGGTGCTCCAGAGGTATCTTTCTTCCCTTGGGAAATATTGAATTTTAATTAAAATTGTGCATTCTGTTCACTTTAAACACTTAACTTCACAATTCATAAATTCTTAGCCAAAAAACCTATAGGAACAATAAGTGACATTTGGATTAATCTATAATTAACAGACCATCACTTCCTCAAAGGCTGTCTCAACATTCACTCTTTCCGCTTCAGAGGTATTTCTCTCCCCCTTCAGAGACACACCCCTTCTCTAATCTACTGCCTCAGTTCATAGAGACCAACTCCCTCCATTAACCCCCCTCCCCAAAGCTAACAGAGACACTGTACCTCCTTGATGTACTCCTGGCTGCGGCTCCTATCTGATAGTGCTGCTTCATTGCAGGATTGGACTCTGTGCTGCAGGCAAGACTTTGATTTATCATGAGACCAGTTGCTCAGTGAGGTTTCAAATGAAGTAGCACCATCAGGTACAAAAGGCAACCGGGACTGGCAGAAAATACGCCAATCTAGAATAGAAGCAAAACCTGACCAACATTTCAAAAAAGCTATCAACTCAAAAACATAGACCTATGGCACATAGTTACACTGACAGCACAGTAGTGCATAGGCTCGTCCTAACTTAAGTTGCAGGTGTACCCAACATTTCATCACTTCGACAGCTGAAGTTATGGGGAATTACCTCTCATTTCTTGTAGAGAACCTGCATGATAATGTACGAGTACCCAGTTACTAAACCTGATGATTAAATTGTTTATACAGCGGTCAGTGACATGGGACGCACGTTTCTCCCTGCTCACTCGGGTTCCTAGAGTCAATCTTCATCTCCCTCCTCATCCTTCAGTTTACCCTGGTCACTCTTCTCCCATTTCCCCGCTTGCAATCTTCACCCCCTTCACCCTCAATTCATGCTGGCATTCTTCCCTCCCACCCTCCCCGGCAGTTCATGGTGGTCCTCTTTCCCCCCCCCCTCACTCATTCTCCTCCTTCCATCCCTTCATTGTCCCTTCAGTTCAAGCTGCCATTTTCAACCCCACCCCCAGGTCCCTTTACAACCACAATACATTAACTGATCTTTGGCAAACAGTAGTTTAGTAACCATAACACAACTGGTAACTGAAGACCCATTCACTTGTGCCCAAAAGTAAGATAAATGTCACAGAAATTCTAAACAGTAAATAGGAATTGCATGCATCTAGCTTAAATGTTGCCAATTAAAAAGCATTACTCACTCCTCTATTTAGCCGTTTCCTGAAATAGAGACCTACTGATGGGAAATGGTCTAAATTGGGTGCATTAGCAGCGACACATCATCCCATCTACACTGCATGCTATCACTCCAGTGATGTTATTGAGGCCAACACATTCCATCCCAGCACATGTGAACAGCTTTGAATGACTATTTGCCTCAACAAACTGAAACATAGAATAGGAAACAATCCAAGCCGGCAGCCCAGCAACTATCGATTACTAAACAATAGTCACAGAACAACTTCCAAGTTAGCTTCAATTACAAAGCAATATTTTATCAATGTAGTATCAAGAGCAGCAGTTGGTGCTGCAGCAAAATGGCAGTATGGAACATGCCAGCAGAAGCGGTATAGTTATTAGAACTTCAATAAAGTGTAATAATGGGCATGCAAAATTTTCGCACTTATATCCACTTGAACTGCAAAAAATACTCGAGTATAACTATAGATACTATCCTTTCAAATTGGAGAGATCATTACACAACATTATTCTGAAGTACTGGTGGTCCCAAATCAGTCGGTGAGGGTGGCAGGAGTGGGAGCAATTTAAGGTGATGAATTGGGAGTAACGCACAACATTACAGCACATTAGAAGGCCATGCTGATCGGGTTAGATGAAGTAGGGTGGGAGGAGGCTCGTGTGGAGCATAAACACCGGCACAGACCAGCTGGGCTGACTGGCCTGTTTCGATGTAATTTCAATGTAATATTGGCATAAGTGCAATTTTTCCAATAGAACACATAGCTAAATATACCTAGTGACAATTCTTGCAAAGGATTATGGGAATCTGAAGCTTGTCTGTACATGAACAGTCTTTACCTATCGTACCACTTTTACATCTTCAGCTTTCCAATTATGCCCACTTAATTAATACATTAGCAAAATGAATATATTGTACATTTCTGAATAGCAATATGGAACCAAAATTAAGATATTTTGCAGCACCAATGGACATTTCTTAATTCAGCATGTTCTTGGAATAACCCAATAAATCAATTTTGGTGTAAAAACACTGGAATGCACAGGCCAGCCAGCATTTGAAAGAGAAAGATATGCTGACCTACTTCTTTCTTTCATATGCTGAACAAACTGCTGCACATTTTCAGCATTTTTGTGTTTTATAGCATTCCTACAAGTTTAAATAAAATACATTAAGCTCCCCTGATAGCCTAGTGGGTAAAGTCAACACTCAATGTAGCACCAAGTTGTAAAGACCAGAAGGTCCCATGTTTGATTCCTGGTTTGTGCTGAATTAGCTGCTCTCCGCTGGGACAGCAGTTGAGGGGTTACAATAAGCCTCAGCAGCCCTAGGCAAGAGAGGGTAACAAAAAGTTCCTATTTGTGATCGCTATTCAGCGATGCTTGCTGGAAGTGAGAATGTGTGGACATCAATTAAGAGCAAAATTGGACTCGGCTGTGATGCCTTACATTGTCAAAACCACCATATAGCTCACTCAAAGAATGGCCATTTGGGTCAAGTTCTGAAGCTACAGTGGAACTTAGTCAGCACCTTCCAGAGACACAATTGGGAGGAAAAATTACATTATCTGGGTGGCCACAGCAAAGTCTACTACTCAAAAGCACATTAGTAAATAATGGGACCGTCTCACAATGCTTTGATGATGAACATAACGCTATCAATTCATCAGTAAGATATACTGCTGAAGGAAGTGAGTGGCACAAATACTGGACTTTCATAACAACCGGGCAACGTGGATCAAGAAGGGGCTGAGCAGGGAACAATAAAAGTAAGGGACTTTTTAATAATACATGAAGTTGAAGGGGAATTACATCCACAATAAAGCTGTAGTTATGAATTGAGCAAACTTTCTCCAATTGCAATACCAAATCACATTATCTCTATAGATATTTTGCAAAATAAAATCAGTTAAAATTGACTTTGAATTCATTCTTGGATGTCATTGGCAAGGCTGGCATTTATTGTCCATCCCCAGTTGCCCGAGAAGGTGGTGGTTGAGCCTTATCTTGAATCGCTGCAGTCCGTGTGGTGAAGGCGCTCCCACATGCTGTTAGGTAGGAAGTTCCAGGAGTTTGACCCAGCGACAATGAATGGTGATATATTGTCCAAGTATTTCTAAGTATGGCAATGACATTACAAAGACAAGCGCCCCATTCTCAAAGGAGCCCCAAGTTTTAAGGCAGGAAAGTCAACCAAGACGCATAATAAAAATCTGATAGTGTTTCTGCTGAATGGGTTGCGTGTTGATTTTTCACACATGCGTGCACACGCACCCATATGCGCATGTTGTGGTGGTGGTTGGGGGGGGGGGGGGCAGGAGGAAAGAGGAGATAGATTTAGATTCTACAAATCCTAAAGCAAATTTTAAAGATTGAATGATTCTTCAAACACTAAATTGCAACATGTTTAAAAAAAACTTTCTCACTCTGTTTTGTAGAGATGCATGATTCCATGTACTACTTCAACTGATGAATTCCCACTAAAGAAAGAAATTTGGTCAGGCAGCTGCTTAGACGGCGAGTCTGGTGCGTTCCCACTCTGATCCTTGGACACTTTACTATTGTCATTTGGATCAGCAGTACTTGCTTTCTCCACAGGGTCGGTGTCACATGTTGTCTTTTGCTCAGATTTCAGTGAACAGTCCACAGTATCTTTGTCTGTAAAGACATGCATTTCATATCAGGGCGGTCACAGAAAAGTCTACAACTCAAAAAAGCACATTGGCAATTAATGGAACAATCTCAATGATTTGATGAACATGACTCTCAGATGCTTAATGAGCAATGAGTGAGTCAGCAGCCATGTCAGGGTCAGCTAACCTTATGAATTATTTAAGTTCTGGATGATTCTTTCAGCTTTCAATGCAAACAGATTTTCTGTTGCATCGGCAATTTTGGGGGATTTTCCTTCCATTCCCATCTTTTTAATCAATTATTTCAGCAATAAGTGTGAACGATCACTAGAATGGAAAACTACCTTTCATTATCCACAGCACTTTGATTCAGACAGCCCATCTGGATCAAACTGTGCATCTCCCAGCGCTGCTGTCCTGTGAATTTAACCCTCCGAAATCAAAGTTTAGCTCAACGGTAGCATTTTTAACATACATTACACACCAAGGTCCCCCCATGATGGCATGGTCAGAAATCCCAAAAATTGATATAATTCATTGTAAACATTTTGAGAAGTTTGAGAGACAAGATGAGGTGATATATTAATGTAAGACAATCTCTCTTTCAATGCTTTTGGAAGAGGGGAGGGAGAAAATTGGCAAGAGAAAACAAATGCCTTAAACTGCATGCATTTAAAAATGAACATAACAGTTAGTTACTGAATTGTAATTCAGAAATCACGACTGGATTGATACGGGCTCTGAGGAAGTTCTGGATTTTCTTCAGAGCTTTTGGAGTAGTACGTTGATAGATATTCTGCAGAATAAAATCAATATGTAGTGGCACGGAATTTTATTTTAAATTTCTCCCTCCGCTCCCAAAGGCATTGACTCATAGCTGAGCTTCCCTTTCCTAATGCAGGGCCACCAAGGCCAATTGAAGCACCCCTACTGCAATTCTAGCTGAGATCAGCTAACTCAGCACAGAGCAGGGATTAAACTCGAGAGCTTCCTGGTCTGCAGGACTCAGCTACATATTAGATATACCCACTGAGCCACTGAAGGTGGTAGGTGCACTGAATTTTAGCTGTAGCTTCCTGTTAAATGTTTAAAACACAAACTATTTACAAATAATCCATTTCTGCAGCATTATATCCTTTTTTTAATTTCTCCAGAGGAACACCTGGAACCAATTTGCTCCCAGATCTCTCCAATTCTTCCACCACTGCTGGAGGGAAACAATAACAGCCTTGACGCAACTGTCTCTTCCCTTTTATGGAAGGTATCTGGCCTCTGGTCAGCAAAACAGCTGAGGGTAGAAATCAAACTTGCATTCCCAAACTGCTGTGGAACCATGCACGGGTACTCTAACACTGCCGCTATGATAGTTATTTTTAATAATAGGCAGTCATAAAACAGTTTGAATTCCTATTAGGCGAATACACTTGACAAAAGGTTACATTTTGTTCCAAATACTAGCAATTTGTTTAGCATGACTCCTCTGTATTCACACACAGTATTCTATTACTTACTGTACCTTTGCTGGAGGTTATAGTTTCAATTACCATGTCTCTCATCTCTCTACGACCAATGTGTTGATGCAAGATAGTGGATTTTTCTCCAGTTGTTTTACCCTCCAGCAAGAGCTTTGCTGAACTGAGCGATTTCTTCTCTTTACTCTCATCGTCTGCCATATTGACAGCTATACAGGCAAAAGGTAAAATAAAAAAGTAGGCAATTACAGCAGGGTGATCATTTGTGCCTGTACATTTCCTATTTTCTATTAAAACAATGCATACAATAGCTGAAACAAAACAACACAAAGCAAAGTGTGCAGCCTTATTCTGGGGCTCATGATGTGAACTTCCCTATAACCTTTCTCTCACCCCCATACAATACAAGTCAGCAAACATGACTAGGTAGAAGTTTCCAGGAAGTACATTAAACAAATGGAATATGTAAACCTAAAGAATCACATGGGTCAGACCTCCAGCAGTTAGAGGAGCTGTTCTGCCAAGATCAAATTATCTCCTACTAATTTGTAGTTACCCTGTATATTAATCCACTTCTCCTAGCAACCCCAAAGTTTATTTTTAAAACTATTATAAACCATGAGATTTTTTTATTTTTTTTAAACTTTGTTCCTTAATCACTCAAATCTAATAAGGCTTTGCAAGCAGCCTTGACACCAGGCTTATTTAGTACATCAGTACAAATACCCCACAGGAATAATCATACTTAAGCAATATGCTTTATTGTTGCTTATTATGTGATACTCTTAATTTATCACCTGAAATCACTTCCATTACCAATGTCACCCTAGTGTTATACAATTCAAAGTGCTCTCTCCAGATACAACTCACGTTTGGAAAGACAAAATCTTTAGTTGAACTGCTGGGTGTTTTTCATTATCCAAGTGGACATAGTATGAAAATTTCACACACCCATTATGCTTTTCTGAAACCCTAGTGACAACACTGGTGAGGTAACAGTTTGATAATACAGTATGTGCTGGTCATGCATTTCCTAGTCATCCACAACAAATTCTTTCTTAATGAATTTGTTGTAAGGTTGTCACACATTTTAATGCTAGAGCACGGGCAACATTATGCATCAACAAAAAGATGTAAATTGCTTTTTCAGCAGCCATACAGACAGCAGTTTCAGGCACAAAAACTCTCTAAAAATCATCCCTTCAATTTCACATTATCTTCTGAAGGAAAGCAAACTGCCTGGGTATGATTCCAAAGCTGCAAACTTATCTCAGGGCTCAGATTATATTTGATTTTAGGGTCATGCGCTCATTTTGAGGCTTTCCATTGCACTGCCTGTACCAGTCATTGCAAAAGGTGACCTACGCCTAGGACTTCACCAATGCAGCTTTGGCACCGGCAGCAGCACAAACGCTGTCTGCAGTAACGGACCTGGCATCTGCTCAGCACTTCCACAGAAATGAGCACTACTGGAACGCTGCATAAGCAAAAACCAAGCATAAATCTGCACTCCCCACTCTACTGTTCTCATATTCCAGGTGGCCTGACCCACCCTTCTGCTGCTAACTGGCTGGCGGTGGATAGCTGTGGCCCAGCTGCTGCTCCAGCCTCCTCTCTCTGCCATTTTAGTCTCCTCATATCCTCTCCTTGTCAGATTCTGTACATTTAAAATCCAAGTGCCTCTCTCTTAACTTGTGCTTTTAAAAAAAACTGAAAATTGCTGTTGCCCTTTTAAGATACACAAATATGCATTGGTCACTTTATAATGTGCTGCAGAAACTAGATAGATCTGTCTCAGAATCTAAATGATCTTACGGGAGAAACTGGCCTCCAAGTGCTGCAGAATTTTAAGGACCCACATTATAGACTTTAACAAAAGGGAGAGATGAGAGTTAAAGCTCTAAAATATCTTCTAAACGGTGATAAAATTACTACATTGCTTCAATGCACTGCTCCTGAGGGTACCGATTAATCGCTTTTTCCTCCCCCCCCAAAAAAACCCTTTGGTTCCTATGAACCCATTTGATTCAGGATCTACATCTGGACAATGTTTATTTTCCTTTTTTGGGGAGGAGGAGAGGGTTAGTCACAAATTGAAGCGACTTTGATTTGCACAAAGGTCCCGAACCGATTCTTTTAACGAACACTCCTTAACTTCAGAGAGAGAGAGAGACCCATTGGAGCAACAGCTGAGCAGCGAGGCCTGGGCTTTAAACCCCCTCCCCTGAATCCTCCTCCACCATCAGCACCAGGCCGGGCATTCCTCATTCTCCTCGGGAGCAAGTGACAGCTGAGCAGGGACCGCAGAACCCGGAGCCCAAGGCCCCGGAGCCCGAGACCCCAGAACCCGAGGCCCCCCGCCCCGAGACTCACCGCAATACTCGAAACCCTCCGGATGGTGCGAATGGTTCGCCAGCTCCAGACGTACGGCGACCAGTGATACGCTCATATGTTAAACCCCACAGATCTGCTGACCGGGTTAAAAATAAATTTAAATAAAGAAAACGAACGAAAAGTTTAGCGGGGGAGGAGAGATTCCGGCCCGAAATCCAAGGGCGGGCGGAGGGGGAAATTATAAAAAAAACACAAACACCCAGAGAAGAAGCGGCGCCACCGAGCGAGCTCCAGCACCAAACCCGCCGACTTCCGCTGAGCTCACCCCCGGCCTCTGGCCCCTGACCCCGTGACGCAGCGCGGTTGCTCAGCAAGTTGCTGCGGCCCATGGCATCAGCTGGAGTTTGGCAAATGCAGCAGCAACCACCGGCTGCTGATGATGACTTTTATCGACACCAACACCTTGGCTTGCAAACATCGCACCACCACACCTACACCGCGAATATGCAGTCTCCAGAGAATACAACCGCTACACCAGCAAAGAGATGCCAATCCAGGCCGACTTGAACAATCTACCACCAACCCCTCTCAAATCTAGAAGGTCATTTTGGACCGTCGCCGAAGCCCTTCAGTGATCTCCCCTCTGCCTTGATGACCGATGGCAAAATGCTTGGAAGAACTCTGACATACGGAATGGATTCCTTATAGAGGACCCTACAGTACAACCTGAAGGACCAAACCTTCCTCGCAAACAGTGGACAACCATCAACCGCCTCAACCGGTCATGGTAGATGCTGCCACCTTCTCCATAGATGGAAAATTAAAGCATCCCCATCATGCGACTGTGGAGCTCCTAATCAGACCCTGGAGCACATCACTGAGCACTGCCCTCAGATGAAATTCGCAGGCAGCCTACAAGATATCCACATCGTTACACCGGAAGCTTTGGCCTGCATATCTGACTTAGATATTGACATCAGATTTGCTTTGCTACTACCATACAAGAGAAAGAGAGACCGGCTGCTCGCACCTAGGAGGTTGGGGGAGGTGGCGGGGGGGTGCTCTTCAACAGTTAGGGGGCGAATTTCCACGCTGTCACTTACGCCATTGCACCCACCGGTGGCCTGCTGAGGTATTGAAATCCGGTGTAAATGGGCGCAAAGCGGATAGAAACTGCGGCGCAGCTTTTCAAGAGACAGTTCAGCCTGCACACTTCAGATAGCAACTGTGGGGATAGCCAGGTAAGGAAGAAATTCCGGCATTTCCAGCATTTCTATTTTTATTTCAGATTTCCAGCATCCACAATGTATTATGGTTTTATTCACTGCCACTTTTCTACCAGGAATGTCCATCTTGAAGAAGTTCTGCTCTTCTCTCCAAGGGGATTTCCATTTGTCTCTTTTACCTTGTCCGTCTTTATTGCTAAAAACTGTTACATCTCTAACTTTTTCCAGTTCTGATGAAAGCTCGTTGAGCTGAAACGGTAACTCTGTTTCTATCTCCACAGATGCTGCCTGACCTGCTGAGTATTTCCAGCATTTTTTTGTTTTTATTAAGGAAGGAACAGTGCTTGGCTCTCTCAATTCACTTTAATTGCATGTCTCATCAAACCTTTTATTATACTTTTTAAGAATTTTGACATCAGCATCTAGAAGGCAGTAAGGCATGGCATCAATCCACAGAAGAAGAATGTAGAACTTCACTGATTCAGATCTCCAAGTCTTCCTGGAGGAGATTGAAAGCAAGAGGAACAGACTCCTGGGTGGGGTGTCAACAAACCACCCAGAAATATCACTGGAAGAAAATGGCACTGGCATTGAGAGCTAACTCCCTCATCCCCAGGTGTGCAGACCAGTGTTGGAAACAAGCTCAATAACCAGAGCAGGCAAGGTAACACACTGGACACTCTGCCTTTTCTTCTTTACCCACCCTGAGCACCAGCATACTCTTCATCCTCCTAAAGCAACACTTGCGCTCGTAACCCTTCATAATGCATTCTGACGAATGGGGAGGGGGAGAAGGCTCGAACTCAGCATCCTTCACTATGGCTACTCAGCTCTCCTAATAGCAATGAATTAAATACACAACCCTAAAACCCCTTCTTCCACGTTAACAGGCCGATAACCCCCAAATTGCTTACTTCTGCTTTTCCATGACACTTGCACACACTAACTGCTAGTCTTCTCCTCATTAACTCTTATCTTCTTGCAGGACAAATTGGCGCTTAAATCCCACAAGAGGCAGCCCACTGGAGGTGGCATCCCTACCCTTTACCATTTCATACACTTTGAGAAGGAGGGCATGGAGCTCCTAGAGTGACATTCAGCTCTTGTGGTGGGAGATGGTGCGATCAGCAGCACATTGCTAGTGCCAGGTTAGTGACTGAACACTTACACTGTCGCCGTGGCCTTCCTCTGAAGCACCACACAGCCACAACCTTCCACCCCCTCTCTGTCTCCTTAATCCCAAGAGGATAGTGCTCACCCATTCTTAGAATCTCCCCTCCTGCAGATGCACCACAGCAACTTGGGGGCAGAGGAGGAGGAAGCTAATGATGAGGAGCAGCCAGAAAAGAGATTGAGGATGATGATGTGGACCAGGCCACTCAAAAATCTCAAGGGACTTCCTGGATGTCCAGTGGCTTAAACCCACGATTTTCTTACTTCGAGGCGAGAGTAATACAATTGAGCCAAGGCTGACACCTAATGAAAGAAATGCACATATAGGCATCCAGGAGAAGCACGGTGTTAAGAAAGTGTAGGTTGATTGTGTGCATTTTGAAATTCACTTTAACAAAATAGAATGTGGACTGACACAGAAATGTTATTGATGGAGGTTAGAGTTATACAGGAAAGGGTGCACTTATGGTGTTGATGTTTTCACTCAGATGATAATGATTGGCACACTTATGTAGGTGCAAAGAGAGCTGATGTGTTGGCATGTTGTAGGACGGATAGTGGATTGAGGGAATGTCCCTTTATTGGCAGGTGACGGAGGAGGAAGTAAAGCTGGCGTGTCAAAGGTAGATGGTATTCCACAGAAGAGAAGACTTCATTGATGAAATTCTGTGATGCCTTTTGCAGCAAATGCTGCCTCAGTCTCCTTTCTCCATCCTGTGCTGCTGCCCCTTCTCCGTGAAAATGGCATATGCCCATTTTATTTGTAGGCCATCACCGAAAGACATTATTTGATGTTACACATCATTGTAATATCATATCTTTGCCAGAAGAGGTCACTGTGGGAGTATTGTTGGCCATTTCAATAAGCAGTTGTTAAAAATAATGGTAGTATTGAAACACTGCTTCTTTTTCACCAGGAAATATATTTGATCAATTTTATGACAATTTTCATTAATTCTTACCTTTAACCAAACCTGACTGCCCACTTGGGTTGTTTTTTTTTTCTATTTTTTCATTGAGTTTTTCCTTCCTTTTCTTGTTTGACCAGGCTGGTAAATCTGTTGTGCAGGAGCTCCATGTTTGAAGTGATGATGTCACGTGGTTAAATATTACATTTACATAGTGACATCATAATGTGGCCAAATTATTGCATTTTGATTGGCTAAAGTTTTAACCTTCATAAAAACTGTCAAAATTTATCAGTGATTTTACTTGGATCACAGGCTCTACCTTTGTTGTGATTAGTTGACTTGAACGTGGCAAAACGTATACTGGCTTTTAATCATGGAGCGATGATCTTAAACCGGGAGCTGATCTTATAAGGGCTGATCTCAAAAAGGTAATCTTACTGTAAGAATTATAGTTATAAATAGTTCCACGATTATTTTATCCTCACCTTTCTGCTGACTGGAATTATTCTATTTTCTTGAAAACACCCTGTCATCTCCCACCTCGACTACATAAACATACGAAAAATGGAAGGGAAAACATCCCATCAAACCTGCCCTATCCAGTTACGGTGCAATTCTCTATACCATTTCCCGACTCGTTAACCATGCAATTTCCTGGGAAAGTGAAAATAAAGCCTGTGGCCATTTTAAGAAAAACTCTTATATGAAATCCCTCTCTGCCTCCCTAAGGCAATGAAGTAAGGCTCCAGGAGACCGTGAAAACCCATTACTCATCATCATTTGAGCTAATAAGAATTTACCATTTATAACTGCAAATGTCCTCTTCTGGAAGTTCCTTTTAAAAAAAAACATTAAATCGATATCCAGCTCATATCTCAGCAGTCTGTTCCAGAGGGTGATGACTCTGTGCAAAAAGAAATGCTTCCTGGCAACGAACTTAATTCTTTTTATGAGCATGAGCTGCAGTCCTATAATCCCGATCTAGCTCAAATAACTGATACAACTGGACTGCATCTAATTCTCTCATCATTTTAAAAACCTTAATCATGTCCTCTGTTTCTCATAACATAAATAGATCCAATTCTTGGAGCCTATCCTGGTAACTAATAGCCCTAAGCCTAGTTATCATTTGTCTCCCTCCTCTGTACCTTCTCCAGAACCTGAATAGCCTGCATCCTTCCCCAAGTACAATGCCCTTTGTTTTATAGTCGATAGTCCTTGCAATGTATCCTAGAGCCCCATTTGCCCTCTCTACCGCCTCACACTGCTTCTGTACTTTTAACAGGTTGTCAACTATTAACCCCAGTTCTCTCTCGATCTCTAATCTTTAATGCCTACCCCTGCATAGCACAAACATGCCCGGAGTTTCCCCACCCCAAATACATGACGCTGCACTTGTTCACATTGAAGGACATCTGCGACCCTTGGGCCGAATCAAACTTACATAAATCGGCCTGCAACCCTATTCATTTGGTATAAATTACTTACCCCATGGACATTTTCTGTTGCAAATTTACAAATGATTCCTGTAATGCCTTCATCCAAATCATTAATGAAAATGTTGAACAGAACCAATTTATATTGATGGAACTGTGACATAATCAAAGGATAACATTGGGAGGAAGCATCAGCATATCAGAATCGTGCAACACATCAACTGTTTAAAACAGTTTCCTAGTTTCCAGAGACTTCCCTGGCGGCTCATTCGGCAATGACAATATGTAACTAAGCTATGCAAGCCAGAAGGTCCCAGCTTCAATTCCCACTTTATGGTGAGCACTACAATTGACTGCACCCAAGGGAAAATCAGCCAGGGCCCCCACTTTACATCACTATCCAGTGACCCCTCCTGGAAAGTGCTTGCGTTTGGAAGTTGGGTGAGGTCAGAATCCAATTAGATTGTGAGGTCTCCTATTGTGGAATAGCCTGCCAACAGTTCGCATGGCCTATACGTGAATGGCCACAGAAGAGAGTGACCAGCACCCATGGACTCATACCCCAGTAAGGAGAGGAGGAAGGTGGTAAAAACAAATCCGGTTCCACCGATGGCTTAATGTGCAATACTGAGCCATACAGACAAGCAGTGCCCAGGCTGCACTGAGTTAGTATAGGAACAGGAGTAGACCATTCAGCCCCTCGAGCCTGTTCCACCATTAATCTGTAACTAAACTTAATTTGTCCGCCTTTTATCTATATCCCTTGATACCCTTACCCAACAAAAGTATCCACTGCCTTTTGGAGTAGTGAGTTCCTGATTTCCACTACCCTCTGTGTGGAAAAAGTGCTTCCTAATTTCACTCCTAAATAGCCTAGCTCTAACTTTAAGATCATGCCCCCTTGTTCTGGGTTCCCCCACCAGAGCAAATAGTTTCTCGATATCTATGTTATCGAATCCCTTTATCATTTTAACAACCACAATTAGATCACCTTCTAAGTGTGTCCTGCTTAGAGTAAACAGCTGGGACGCTACAAATGGCCTCTGCCCCAGGTGGGGGACGGGTGGTCAGGTGCAGAGGAAGGAAATCAGAGAGGGCTCCTCTCCTGATTGTTTCCCAGTGGCCCTGTCTGGATAATGAATTTCAGATGAGGACATGATTGGCTCAACAGTGGTACCCCTTCCATGGGTGAATACCCTGCTTGACACTCACTACCTGGGCTCTCACGTGAAGAATTGCTGTTTAAGTAGGATACCGATGGATTGCTGGTTGCAGAGTTAGCACCTACAGGAGAGAAATTTGGTCAGGATTGGGCTTGAGGTGAAAGGGCACTGCTAGATAGTCACATCAGTTGATTGCTATTGAAGTTCAAATAATAATTACAGAATGTGGAGATAAAGGTTATGGAGGTAAGTTTCAGTCTGATCAACAGATAAATGGAAAAAATGCTGATTAATAAAACCACTCCCTCCCCAAAAAAGCATCCTTTAATATTCTTTATTGTTTTCTAGTTGCTGTGACTCCCTCATGTTGACTGTTCCTCCCAGTGGTTTCTTCTGATGACATCACAGATTTAGCATGACTAATAGGCTGGGAGTAAAGGATGAACACCCTTTCTTGTGAAATGGTTGCAAAACAAAACACAAATGAAACTAACAAGGTACTGAAAACAACTGAGAGAATTTTTAAAAATCTGTTATGGTTTGATTAGATGATTTTTTTAAGTGCCGTCTTCCGCAGCTTATTTTTGGTGCTTATTTATTTCTGCAGGAAGAGCTTATTCAAAATCAACCTGCTTTGATAAGCAGCTACTCGCAATGCTTTTCTGCTACAATGTTAGCAAGGACTGGAACAAACTGGTGATAATGGAAACAGGTTTAAGGAAACTGATAACCAGGAAAAGACTTGGAAATGGACCACAATCTAATGCCTATGTATCTTTCAGATTGCTGATCGGGTCTAAATATCAACTTATCTTAAATAAGTGACTTATTTGACCTTTACATCGTGTTTTGAATTCCTAAAGATTCCCTTACTTATCACTAAGCTACAGATGTTATGAGTCAGTCAGTACAAGGTCAATTAAAAACAGTACTGAAATTCCCCAGTGTTCGAATACTCAGAAGCTTAGGATCAGATCTCTCTGGGTCCATCGGCCTGTGTGTAGCTACTATCACAAATTTTCCTTGTGCGGGGTGCTTATTGTTCAATCCTCATCAATAGACCAGCCACAGAAACTGCATTTATGGGATTAACAAATTCAAAAGGCCTCTCTCTCTCTCTCTCTCTCTCTCCTTTCATCTTAAATTTTGCCCCAAGTCAGTTAGTGCACCAGGAAATATTAGATTACCTGCCTGATGCACATCTTGACATTATAATGACTCAAATCTGTAAGAGCTCCACATCAGGTATGCATATTATCCTCAGATTATTGAGCAAGCACAAACTGGATAGATTAGGGTTTAGGGAAACATGGTCTGGAACATAAACACAGGCGTGAAGTAAAGTGTGTCACAGACCATTACTGTGTTCCTCATTGGTTGGTATCTATTGGAACCCAAAGCCCCATTTTGTCTCTGAAATGTTTTAAAATGTTGCCGTGGAGTTTTGTTTTTGCCGACGTTCAGTCATCGGGCGTGTTGCTGAATAATTTTATGTTAAGTGTTTTCTATTTCTGAAGGCATGTCATCATGTATGTTGATTATATGGATTTTCAAAAAAAAAATTTTGGTTATCTCCTACTTGTACTGTTTACCAACTGTTCTCTATATATCTGCCCATCTGCCTATTTCTCCATGTATCCGTTACCATTACCTTTGTATACTTCTTCCCATTTGCTCATCCACCAGCTTGATTTCCCAATGTATTCCTTCCACCCAGTCAATAGCCTTGACTGCTTATTTAACATACATCTATCCTTATTTTCATGTCAATCTACCCTTTTATACATCAGACGATCTTGATAGTCATCTGTCCCAAATATTCAGTAATCACTTCATGTATATTTGTGTATTCCATGGCTGACTTTTTCCAAGTCCATTTCTTGATGTTTTTGAATTGCATGTGCAAAGTAGCTAGTTTTGACAATATGTGTCAAACAAAATACAACCAGGTATACTGGAAACTTCCATTATAAGACAACAATTAGGTGACTGAATTGTTAGTGACAGCGGTACACTGACTATACAGCCATGTTAAGTTGTACAATTTGTATGATGTATATTGTATAGCTCCAATATTTTTGCCTTTAATTTTACTTGGTAGATTATTCCAAATATTTCAGAGGAAAGACATTTTCCTGAATTCTGTTCTAAATTAACTTTTCATTCATTTTCACCTGTCTTGTTTCCATTTTCTTAGCTTTTAAATAATAATCTGTCCCATGTAATATTTTATATACCCTTAATGAGGTCTTCCTTTTAACTAGATTTTATGGGGGCTTAAACTTCTAATCTTTCCTCAGTTTATCCCCTTTATTCTTACTGCTATTTTCTAATGCAAGTATGTATTTTGTCAGATGGTAACAAAACTGAACATGGCATTCTAAATGTGACCTAATCAGTGCATTTTAAAGCCTTAACATAACTGCTGTAGAATTTAGTTCAACTGTTCTGGGTATATACCCAAGACACTATTAGCTTTAATTGCTTTGTGACACTGTTTGAACATTGAGTGATGCAATTACTATTACTCACAGGACACTAAGTCACCGTGTTAATTCATTTCCATTCATTGTGTAGACCATTAAAACTTGGTGGTCGAGAGTCTAGACTTAATTATTAAATACTCAATTTAAGATTTTAAACTGAGTACAGTATTGTCACTGGAACCATGGAAAAGAACAGTTGAGTGTTTGAATTTTCTTTTCTAGTAATTTTCTGCAATGATATTGATGCTAATATCAGCACGCTGTCTACATGAGTAGTGGTCAGGAAGGATATCTATCCTTCTGTCAGTTGCCATAATTTCCTAAATAATATTTTTTTGGAGCTCTCCATATACTAATTATTATCCCCTCTACCCTCTTTAACCCAGCTTGACCTGAATACTGCACTTGGCCTGGACTCAGTGTACAACGCCACAGGAGATTTGAGTAGTTATGTATTAAATTCAGCATGTGATGTGTGCAAATGAACACTCAAGTACCTATAGACATTTTCAGTGTTAAAGGTGTCACACTATACGACAATAGCTGCTACTTTATAGTTGGAATATATCATTTTGTGATGGCTATCAGGCTCCTACAAATTACTCAAATGCTTGCTGAATTTTTTTTTCATCCATCAAATTTTTAAGTGAAATTTCTAATGTCAAAACAAAGACAAGCGAGCAAATTACAAAAGCTTCACTGGGGTAAAATTTACATTGACTTTGTATAAGGAAACAAGGACTGTATGTATGCAAGAGAGAATGAGGAAAGCATTACTTCGGATTTATACACCTGTTTAGCTTTTGTGTTGCATTAAGCTGAGGGGATTGGGGAAGGAAGAGGCTGAGGCCAGATAAGGGGAAATGAAAGACAGATGTTAATATTAATGCAATTTTAAAAAGCTGAATTTTGAAGCAAGTTATCCACCTGTGGTTTGTTGACAGTTAGAATAAATCAATGCTCATCACAAACACCTGTGATGTAGATTCTAATTTCTAACATTCCTCTTTTTTAAATGTTGGATTTTGAAAGCCAGGGAAACCTATGAAGGGAAGGAAGTACAAAGGGCCAGGGTCCTTTGCCTTTCATCACCTGCCTTTTTGTGGGGGGGGGGGGGGGGGTGGAAGAATAGGAGTGGTGGAGCGAATGGAGAGTGATAGCAGAGCAAGGGAGGATACAGTAGTTGAGCAAAAAGGAGGTAGGAGTAGTGAGGGATGGTAGAAAGGAGAGATGGTAGTGGGAAGTTGAAGGGATAGGGAATGGGACCAAAGGGTTGGGGCGGGGAAGCACAAGTGATTGGGGGATGAGATGGAAAAGGAGCAGTTGAGGGCCATTTTGTCTGCAACTGTACCTCAAATGTAGCCTAGAGGCTTTGATTTCTCTTTTCCCTGCCTGACCACCTCCCATCCAAAAAAAAAAGCAGAACAAGTTCATGGAAGAGAAAGTGAAGAGAAGCAGAGAGAGAGAGAGAGAAACTGCAACATGAAGACATTAGTGACAGGTCAGTAAGTGACCACATTCTGACTTACTGTGTGCAATGTCACAGATGTACCAGTTTAGTATACAAATGACACTTATACTTTCTCTTCCCTAGACAGTGGGAAGCATTCCGTTACAAATTTTTATCCGAGAATCAGGAACTTTGTATTGATAGAACAGTAAATGATGGCTGCCTCCTGTTGAAGAACCATCTTGCTCTCCATGACTGGGACTGACACAAAATGGTTCATTAAACAAGTTCAATCCTCTCAGCCAAGAGTTGAGCTGTACAGGTTCATCACAGAAAATTAGCATAATAGTTGATTGCATACAGGATTTACATGTACGTGCAGCAACATCATTGCTTGGATCAAATGTATAGCAGTATATGGGGTAATTATGAATCATGTTCTCTGCAGCTAGAACTGGACTGCAAAATTGCTACTGCACAACGGTCAATGAAATTGCCCATTTTAGATGAACTAGTTGTGTTCACATTGTTAAACTCATTCAGTTTCACTGCAGTATAAATTAACTAATTTTGATATGTGGCTGCACTATTTTTTTGGAAGATGAGATTTTTGAAATCTAAATCATTGCCTTTCAAAAACTTGAGTATTGTAGCCACTTTGAGGTCAGTTTGTTCGTACTGTTACAACAACCTCCCATTGGCAGAAACTCTATTTACTCTAATGGAGTCAAACCCCGGAAATGGTACACTTCACGAACAAACCAAGCATCAAGTCCCACAGCACAATTTGTCTCAAAATAAACTGCAATAAATCATTTTGACGCAAGTCAGGAAATGCCACCAAAATTTGCCGGATCTGGTTCCAGCTCATGAGCAAGAGTGAAACAGCAGATTTAAGCAGCTTAACTCTCTGAATGATGAATTCCTGATAAGTGCGCCACTGGGATGAGATTTATAATTGTGTGGTTTGATTTCATTAGTATCTATCATTTATTATTTTCCCTTATGGAACTCGGCATCTCAGGAGGCCAATAAATGGATAGCCAAACTAGACATCCCATTATAAACTTTTCCAGTCATACAAAAGTACTAGTATGGAACATTAAGCCAGGAAATTATGCTAAACCTTTAAAATGCTGGAATCTATTATAAAGGATGCAATAACTGGGCACTTAGAAACTAATAGTAAGATTGGGCAGAGTCAACATGGATTTATGAAAGGGAAATCCTGTTTGACAAACCTATTGGAGTTCTTTGAGGATGTAACTAGTGGAGTAGACAAAGGGGAACCAGTAGATGTGGTGTATCTGGATTTTCAGAAGGCCTTCGATAAGGTCCCACACAAGAGGTTGGTGAACAAAATTAGGGCACATGGAATTGGGGGTAATATATTAGCATGGATTGAGAATTGGTTAACAGACAGAAAACAAAGAGTAGGGATAAACAGATCTTTTTCAGGATGGCAGGCTGTGACTAGTGGGGTACCGCAAGGATCGGTGCTAGGGCCCCAGCTATTCACAATCTATATCAATGATTTGGAGAGGGGACTAAATGTAACATTTCCAAATTTGCTGATGATACAAAGCTAGGTGGCAGTGTCAGTTGCGAAGAGGATGTGAAGAGGCTTCAAGGGGATCTCGACAGGCTCAGAGGGTGGGCGAGAACATGGCAGATGGAATATAATGTGGATAAATGTGAAGTTATCCACTTTGGTAGAAAAAACAAAAGGCAGAGTATTTCCTAAATGGTGAAAGATTGGGGAATGCAGATGCTCAAAAGGGACCTGGGTGTCCTTGTACATGAGTCACTGAAAGTGAATGTGCAGGTGCAGCAAGCCATTAAGAAGGCAAATGGTATGCTGGCCTTCACTACAAGAGGATTTGAGTACAGGAGTAAAGTAGTCTTACTCCAATTATATAGGGCCTTGGTGAGACCACACCTGGAGTATGGTGTACAATTTTGGTCTCCTTACCTCAGGAAGGATATACTTGCCATAGAGGGAGTGCAACGAAGGTTCACGAGATTGATTCCTGGGATGGCGGGACTGTCGTATGAGAAGAGATTGCGTAAACTAAGCCTGTATTCTCTTGAATTCAGAAGAATGAGAGGGGATCTCATTGAAGCATACAAAATGATTATAGGGCTTGATAGGATGGATGCTGGGAGAATGTTTCCCTTGGCTGGGGAGTCTAGAACCAGGGGCCACAGCCTCAGGATAAAGGGTAAGCCATTCAGGACTGAGATGAGAAGAAATTTCTTCAGAGGGTGGTGAATCTTTGGAATTCTCTACCCCAGAGGGCTGTGGCAGCTCAGTCATTGGGTATATTCAAAACAGAATGATAGCTTTCTGACTAGTAAGGGCATCAAGGGATATGGCGATAGGGCCGGTGAACGGAGTTGAGGCAGATGATCAGCCATGATCTCATTGAATGGCCTACTCCTGCTCCTATTTATGTTCTTAAAACACTAGTTCGGCTCCAGTTGGAGTACTGTCTCTCATTCTGGGCACCACACTTAGGAAGGACATAAAGGCTTTGGAGGGGGTACCTTAGAGATTTACAAGAATGGTTCCAAGGATGAGGGATTAGTTACGTGAATAGACTGGAGAAGCTGGGGTCGTTCTCCTTAGAGCAGAGAAGGCCAAGAGGAGATTTGATGGAGGTGTTTAAAATCATGAAGCGTTTAGATAGAGTAAATAAAGAGAGACTGTTTCCAATGGCTGAAGGGTCGATAACCAGACGGCACAGATTTAAGGTGATTGGCAAAAGAGCCAGAGGTGACACGAGGAAAAACTTTACGCTACAAGTGGTTAGGATTTGGTGGATACAGATTCAGTAGCAGCTTTCAAGGAGAAAAAATTGCAGGAATATGAGGAAAGAGCAGGGGAATGGGACTGACTGGAATGCTCTTTGAAAGAGCCGGCGCTGTCTCAATAGGCCGACTGGCTTCCTTCTGTGCTGTACTATTCTGATTAGTATACACGTTTGGCAGTTCCCCCCCCCCACACTTTTTGACTTTGACTGGATAATGTATAATTGGTCACTTCTCCCTTAAAATGTACATCTCTTCCCATTTCTCTAGGTTCCCTATATCATAATTTCCCAGCTGTGGGCAACCTGGTCCTCTCCAACAATTCCTGTATGACCTGAATGAATGGATGGGAAAACACATGCAACAGCAGGGCAGAGTGATTTTCTCCTTCCCAGATTGTGAGGAGACTCTATCTAAAATCTGTCACATGGTATCAAATCATAGAATAGTACACTACAGAAGGAGGCCAGTCAGCCCATCGAGTCTGCGCCGGCACTGTCGAAGAGCAATCCAGTTAGTACCATTCCCTCGCTCTTTCCCCTGCAATTTTTCTCCTTCAAGTATTTATCCAATTCCCTTTTCAAAGCTACTATTAAATCAGTTCCCACCACCCTATCAGGCAGTGCATTCCAAATCCTGACCACTCGTTACGTAAAAAAGTTTTTCCTCATAGGAGATAGAAACCTACTATTTTGCATTCTTCTAAGATAGTGTTTTGATCACTTATACAGTACTAAGGACAGAGGCCAATGCGGTTACAGAAGTAGAAATAGGTGGTCTTGGTGATGGATTGGATATAGAGTTTGAAGCTCAGTTCAAGGTCAAACAGAATAGAGGTTACAGGTCGTTGAGTTCACCAAGCAGCTAGGAAAGGGGATGATATTGAGGCTAAAATGCAACATTTCTGGCAGGAGACAAACAGGATGGCTTTGGTTTGCCCATTGCAGAGATGGTGGAAGTTGTGACTCATCTGTGATTTGATTTCAGACAGAACAGGGGTAGTGGCAGAGGGGTAAGGCTGGGTGTTTTCACACATTTGCTGTAAAACATTGTTAACACTAAACTTTTTTTTGTAAACATGCAGGTGCATTGTGTGTGGAAGCAGCAGCGAATTTGGAATTTGCTAGATGTGATTGCTATGGTAATGGTAATGTATCATTTTTACACCACAAGGGGGGGTAAAAACTACTTCAAACCTTCTACATCTTAGATGCTGGGCATTACAACTATAAGTGGTTTGTGTTACTAATGAAAGAAAAAAAACTACAGCAGGCTCACCTCCAATTTTTCCCAAGTTCACTAATCTCCTGAGGATAGCAACCTGGAGAGAAAAGAAAACTGAACAAAAGAAATGCTTTCCAGAAGATTTTATTGATTTCATTATGAATCCATATTATCAGCAAAATAAAATAAAGCTGTGTAGCTTAGATGAACTCATTATGCATGTAGCAGTTTGTAGGGAAGCACAGAAACTAATTAAGTTATGTTATGCTTGTGGTGCTTATAGTACATGGCCACATAGAATTAGACAATATTCAACAAGCTCCAAGTATTTTCATGGTAGACTGCATGTAACAAAACAAACTGACAAATAAGTTTATGATTCTTCAAATACAGAAAAGTATATTGACTTAACACCAGGCCAGACAGTTTAACCTTATATTTGCACATCACTATATTTGGCGGTTTTAATAGTCTCAAGGAATGTAGAGCAATAAAACACCACTCAAAATTAGGCATTATATAGTATTGTGTCCTTATATTCTACATATAAGAAAGGAGAGAAAATTTTGCTTGATCTAAGGAGGTTTACAATAGCACTTAAATACCTTAACAATTGCTGCAAATCCATTGTGCATTGGTAATTATGTAGAAAAATAGCTGGATTATACAAAAGCAGCAAACGCCCATACTCTGGTTTGTAGTCAGTTTATCAAGAGGATTCATAAAAAGCTCTTGTAAACCAGCTTCTTAAATTTACATTCCTCAAAATTAAGGAAAAAAAGTGCTAGAAAGTTCAATTAGAAAATACAAACTGTTTTTGTAAGGTGTCGTGGTTAATTATCCTGCTCACTACTGCATATATGGCATTCTTAACATTGTATGGAAAACATTTATTAAAGTGGCATATTTATACCCAGTTACAATTTCTTCTGCTCACCCATTTTATCTGTACATAGTAGAAATGTTACAAATAAATGAATATGCATATATGTGCATGGAGTGTTTTAATCACACAAATGTACGGCAGCACATCCTCCATCCTGAGACAGAAATCTAGTTTGTCTTAGTGAACAGAAAAGGGTATTCTCCTCCTCTGCCCCCCACATGCACAGACACGCAGAGTTAAATTAATTCAAATAATTGGAGCTAATCTGAACAAAAACTCAATAATAAGTCTCTTCTTTGCTACTGGAATTCCTTGTTACTTCAAAATGGAAATGGGAGCAGAGCAATATCTGACCAAAGAATAAATCGTGGAAAAAAGTCCTATAAATATCATTCATCTTCACTTGGAACAAAAACCAAGAGGAAATCTTTACTACTACAGAAACTCCATACAAGACATTGCTGACTGGAAAAAATATTGTAAAAATATTTACATTTTCCCCTAAAAAAAACCATGTACTCTGCTGATGACAGCTAACAATTCATTCAATTAGAGTTTTAAGAGTTAAACAAAAACCCACCAAGGGTGAACATATTAAGCAGATTCTTCCTAAATAGTTTCACGAGCTGATAAATTAAGTATGTTCCTGGTTTTGGCCAGTTCTTAGAATTGTTTAACCACACAAATCAAATAGTAGAAACAAAATTTGATACTTTAAGTTTTTACTAACTCCTCATATTTAAAGACGCTGTGTTAAGCCATGAAAGGGTCACTATACCTTGCCAACGACATTAAGTATAAACATACATATCAATGGCTCCACCTTGCCATCCAAAAGTCAGTTCACTTATGGAATGATTCAAATGTAGAATGTTCCTTTCTCCGGGTACTGGAATGATTCATTTCATAAGTATGTGTCCTGTTCAGTTCCTTCTGAGCTGAGACTCTGTTCAGACTGCTGCAGTTGAGTGTCCTTTTTTAGCATTGACTGATTCAGCTCTTCTGCAATATCTACCGGTTGGATAACATGTTGTTCATCTTTTAAAATTCTTTTGGTCTCATCAGGGGCACATCCATTTGCTATTGGTTCTACTTTTCCCATCTTTTTCTCCAGTTTCTTCTTTTCTTTCTTTTGTTCTTTTGCATTTTTCTTATCCTTTTTCTTCTTTGAATTGCTGCTTGAATCCGAAGATGGAGAGACAGGTGGGGAGTGTACCACTATGGAGGGCATCTGCACCAGGGCTTTATGAGAATGAGGCTCAGCCTCATTGATAGCTTTAGCACCATGCAATCTAGGAGGAGGCTGGTACTTGAGGTCACCATGCGTGCCCTTCCACTTCTTTAATTGAATTAAATGTTCTTTTTCAACCTCCCTTTCTGTGATAGGAAGTTCGATTATCTGTTTAAAAAAAAACAGTAAAGGTATTTCATATTTGTATATCCATTTTTTTTTTAAATTGATACAGTAGTGAATAGTTCTGGTCTCTTCCATCTTTCAGATGAGGCGTTAAACCGCAGCCCCATCTGCCCTCTCAGGTGGGCGTAAGAGATCCCACGGCACTATTTCAGAGAAGAGCAGGGGAGTCCTGGCCAATATTTATTCCCTCAATCAACATGACAAAAACAGATTATCTGGTCATTATCATATTGCTGTTTGTGAGACCTTGCTGTGCACAAACTGGCTGCCACGTTTCGTACATTACAACAGTGGCTACACTTCAAAAAGTACTTAATTGGCTGTAAAGCGCTTTGGGACATCCAGAGGTCGCGAAAGGCGTTATATAAATGCAAGTCTTTGGATACAGAGGTACTGGTGAAGGTGCAAAAAAGATTTCCTAGAATGATACCAGAGCAGAGAGCTTATAGCTATCAGGAAAGATTGTACAGGCTGGGGCTCTTTTCTCTGGAAAAAAAAAAGACTGAGGAGTGACCTGATAGAGGCCTTTAAGATTATGAAAGGGTTTGATAAGGTAGATGTCGAGATGATGTTTCCACTTGTGGGGGTGACCAGAACTAGGGGCCAAAAATATAAGATAGTCACTAATCAAATAGGGAATTCAGGAGAAACTTTTTTTTTTTAATCCATTGTGGTTAGAATGTGGAACTCACTACCACAAGGAGTATTTGAGGGGAGTAGCATAGATGCAATTAAGGGCAGCTAGATAAACATACGAGGGAAAAAGGAATTGAAGGATATGTTGATAGGGTGAGATGAAGAAGGGTGGGAAAAGGCTCATGTGGACTTGTTGGGCTGAACAGCCAGTTTCTGTGCTGTAAATACTATGCAATTAATTGTTCTCATTTCACTAAAAATGTTGATGCATGATGTACTAAAAGCCACCAATTTTTTCTCAAGTGCTTTTTGTGGGTCCTAACCTTGGTGTTCATACTTACCATCCAGAATGTGTATACATAAAACAAACTCTCCCTTCCCCCACATATTTCTGTTGAATAACAAGCAGTCTAAAATTAAAAATAGATTTTGTAAGTCAGAAAATGCTGCATTTTCAGGGTTGAGATGTGCTGCAGCATTTAGTATTATAATCCTAGTATTACTGCCCCATTTTAAGTAATTTCTATCTGTAGGTCATACAGCAACAAATCTATGGTCTATATTACCCCAACTACCATGCAAGCAGAAGGGAGCTGGAGTGGCATGGAAGGGGAGCAAGCAAGGGTTGGGGGTGGGGGGTTCTATAAATGTCCAGTAAGGACAGCATAAATGTGCAAAATCTGTTTTTTGGAGTCTACCACCACTCCTCAATGCATGAAGGCAAAATATAATCCTCAAAATCTTAAGGATGTTAAAATACAAACCATGTAAAGTAACACTAAGAAAAAGTGGAGACAAGCTACTAGCAAAAACTCTGTTTCATGAAGTATTCCATCTCCTACAGAGTGGATCATTTTTTTCCTCAACCACATCTTAGATTTCCATTAAAAGCTCCAGATGGCTGTGGTATGTGCTGGGAAGTAGCCAGTATTACAGTACAGGCTCCAGACATTTCCATATTATACTGTGTACTTGATAAAGGTTATGAGCAAAGTAAGACGACAATTCTAACAGCTGCTATACGATCAGTAAGTAATATGGACAACATTTATGCTGAAGTAACATTAAACCAGCTAAACTACTTTTTGTGGCACAAAAGGTGCTTGAGCAAACTGGGACAGATACAGCGCAAATTCATGAGGATAAATCTTTTACTGTAGCTCTAATCTGATAAGCTTTCAAAAGCAACTTATGTCGTGACCTCAGTGTTGGAAAGATTTAGTGCAGACTCATCAAAATATTAGCACACCAGAGCTCATGAAGTATTGGGAGGAAATAGTTGAGGCCACAATGGATTCACCAGATATGAAAAGGGAAAATAATCACTTGGCCCGCGCCACGCCCGATTTCTGGGCGCTAAAATGAGTATTCGGAGGATGAATTTCAGGTGGCGCTATCCCGAGCTGAATCATCCCTGGAAGTGCAGTGACTGCCAAATTGGAAGCCAGCAACTTCAGAGTGTCCAGGGCTCCCATCTGAAACAGGCCTTAGGCCCCTTGAAAATGTTAATCAGGGGACTAACCCCAGTTTTAGGACACCACTTCCAAATTTGACAGAAACTGGGCGCAACATGCGAGGCAAGCTGCATTGGTATTTCGCCGGTTTTATGGAAATTCAGCCCAATTTGGAGTTACTCTTCGGGCGCACGTTCTAGGCGTGTCGCCCACTTCCGGAAAGAAATCAATTTCTCGGCCAAAGCTTCCACATGCCTTCAGTTCGAAGGAAGTTCAGAGTTCAATCTGGGTTCCGTCAGATTCCCCAGATGAGTTAACATGAAGGGGAGCGGTGTGTCAACCAGCGCTTCAGGAGGTTCCAACAGTCCCTCAATATTCTGAATTATCCTGCATTGAAAATTGATCCAATTTTGAATGCAAGTAAAGGAGACTGTACGATAAACTATTTCATGAATGCACAAAAAAGTTTTACTTTGGATCAAAGCCAACCAACTGTAAACACTTGCACATAAATCTATCTTCAACATGCATTTACTTAAAGTATTTCAGATAGTGACACTGGGAACAACTCTGGTCTGGCAGCATGTCCGTAAATTGACTTTTGAAGGTTAAAACGTCTGGCTCCTTTGTGTTTTTCTTTTTTAATTATTTGTTCACAGGGTGTAGGCGTCGCTGGCAAGGCCAGCATTTATTGCCCATCCCGAATTGCCCTCGAGAAGGTAGTGGTGAGCCGCCTTGAACCGCTGCAGTCCATGTGGTGAAGGTACTCCCACAGGGCTGTTAGAGAGGGAGTTCCAGGATTTTGACCCAGCGACTATGAAGGAACGGCGATATATTTCCAAGTCAGGATGGGTGTAACTTGGAGGGGAACTTGCAGGTGGTGCTGTTCCCATGTGCCTACTGCCCTTGTCCTTCTAGGTGGTAGAATTCATGGGTTTGGGAGGTGCTGTTGAAGAAGCCTTGGCGAGATGCTGCAGTGCAGCCACAGTGCGCCGGTGGTGGAAGGGAGTGAATGTTTAAAGTGGTGGATGGGAGTGAATGTTTAAAGTGGTGGATGGGAGTGAATGTTTAAAGTGGTGGATGGGAGTGAATGTTTAAAGTGGTGGATGGGGTGCCAATCAAGTGGGCTGCTTTGTCCTGGATGGTGTCGAGCTTCTTGAATGTTGTTGGAGCTACACTCATCCAGGCAAGTGGAGAGTATTCCATCACACTCCTGACTTGTGCCTTGTAGATGGTGGAAAGGCTTTGGGGAGTCAGGAGGTAAGTCACTCGCCGCCGAATACCTAGCCTCTAACCTGCTTGTGTAGCCACAGTATTTATGTAGCTGGTCCAATTAAGTTTGTGTGAGAAAGTGAGCTTGCAGGATTAGGTGCTTCGCATAACATCCCTGCAGATGAAAGTACAGGCAGACATAAACGTTGTTAAAAAAAAATTAGCATCAAACTCTTCTATGATGACGTCGATGTGATCTACAATGATTTAACAAGGGTTTGTGTTTGCTTGCCTGCCAGCATATCAACTTTGCCTACCTAATAAGTACTCTCCCAAAATGCTCTTCAATATCATTTGGACCCCTTGTTGAAGGAATACTGTCAGAATAACATTTTGCAACCTGGTCTGAATAGAAATATCTCCACCTAGTTACAATGGCACCAAAATAACTCCGACTAATCCTGAAGGGCACTTTGGTAAGTTTGGAACCAAATCTTCCCCTAACTCAAACTTTTGGCTCAATTATCCTTTCAGGATTGCCATGGTGGTTTATTTTCCCCCCACCCACATCCAAAACCAAGCCTGCACCTGTGAGATGGAACCATTGAATGACACTGCCACCCTTATCTTAAAAGCCATTGAACAACTTCTGCCCCTAGATGAAGTCATTCCTTCCACAGGGAGAACATGTGACCTCTGCCTAGTTCATTGACCGCACAACCAAGATCAGGAAAACACTGTAGGGAATCACAGACATGAATATTACCTCTATTTTATACAAGTTTACATGCTATTAGGATATGGCATTGTACAGAGTCTGTGCTACAGCACAGGTAACTGCAGTTTGAGTCATATGTAGTTACACAATTATATACATTAGAGTGAGGGATGCTTGATGACTGGGCCTGAGTAATATAGGGTGCTGGAAAGAATGAAGTATTGCAATACATCAACAGCAACATGTCTTCGTGGACATTGTGGGAACTGTCTCCTCAGCAAATAGCCCTGTTTGAGAGACTGGGATGGGTGGGAAGTTGGCTCTGACTGGCAGATGTTTCAGGCACTTAGGTCACTTTTCTTGGATTATGCCACATTAGAGGATGCATCTTACTGCTGCCAGAAAAAAAATCTGACAGAACTAATTCTGCCAGCACTTATCTGCCTGGATTGGGTGGAATTTTCTAAGTTTGTGCAGGGTACGGTATGAGTGGTGGATGATTTTGAGTTGCCCATCTGCTCAAACACAGGGATGAGGAAGCTCTACTCTACTCAGTCAAAGGCTTTTTCAGGGCTAGCAATTCTGCTCTTGTAGTAGTGCACAATATTGAACAGTCATTTGGTGTTGTTTGCCAAGATGCATTCTTGGATTGATCCAGTTTCGTCTGGGTGCATTAGACCGGAGGCTATTTAGTCCAACCTAGATCCAGGATCTTGGCCACTCCATATGCTGCACAGGCATTGGGGTCCTTGCCTTTCTTATGCATTAAAATGACTGTGACCAATTTGAATGATTCGGGAAGGGTATACATCACCAGTATTTGGTGCAATAATATTGTGTTGTCAGCATCAGGGTCAGGTCAGGGGAGAGCACTTTGTAGAATTCAGCAGAGAAATCATCTAGCCCTGGTGCTTTGCTGGACTGCAGGCCTGGCACAGAATGCTGGATTTCATAAGCAGAAATCGGAGCATCTAATGCTTGTGAAATTTCATCCAAGGGGAGGAAATGGGAAGTCAGATAGCAACCGCTCTGCTTCTTGCTGAGTGGTCTGTACCTCAAGAGATATAGCGGGAGACGTAGTACCTAGCAAACTCTTGTTTATCTCAGTGGGTTCACTGATGGTTTTAGGATTGACGTGATGGTTCTATTCTACGTTTGTCTGCACAGGACATACATGCTAGAAGTTTTGCTGGCTTGTCCCCCTGCTCAAAACTTTTTAGCTTTGGTAAAGCAGAGCGTCCAGTCAGCACCCACAGGGTAGGTTGTTTAGCTCCCCTTGGCCTGAATGAGGGCTCTTTCAGCACTGGCCATGCAGAACCTTTTATGGTAGGTTTCTAGTTCACCCACTCTGTTCCAGATCCCTCCAAGTTTGAAGCCTCTTGCAAGTTCTGGCTCTTGAATCGGCGATTGAGTGGCCCCCTTAAAGACTGCTTTTGCGCTTTCCCATAGTACTGTCAGGGTGATGTCGGGGCTCTCAGTCTTGGAGATAAACTGGGTAAGTTAAGTACGAACGGAGACTGTAAGTTCATGGGTCCCCAAGGAGAGAGGAGTTGAGTCGACAATGTCGTGGATAAGGGGGTAGCCGGTCTAACATTAGCTGAATAGTGATCAATGCCTTGTCGGAGATGGCAACAGCATCAATGGCTCAACTCTGCACCCAAGCCAGATGGGACTGTTTCAAAAGGTAATCAAGACGCAGTGGAAATTGTGTAAGTTGGAGTAAAAGGTGAAATCCTTCCCAAATAAGTGAAAGGTCTGCCATACATCTACAATGCATAGATCCCCATTACTCTCATGAACCATCATGGCTGCCTGTCTAGGGCATTCAGGATTGGCAGGGAGCCTGTCAAAACACAGTTGTGGGAATACTGATGTGGGAAATATGGGGGAGTGTGAACGTACACTCTGTTGCACAGCATATTGGACCTACTGTTTGATGGATGAGTTTTATGATAATTGCCATTAACTTCACTCACTAGCAGTGGTAAATTGAACACAGATTTAATGACCACCATACAGTCATAAAGAACTGATCAGATGGCTTTTAAACTTCCAGATCAAAATGATTAAATAAAGTTATGTTGCTGCTGGGATGGGAGGGGGTGGGGTTGGTGTAGCTGTGCCCTTCACTATTGACCTGTTCTCTCTCTTTTTGGAGTTGGTAGGCCTCCTGTGCTTTGCCAGCAATTTTTGTTTTAGTTTCAAACCTGACCCCCAGGTTTTCTATGTTGTCCAGCTCTCTCATTTTTGTGCCTTTTCCTTCCACTGCCCAGCTATTCACACATCCTTTGGTTTCTTTCATTTCTTTAATGATTCTTTCCATCACTTAACTAAGAGGACATTATATCATCCAACAATCATGTCTCTGTTTGCCTCTTTTTTCTTACACTTCCCTCTTTCTGCTCCTGTTAATTGTTCGTCTCTTATTTTTCAGTTCTAAAGAAAAGCATAAACACAAAACGTTGAGTGTTTGTTCATTCCACAGGTAATGACCAACCTGCTGTGAGTTTCCAGCTTTTTTTGTTTCAAATTTCCAGCATCTGCAGTTTTTTGCTTTTCATTTTTAATTTTTTTGAGGTCTTGCAAATTTGTCATTGCCTCAACCCACCCATTATTTTAATTTGGGGGGTGTGGCTTGATACCACCCATACTTATTGTTTGGTAGCCTGATTTGTTTCCTCATTTGTAGATGGAAATACAAGTTTCATCTATGACCGTTTTGGCAACCCTGGTTTCTATCATGTCAGTACTGGGTGTGCCCGTAGCCAATAGATTTCATAAATAGACGTTGCTTTTTGGAATGTTGTACATCAACTTGTTTTACATGTTTACCATGCATTCCTGAACAAAACTGACAAATGACCTCATATCATACTTACTGCTTCCTTTTTCATAATGAAAACAAACATTTTTACAAAATCAGTGCGCTTGGGAGTTTGTCATTTTATCTAAAATTACAGAAACTATAACAAAAAGTACTCTTCCTTGACTTTAATAAGTAAATCTGAGTATTAAACAATTTAACTTTCAAAAATATTAACTAGAACTTCACTCTCAGTCATCGACATCTGAACAAATTCATTGATGCATCACTGCTTTGGAACACTCATAGTAATTAACTGCTAGGAGGCACTTTATATTAAACTCATGGAGCCATAATGATTTTTGGGATGTGTTTTCAACCACAACCAACCAATATATGTCGACTGCCATGCTAATAAAAGGCCTTCTATTCAAGCAACTAAGCTATTGCATACTGTAATGTGCAAGCCCATGCAGGATGACGTGACAAGAAGAGTCAACCTTTTGAGGACTGAATGTCACAGGAGCTTTTGCGCTTTGGCATCAGTTGTACTATAGCAAGAGTTAAAACGTGCACCACCACAACAACTTTCATTTATATAGTATTTAACGTAGCAAGATGTCCCAAGGCGCTTCACATGAGCGTTATCAAACAAAATTTGACACCGAGCCACATAAGGAGATATTAGGACAGGTGAAAAGAGGTAGTCTTTAAAGGTGCGTAAAGGAGAAGAGGCTTGGGGAAGGAAATCCAGAGCTTAGGGCCTAGGCAGCTGAAGGCACGGCCACCAATGGTGGAGCGATGAAAATCGGGGATGGGCAAGTGGCCAGAATTGGAGGTGCACAGAGTTCTTGGAGGGTTGCAGGGCTGGAGGAAGTTAGAGATTTTGGGGTGGGGGGGGGGCGAAGCGTGGAAGGTATAAATTGAGGTGTTGCCAGACCGGGAGCCAATGTACGTCAGTGAACACAGGTATGATGGGTGAACGGGACTTGGTGCGAGTTAGGATACGGGCAGCAGAGTTTTAGATGAGCTCAAGTTTACGGAGGGTGCAAGGTGGGAGGCGGGCCAAGAGAGCATTGGAATTATCTAGTCTATAAGTAACTCAGCAGATGAGCAGAGGCAGGGGTGGCGACGGGTGATGTTAGAGGTGGAAGTAGACGATCTTGGTGATGGAGAGGATATGGGGTCAGAAGTTCAGCTCAGGCTCAAATAGGACACCAAGGTTGCGAACAGTCTGGGTCAGCCTCAGACAGTGGCCAGGGAGAGTAATGAAGTCGGTGGCTAGGGAACAGAGCTTGTGGTAGGGACTGAAGACAATGGCTTTCCAAAGAGGATGGAGGAAATTTTTGCTCATCCAATGCTGGATGTCGGACAAGCAGCGTGACAAATCAGAGGCATTGGAGGGGTCGGGAGAGGTGGTGCCAAGGGAGAGCTGGGTGTCGTTGTATTTTCAGATGAGAAATAGGAGTGGACCAAGGATAGATCCTTGGGGGATGCCAGAGGTAATGATGCGGGAGCAGGAAGAGACGCCACCGCAGGAGGTTTTCTGGCTACAAATGATAGGAATTGTTCCACCCAGTTGGACAATGGTGGAGAGGTACAAAATAGCAGCAAGTAACAATTCAACTATTAAAGTAGAAATAAATTTGTGGATTTAATCTCAATTGATAGTACTCTCCCTCATGAAACAAACATCAATTTTATAATCATAGTTTGATGCTTTCCAATTTTGAGGATTCTATTGTAATCCTCAAAGGTTTTTCAAATTCAATTTAATCAGTTAATTTTGAATGAATCAACACAATCCTGGTTAAATCAAGTTACTGATTTTTAATATTTAAATCTGATACTTATCTATGTAGTTCATGAAATGAACAGTATAATCCCATTGAGCTATTTTGAATCATGCTGTGAACAGTATTTGCACCATTAGCCAACTTCCTTTTTTAAATATATATGTGCAATTGTGAGCTGACAAATGCTAAATTGTAATCTGTTTAGACAGAATATCTGTGTAAACAAATTCTTAACTTATGGAAGTTATCCAGCAGTTATCTAGTAGTGCGTTAAAACATAAATTCAGGTCAAATCAAATTCTGATGGTCACAATTTTCATTCATTATTTGCTACTTGTTCATCCTGTGGTTAACTGGCAACTAAACCCAAAAATAGCTATCTATGGGGAAGCTGAAATGTTACTCTGTGGTCAGTTTGTTTTTCAGTCAAAATAATGCTTTTAGCATAGAAATGGCCTACAACGGCACCCATCAACAGCTTTTCTGAAAGATAGTAACACTAAGCATTTCCTCTACAGGATAAAGCTAACTAATAAAATCATTTCCTTTTCTGTGATTACCCAAGGAAAATTTATGAACCACTGAAATATACAAGAGAATGTTGTAATACTGTCCACTGCAGGAAGTCTTCAGCTATCAACCCTCAAAACAAATTGGCACAACAGCAGCTTACATAGCGTCTTTAACAGAACAAAATGCCCCAAGGCCCTTCAGAGGCATAACGAAAGCACAAAACCTAGTTTTCAAAATATCTTAATGCACTGTTAATTCTCCAGTATTAATAGCACTGCTGAAATGCACAAAATAAACCACACAATTAAAATGAAGACATTACACCTACATTACAGGTATGGTTTGGCTATAGACAGGAAATCAGATAGCCCAACCAAACCAGTGCACAAGTGACCCGAATTACAGAACAATGGTCTTAAAATGGTTAAGTGATTAGAGAGTGAAAACCCTGCAAATGGGAACCACATTGTTCTGAAGTAATGTGCAACAGAAAGTGCAGGCTCAATCCAGAAATTTCTTGGGAGAAGCACACAGCCCACCCAGATTCACTCATATCAACTAATCTTTGCCTGCATCAAAGTTCAATTAAAAAGTACATTTTCCTTACAACTGCATCAGATGTTTAGGTTTACTTTGATTTTTGTAATTAGTCGAGGCATTTCTTTTTGTTAATCAAGTAAAAAAGTTAGAACTTTTAATATAGTTTATGGAATATTAAAACATATTAAAATTGTAACAAAGAATTGAAGTTTCCCTGGTAATATCCATGCTTATCTATCCTGTAGCAGCTAGAGAATCGCCTTCCAAACAGTTCAGCAGGGATTGCAATAGAATGTAACTTGTTCCACTGTCTTGCACTCAGATGGCAAGGCAGTAATTTTGACTGAACCCTTACTTCTCTTCCCGCTCCCGCACAGTTACCTCTGGAGTCCTCCAATCCTTGGCCCCGTCCTATTTCTCAGCTACATCCAGTCCCTTGGCGACACATTAGATTCCACATATACGTTGACGACACCCAGCTCTACCTCACCACCACCCCTCTCGGTCGCGCCACTGCCTCTGATTTGTCACGCTGCTTGTCCGAATCCAGTACTGGATGAGCAGAAATTTCCTCCCATTAAATATCAGGAAGACCGAAGCTATTGTCTTCGGTCCCCGCCACAAACTGTGTTTCCTAGCCACCAATTCCATCCCCTTCCCTGGCCACTGTTGAGGTTAAACCAGACTGTTCACAACCTTGGCATTCTACTTGACTGAGTGGAACATCTGACCCCATATTCTCTCCAACCCTAAGACTGCCTATTTCCATCTCCGTAATATCCACTGTCTCTGACCCTCAGTACATCTGCTGCTGAAACCCTCATCCATGCTTTTGTTGCTTTCAGACACGACTATTCCAATGCTCTCCTGGCCGGCCTCCCACCCTCCATAAATTTAAGCTCATCCAAAACTCTGCTGCCAGTGTTGCAACGTCTCCACCTCTTTCCTCCTTTTAAGACGCTCCTTAATCCTACCTCTTTGACCAAACTTTTGGTCATCTGTCCGAATATCTCCTTACGCGGCTCGGTGTCAAATTCTGTCTAATAACGCTCCTGTGAAGCGCCTTGGGACGTTTCACTATATTAGACACACTATATAAATGCAAATTGTTGTATTACACATGACCAATATTTTTCCCCCTCCCCCATACCAGTGGCCATTTAGCTGCCTTAAATTGGAACATAGCAGTTTTGCCAATCTTTCTCTCCTGAAGACTTCTGACTGGATTGCACAAATTTTCAAAGGAACATGCCACTTCAAGACAGTTCAGCAGGGATTGCAATAGAATGTTACTTGTTCCATCATCATACATTCAGATGGAAAGGCATCAATTTTGACTGGACCCTTACCTCTCGCACGAGAAAGCCTTCTTGCATATATCTGGGATCAATGCTGCGAAGTTTTTCCATGGTCTCATATTGGCCCTGACATTTCTTCAGTTTGTCTGATGAGCCAAGAGTATACTTCAGCAGAATGAGGCCAACGCGAAATATCACCTTTACACCTGGGTAGAACAAAAAAATGGAAAAACAAATAGCAATTGGCCACACTAACAGCATCAGGAACAAAATGAAAATTCAGCTTTGTGAACAAGCTTGCAAAGGTCAAACATAATCTGCATTGTGCTAGGGAACTGCCACGCCAAATGAGGAACAGAATTGTTTTCAACCCTGGAACTACTGGCTATTAGTTTAATTTCTTCAAAAGATATTTTACAATTTTTGCACCAATGATTGAGTATTTGAAGCAGATTTTAAAATAATGTTATATCACATGGAGGATGCTGAAAAGAATGTAAAAGAACTACAAAGTTTGTTTTTAGAATAATGTAAAAATAATGCTGCAGTCACCAAATGGTTAAGGGAAGTATCTTACATAAGATGTAGGAGCAGGAGTAGGTAATTTGGCCCCTCAAACCCACTCTGCCATTCAATAAGATCATGGCTGATCTGATCTTGGCCTCAACTCCACTTCCCTGCCCACTCCCCATAGCCCTCGACTCCCTTATCGTTCAAAAATCTGTCTATCTCCACCTTAAATATATTCAATGACCCAGCCTCCACAGCTCTCTGGGGAAGAGAATTCCAAAGATTCACGACCCGGAGAAGAAATTCCTCATTTCCAATTTAAAAGGGTGCCCCCTTATTCTGAAATTACGCCCCCTAGTTCTAGATTCCCCCACAAGGGGAAACATCCTCTCTGCATCTACTCTGTCAAGCCCCTTCAGAATCTAATAAGATCCCCTCTCATTCTTCTAAACGCCAATGAGTATAGGCCCAACCTGCTCAACCTTTCTTCATAAGGCAACCCCCTCATCTCCGGAATCAACCTCGTGAACCTTCTCTGAACTGCCTCCAATGCAAGTATATCCTTCCTTAAATAAGGAGACCAAAACTGTACACCGTACTCCAGGTGTGGTCTCACCAACACCCTGTACAGTTGTAACAGGACTTCCCTACTTCTATACTCCATTCCCTTTGCAATAAAGGCCAACACTCCATTTACCTTCCTAATTACTTGCTGTATCTGCATGCTAACTTTTTGTGATTCATATACAAGGACCCAGATCCCTCTGTACCTCAGCATTTTGTAATCTCGCTCCATTTAAATAATAAATTGCTTTTTTATTTTTCCTACCAGAGTGGATAACGTCACATTTTCCCACATTAAACTCCATCTGCCAGATTTTTGCCCACTCACTTAGCCTATCTATATCCCTTTGGAGATTCTTTGCATCCTCCACACAATTTTTTTCCACCTATCTTTGTATCAACAGCAAATTTGGCTACATTACACTCAGTCCCTTTATCCAAGTCATTAATATAGATTGTAAATAGTTGAGGCCCCAGCACTGATCCTTGCGGCACCCTAGTTAGTTTGCCAACCTGAAAATGACCCATTTATCCCGACTTTCTTTTCTGTTAGTTAGCCAATCCTCTATCCATGCTAATATATTACCCCCAACCCCGTGAGCTCTTATCTTGTGTAGTAACCTTTTATGTGGCACCTTATCGAATGCCTTCTGGAAATCCAAATACATGACATCTGCTGGTTCCCCTTTATCCACCCTGCTCATTACATCCTTAAAGAACTCCAGCAAAATTGTCAAACATGATTTCCCTTTCATAAAACCATGCTGACTCTGCTTGACTTTCTAAATGTGCTGCTATCACTTCCTTAATGATGGACTCCAGCATTTTCCCAATAACAGATGTTAGGCTAACTGGTTGATAGTTGCCTGCTTTCTGTCTCCCTCCTTTCTTAAATAGGGGTGTTACATTTGCGGTTTTCCAGTCCACTGAGACCTCTCCAGAATCCAGGGAGTTTTGGTAGATTACAACCTTTAGAAACATTCATCCAGCTGACCAAGGGCTCAAACGAGAGTAAAAAGCACAGCAACAGAAAAATTCTATTCTTAAAATAGACAGTGAACAAAAAAAAACTAATTGCTGAATGCTGACAAGGCAAACAATTCAAATCATTGTCATGATTTCAAATTTTATGAATTATAAAAGGAGCAAAATAGGGCATCAAAAATGATCTCATACTGGTAATTTCCATTTTTTTCCAAATAATTTTTATGCCATAAGGTACAAAGTTCTGGAAAACAGAATAGCCGCCCAGATTTTGTAGTGGTAAAGACAGCAATACTGTCAGTGTTGAC
The DNA here is from genome assembly GCA_030390025.1 of Squalus acanthias. Lineage (NCBI taxonomy): Eukaryota > Metazoa > Chordata > Chondrichthyes > Squaliformes > Squalidae > Squalus > Squalus acanthias. The sequence goes on from CM059437.1 coordinate 76,032,295, forward strand.
CATCATTACCCCTCTGCAACTGACCACAACTTCAGGATTTAGCACATGTGTAGATAAATGGGGAAATCCAGAAGTTGCAGTCATTCATTCACTGCTCCATCACAGGCTGCACTATGGAACTCCCCAGAGCTGGCAATCAGTTGAAATCACATACAAGGATGAAAACTTCCCCTTTTAGGATGGAATATCGATGTTTTAAAAAAAACCTAAAACTTTAAGCCTTGTTGAAAGAGGTGTAACTGGGCTTTTAATGGCATACTGACTGCTGAACAACTCTTCTGGCCCTGAAAACTAATTTTACATTTGTAGAATGTCAAATTTTTCCATTAATATGATTAAGAATGACAAGTTTTTAGATATATTTTTTAAGTTTATGATATTTCAGCTACTACCTTATCATGTGTATGTCCCAATCTATATTTCGCTCTGTAAAATTTATAAAAAGTAAATTAGAATCTGTCCATTTTACTTCCTGGTTTGCTGTCTGAGAATTCTTCAATGTGATTGGCTGCTTAGCCAGCTTGATGACATCACTGTTGCTGGACACTTAGAATTCGCTTGATTTGGCGCCAGATTCGAACAAAGGTGGGGAGTGTTGAAATTCAAGCCACAGAGATCGCTAGATCTTTGTGGGCAACTTTCTTCGAGGTCAGCGGTGAGCGCCGTTGCTTCGCCGCTGACCCCAAATTCCGGGCCATTATTGATTTCCCTTTATCCATGAGTTTATCCAGCTTGGTCTGAATTAATCTGCAAATAGAAGTTTTGGGAAACAACCTCAGGGAAAATGCTACCATTGTGTGGCTTCAAACTCACTTATGGCAGTTATTAAAAAAAACATTTTTTTAAATCTTGTTTATTTTATAATCATGGTGCTCATCAAAGTGAGGAATGTAGGCGGTGCTGGGAAATGAGACACTTCACGTTTTGTGCGCTTAGTGCTATTATCCAGCATTCTTGGCCAGTTATAGCATGGTTAATTACAGGGTAAAACACTCCCAACAACACATCTTAGGCTCAGCCTCAGCAGAACACCCCTATTGCAATAATTATATTTTCTATTTCTCGTATCAGCTACCCACTGGACTCCAATGAGACTAGGAATTTAGTGCCAATTAAGACAAACTTTTCTGTGGCCTATGCGCTCTACAAATTGGGTTGAGACTGCACAAACTCATCTCACTTCTGCTAGTGACGTCAGCAGCACCTAAAATATCAGTGAAGCAACACTACATGGCACACATGTAGACACAAATTTAGAACACTAGTAGCACTTCATGATGCTCAACACCATATTACAAGATAGTACATGGGGAAGTATTCAGGACTCCCTAGAGAGAGTTCCCAATCCTAGCGATGCATAGCAAAAGCTGGATGCTTAATAAGGAAGGAGAGGCGAGGAGAAAATTCTCAAGTCAGGTCAGCCAAGCTGCTTTTATGCACTTCTTAACAGCCAGGCCATTAAATGCATTTGAGAACTACTGGCAGTCTCCTGCGAGCTTGTATCTCAGCTTCAGCTCTATATCAGATGGCTGATGCTAGTGTGAATATAGCCAACAATACAAAATAGTTTTGATAAAGTACCTTCACAGAAGAACATGTCCCAAATTCTCAGCACGGATACCCATGGCAAGGTTCTTGAAAATGCACACATGAACCACTCGGTCATGTAGAGGATGGGGTCAATTTTGTACTTGTTAAGGTGCTTATGTGCCACTGGTGAAACCTTGCGCAACAAGGCAAAAAAGATCTCCCCATCCAACTGGATTGCTTCCTGAAGAACAAATCATATAGTTATGAAAGTATGCTCTATACGTTCTATCTGAAAAAAGTTTAGCTTGACACAATTTTATACAGTATTTAAACTATGTAACCTTAGATGGGGTTTCACAGATTTAAATAGTTGTGAAATGCAAAACCAATCTTTGGAATACAGTATAAAAATCAGCACACAACTAAGGCTTGTGTTGGTAATGTAGGAGTCACAGATACAGGTCAAGTTTATCCTGATCTGGATGTTTTAAACTCAACATTTGGTAGATGCACAATAAACTTGAGTGGTAATTAGTAGCGACGTTGAAAGCAATATTTTAAAATTATCCATAGAAAAGGTTTATTGAAAAGCCCCAACCAGTGTAGTACTGAGCTGTTTAGACCAGAAGGTGCTTGGCTCAATCCTTAGCCCGTTCTAAGTCAGCTGGGGTGCTACAATTGGCTTCAATGCTCGAAGATCAAGGAAAGGGAAATTCCAGCTGGAAGCTGCATTGTGAATAGGATCAGGCTTATGTATGACCCTATTTTATAGTCAAATCACCTGACCACTCACTGTTTTCACACATTAAGAACAGCCACCTGCGTGAAGTACCAAAGGGCAGCCTACAACTATGGAATTCCACCCCACCTAGAGTCAATGTCTTCAGGAGAGGTGCATAGAAAATGGGAGAAAACATAATTCAGGTGGAATCTTATGAAAGTAATGATGCTGGATGGAATAAAGTACATCTATCAAGATGTCCTGCATAAAACATTTTGATGTAATGAGACTAGACATGTTTCAGCATGTTGTTCTAAAGTCAAAGACTGTAGTTTGTAACCCTGTTACTAGTTACAGAAACATACAATGAGGTCATGTACACTGTCCTTCTGCAGTATTGGCAGCATGCTTAACATGCAAATTTGTGACTCAACATTGATAGATAAAATCCAATAAACCATATCTTGTTAAAGAGCAACAGCAGCAATTTGGCACTTTTCAACACCTAGTAACTAGATGCTGCAAGTGTAAAATACTGTACATATCTGTGGAATTTATAAATATCTCATTGGAGGTACTCTTTGGATCCAGGCCGATTTCTTAACAATTAAATATGGCATTTCATTTATAGAGCTTTTGTTGGCAGTGTATTAGATTCACACGAGGGATTCCTACACAATGCCACTTCTGTATAAAACTTAATACACTTTAGCTGGAAGAAAACTTTTGGCAACAGGGGCTAGAATGGCACTGTGAGTGCGAAAGGAAATTAAGCTCCCTCACGGTGGAAAACAGCAAAGCTGAGTAGCTGCCAAATTAGTAGATAAAGGCAACTGTGTTTAGCAACTAGACTTGGGAAACTAGGTCTCAACTGAACAGTAAAACCTTGTGTGAAGGGGCAAGAAATGTACAATGTCCAAGTGTTTGCACAAATGGAAGTTTAGAGGTTGAATTCTGTCCTCTGTAGCAGGGTTGTCTATAAGCTGGTACTTTGGGAAGGTACGGAAGAACCCAAGCTATACTCAACAGGCAAAAGACGTATACATTGCAGCAATATCCTTGATTATACAACTTAAAAATGCAGCCCTGTGGACGTGAAAGTCACCATTATGAAATGTGTTTAACTGAACTATTTAATTGAGACATCATGTACTTAAGATTTTCAAATGTAGGTCTTACTAAAAAACAAAATTGATTTTTAGCCAAAAGGCTGCCTACAACTACAGTTTTTTTTTAACCTAGTTATACAATTTTCTAATAAATCAATCTTATTAAATTAAGCCATGCGAATAAAAGCTGCGCTTTTTCTTAAAGAGCCTGTATAGATTGTGACATTTCTGGGGCATCTGAATTACTGACAGATCAGGTGACAGCAATAAATGCTCAAAGCTGAAGTTCACGTCTCTATAAATAATGCATCATAGCAGGAATTTTATCAAAATTGGGGAGGGTAGTCTGCTGAACTTCCGACGACAGAGTGGGAGAAGCTCCGAGTAAATTTTCGCCCCTAGTCTATTTCAGTCCAATCAGAAAGGGACAGGGGAGCGAGCAGATAAACTGCACCCAAAGCAGAATCGTGCTGCTCCAGTTTCTAATGATGTGAAGCAGAGAATTCAAGTCAAGCGGCACATTATCAGTGAATTGAAACCAGAGGTGACTGGCAGGAAGCAGGTCTTACATGTGTAACTTATTGAGCATATAGTTACTAGTTACTGAATGTTGTAAAATTCCTGGTAGCATTGTTGTTCCAGAAGGCAAAATCGTTATTTTTCTTCATGATATAATAATATCCCTGAGAGGCTAGCAAATATACTAAATGGGCTGAGTGAAGGGAGCATCTTTCGACTATATTTCTCACATATATTCAGATACATGTAGTCAGTCAGTTACATAGAAAGAGGTCTGCACTACTGTGCATAACTATAAAACTGCAGAATTCTCACCCCTGTTTTCTTGTGCCACCCATTCCCCCTGCGCACAACCAAAACGCTGTAATTCTATGGTTGGCATTCCTGATTTCTACTATTTCTGAAAGTTAATAGTTCATCAGTAGAAGGTTTAAAAACTCACCAATCCAGCACTGTAATATCCTGGAAGATATTTCTCACAAATCTGAACCAGGCACCAAAAAGCTTGCTATGAAACACAAAGAAAACAATTAGATCTACTCATACCCGAGAACAGCAGCAATACTGAAATAAGGGCACTAAATGCAAGATTAGAAAATGATGTTTGTTGGCATTATCTTTATATTTTTCAATCTATCAAATGAAGATATTTCCTATGTTAGTGGAATATTCTCCTGGATTGGACTCTTCCAGATCAGCCTTCAGGCTTCAGACAAATGGGGTACACAAAGACTTGGAATTGTGAACCAAGACACTAAATGGCAAATTTCTACAGCAGGTTAAATATGCTAATAAAAAAAGTCAGAGAAAAAAAAAGCATTCTACAGCTACTTTTATCATGGCTGATCTATAACCTAACTCCATATATCTGCCTTTACCCCATTTCCCTTAATACCTGCAATTAACAAAAATTAATCTCAGATTTAAAATTAACAATTGACCTAGCATGAACTGCCTTTTACAGAAGAGTGTTTCAAACTTCTTCCACCCTTTGTGTGTAGAAGTGCTTCCTAACTTGACTCCTGAAGAGCTTGGCTCTAATTTTTAGACTATGTCCCCTAGCCCTAGACTCCCCAACCAGCGGAAATAGTTTCTCTCTATTTACCCCATCAGTTCCCACTAATAGCTTGAAAACTTCGATCAAATCACCCCTTATACAACCCTAGTTTGTGTAATCTCTCCTCATAATTTAACCTTTGGAGTCCAGGTATCATTCTAGTAAATCTACGCTGCACTCCCGCCAAGGCCAATATATCCTTCTTAAGGGGTGGTGCCCAGAACTGAAGACAGTACTCCAGGCGTGGTCTAGCCAGGGTTTTGTATAGCTGTTTAATTTATTTTTAAAAATAAAATTACTCAGAAATCCTGTTACAAGACGAGGCATACTTTGCCAATTGCAGTGAAAGAATCATGATGCATGCTGGGCAACACTGCATATGGTCAGACTGGGGAATTCAGGGAATTGCAAGTATAGCAAACTGAACTGCAGGTGCAAGTTTTTTGGGAGCAGGAGAGACCTCCAAATAAAAAAGAACCTTAATGAAGGTAATTACAGACACAAAAGAATTTTTATAGGTAAGTTTCAATCATGTTGTAAAAGATCTATTTTTTGCAGGCGCATCAGAAATGCTAGAAACCTTTTGATCCCATAGTTGTCAGACCATGAAAGGTAAAAATGGCCGATGAAATCATTGTCCAAAAAAGTATTTTGAGAGCTTTGAATTGCTCTGGCATGATTTTTATTGGGTAGACCTTAGACTGGCAATTGTTGATTTGTTTTCATGTAAAATGTTAAGTAGTTCATAACTAGTTAATTTCATTGATATCAATTTACTCGTGAAGCTATTAAATTGCGATTTACTACTGTTTTGTGAATATGAAATTTGAGCAATTCAGGTGAAAGTATGACATAGAAATTTGCATTAGCCAATATGCGATAGCTGAAATGTGACAGACAGAAGTAGATATTGGGCCAGATTTTCCAATCAGAGGCTTCCTGTGTGCGGATGCCTCCGATCTGGAAAAAGTTATGCACTTACCTGCTGGCGCCGTAGGTCCCGAGACTTCCGCTCCTGGCGCACGCACACCCCCCCCCCCCCCCAGGGGCGCAGGCAGTTCACAAGCGTCCCTGGGATCATGTGGGCCATGGGGAACCAAAGAAGGGAATTCCTCCTTCACACTTTTGACAGGTCTCTACGCACAGATCTGTCAAAAGTATGAATGGGGATCACTTAAAGTTAATTAAATAATTTTTTTTAAATCACATTTAAAATTACATTAAATATTTTAAACAAAAATGTAATTTATTGAAAAAAAAATTACGTTTTTTTTTTTTACAGGGCTAAAAGTAAACTTACCTTTTTTAAATGTATTTTTTAATTATAAAATCAGTGGAAATTTTGTTTTTTAATCTCCAAGCGTAAGATTTTTAAAGGTTTTCAGCGGGCGGAGGTTGCCCAGAAAGCGGAACTCTGCCCGCGGAGACCCTTCTCCCAGGCAGGCGGAGGATCTGTCAAGAGAATTCCTCACAGATCGGAAGTGCTGGTTTTCAGCGTATGCGCTTCACATGCCTGAAACCAGCACTTGCGAGGCCCCTACAGGTGCGTACACACCCGTGGGGGTCGGAAAATCTGGCCCATAAAGTGGCGTGTATGTTCTGCCAGCACTGTGTGCAGCCTCATACATGAGGAAACAATGCCACTTGTATGTGGTAGCAGAAGGCTGCCACCTGTAGAATTTCATACAAGTATGAATCGCTATTTTCAGGAAAGATGGGGAACAAGGAACAATAAAAAAAAACACTCCTCTCCTCAACCCTTTAAAAGTTTACTTTTCCCCCAGAGATGTACCAGGCACCATTCCCAGTCAATTAGGTCATGTGCTCAGAGTGTTTCTCTGCAAGCAGAGACCAAGACGCACAACAGTAGTGAGGGTCAACTCTACTTCTGATTTTTCCTTCCTCCTTCCCTCCCTGTGGGGAAGTGCGAGCCTCTACTTTGCAACACACACTGCTGTGGAGCTTCCCTATTCTACATACATTTTTAACAGCCAAACATCATTTTCTCCAAATAGACTTTCTGAATTAGTTTCAAGCAATGAGGAAAAAATACACAGTTCAGTTACCTCAGCAGGCATGTGCATTAGAAGGACAGCAGCTATTGGAGCCTGTGCCTGACAGTACCCCTCCTCTGGCCTGTAAATCGTGTATGCTTTTAGAACTCTATAAAGGTCTTGTTGCCTAAAATAAACAAAGAATCAACTGAGTATTGAGGAGACAAAAAGAAGCAAGAAAAAAAACCATTGCCTTGATATTTAGATCTAATTTTGGATCTGAACATGCTATTTTCATCTTCCGCTTCCCTCACTGTGAACATTAATAGATTCAGATTTTCTTTTGGATACATGAATGAAGTCAACATTAAAGTAGGTGCCACAGCTACTTCTCAGTTACCTCAGGTCTCAATTTATAATCATCTTTACCTGGTTCCACATAACGTTTCCCCACATTCAACTCCTGAACTCCTCAAATTTAAGCATTACAATCACATTTCCCATTTTTAAATTAAGTTGGAGAGGGCATTCACACATCAGTACCTTTTAAAAAGTTACTGGTTAACAATAAAATTCTACCTAATTTTTTGCACTGTTCATACAGTGTTTCATCAACAGTAAGTATCAATAACACTGGAAGAACTAGCTTGGACGAGTTACTGAACCTTAAAGTGTGTGAGGAAGGTGAATTAATGGGACGTCCTGAGATCGTGAGATATAGATATAGATATATATTTTTTCTCGGTCCTGCACTGAAGTGTCTGCTGGGATTATGTGCTCAAATTTCTGAAGTGGGGTTTGAATCCAAACCTTTCACTCAGGGGAGAGTACTACCACTGAGCCACAACTGACATTTAAAGCAGTAAGCTTTAAAGAAACAAAATATAAAGGATACTTACAAAATGATTCAGAAATGTAATTATCTAGACACAAGAAGTAAGAGTACAATAAAATATTTAAGGGATAAGGCACCACCAATACCCGAAAAGCACCGCCTTGTTCTTTATTACAATCTTTTTTCCAGGAGTCTACTGTAAAGTTCTGTATCCTTCTATTTGTTGCAGCTTCAAACAGAGCTGCCCCATCTCACTCCAGCATATCTGCTTACATGAAGTACCACTTCAGATGAATGGATTCAGGGCTTCATGTAGGAGTCATGTAAATAGATAATTTTTATCAAAGCATTTAAAAAAAACTCTTCTACAGGTAACAATGACCTTCCCTTTAACATTGCGCTTTACATTTTTAAAAGGACCGAATACAAAAAACATGAGCTTACCCGTGGCCTCCTCTAGCAATAAACATCTCATGAAAAGGAAATTGGCGATGCAGGTCCCTTTCTATTACATCAAGCCATGTTGGATCTCCAGGTGACCCATCCATCTCCTAAAGAAAAGAGCAACCATTATACCACCAGACTTCAACATTTTGTTGCTTTGATACAGCGTAAAAATGTTTGATAAGCGTCCTAACTGTACCAACTACAACTTAGCACCATAACAGGATATTGTATAATTAAAATACTTTAACGTATACAACTGCACTTAAGCAGCAGACTACTTTACAAGGCCATGTAAAATCTAGGCCAAGCCTATTTTACCATTCCTTTGTTGACAAGCTGAGGGGGTGGGAGGGAAAGACGGGTGTGTTATGGAGGTGAAAGTAGGCGGTCTTGGTGATGGAGAGGATATGGAGTCAGAAGCTCAGCTCAGGGTCAAATAGGCCGCCAAGTTTGCGATCAGTTTGGTTCAGCCTCAGACAATGGCCAGGGAGGGGGATGGAGTTGGTGGCTAGGGAACAGAGGCAATGTCTTCTCAGAAATTTCTGTTCATCCAAAACTAGATGTCGGACAAGCAGCATAACAAATCAGGGGCAGTCAAGGGGATGAGAGAGGTGGTGCTAAGGTAGAGCTGGGTGGAACCAAACGGTGTGTTTTCGGATGATGTCACCGAGGGGCAGCATGCAGATAGAATCAAAGAAACCTGCAGCACAGGAGGCCGCCATTTGGCCAGTTGTGCTGGTGCTGAAAGAGCAGTTGTGCTTAGTCCCACACTCCTGCTTTTTGTACGTAACCCTGCAAGTTCCTCATCCTCAAGTACCTGTCCAACCAACTCCCTTTTAAAATTATTTATGGAATCAGCTTCCACCACCTTTTCAAGTAGAGCGTTCCAGATCCCGACAACGCTCAATGAAAAAAATTTCACCTCATCTCCCCTATAGATCTTTTGCCAATGATTTTGAATCTATGACCTCTGATTATTGATCCACTCCCTAAGAGGAAATAGTTTTTCTCTATCTACTCGATCAAAACCTCTCCTCATCTTGAAAACCTCTATTAGGTCACCTCTTAACCTGCTTATCAACTTGCCCTGCCACCTTTAAGGATTTGTGTATATGGATACCAAGGTGTCTCTGTTCATCTACACTTCTCAAACTCGTGCCATTTATAGTATACCGTCTTTCTAGATTAGTCCTCACTGCACACGTCTCCGCATTGAATGCCATCTGCCATGCTTCTGCCCATTTCATCATCCTGTCTATGTCACCCTGAAGTCTACAACTATCCTCATCACTATTTACTACGTTGTCAAGTTTTGTATCATCTGCAAACTTTATAACGCTGCTCCCTACACCAGAGTCTAGGTGGTTTATAAAAATTGAAAGGATGAGAAATAGGAGTGACCAAGGATAGATTCTTGGGGGACTCGAGGTAACAGTGCAGCAGCGGGAAGAGAAGCCACAGCAGGTGATTTCTCTGGTTACGCCTGGATAACTTGGAATGGAACCAGATGAGGGCAGTCCCAACTAGTTGGACATCAGAGGAGAGGCACTGGAGGAGGATGGTGTGGTCAACCATGTCAAAGGCTGCAGAGAGGTCAAGAAGGGATAGTTTACCATGGTCATAGTCACAGAAGATGTAATTTGTGACTTTGATAAGGGCTGTTTGTACTGTGGCAGGGACAGGAACCTAATTGGAGGGGTTCAAACGTGGAGTTATGGTAAAGATGGGCATGGATTTGGGAGGCGACAACACTTTGAGTAAGGGGGATGATGACGGCAGATTTGGTGGGGAGGGGGACAGTACCGGAGTAGAGGCTATTTAAAAAAAAGACATCTCATCCATAAAAAGATTATTCTGTTTCAATCCTGAGCTGTGCTGAGTCAGCTGAGCTCAGCCAGGGCATGGTAGGTTTAGAGAAGAGGAAGAAAAATAACTAGGGTTCCCATATAGAGCGACCCTCATAGGAAATGCACGTGAAGTGCTTTACTGGTGGATAGTTTGCCAGCACTCACTGCCAAGGATCACATTTGAACAGCAGCCACTTGGACAAGGTACTAGAGGACGAGGCAACTGTGGAACCTTACTCCAGTGAAGATGTCAAAGACCTCAAGAGGAAAGGGGTGGGTAAAAAGTACTGTAAAACAGACAGTGGTGTAAAGTCATCCATTAAGATTTCTTAATTTCAAGAGTGAATATTTTAACAACAGCCGATGTAAATACTTGTTTGTTAATACTCACATCAAACTTCCCATGGTTTTGTTCCATTTTTACTTTACTTCCTGACAAATACTGCCAAGCTCGTCCACGCAGTGAGGGCGGAATTCCTTTCTGACATCGTAGTTTTACCTGTGCCATAGAAATAGGAAATGTTAATACACAAACATAATGCAACCTTAATTTTCTTTAATGGGTTTAATTATTTTTTTTAAGTCAAGGATGAGGTTCAGCCCTCTAGTACTTTAGCTCAAACAGACTAGATTCTAAATGTAACGTGAATGCACTCAACATCTTTGACTCTACCTAATCCGGTATTATTTCAAACATTTTACTACCCTTTCAGTAAACTCCCCCCCCCTCCCCCAAGTTCTGTTTTAAGTTTACTTTCCAACAATTTAATTTTATATCTGGTAGTCCTACTAGTTTGACTTACACTGAAGTAAATTTCTGCATTCATCTCATCTACTGGTACCATTTAATACTTTACCAAGTTCCCCTTTAATCTTCTATTTAGACTGAAGTGCTTAAAGGCCCAAAATTCCTGAGACTTCCAGCTCCCTACTGACTTCATCCCAAATCCCAGGGTCAGGATTATTTGCATATGGGGGGGGGGGGGGGGGGTGAAGGGCACACTCACCTTTTGTAGCATTACTGGGGAGCCCACCTCAGTAGGGGGAAGAAAGAGGGGAATTTCGCTGTAGTACTTGCCACAGCATGAGGGGCCCATGAACTGCTCATTAGTTCAAAATTCTGAAGTTGCCACTTTTCCAAATGATTGTTCTGGCATTTGAAACAATTGTGGGTCCCATTTCCGCCAGGATCTAGTCCTGCCACATTAGTATGCCTGAATCATGCCCCCAAAATGAAGCACAACTGCAGGCGTACTTAGCGTTGAGGACAATTGATGTGGCTTGTCTTTCTGTTGGACAATGTCACCCTGCCAGCCTCTTTTGGCGACGCCTGCACAGAAGGGGTATGTCCCCACTTCGGGTAGCAATTAGCAGCATGAACAAAGGAGCAGATTCCCAGCATAACTAGGTCTTGCCCATCATTTCAACCCACCCACCCACATTGAGGACTGTAAAAAGAGGTACGGTAATAATCATGGGTGATTTTAATCTCCATATTGATTGGACAAATCAAATTGGCCATGGTAGCCTGGAGGAGGAGTTCATAGAGTGCATCCGGGATGTTTTCCTAGAACAGTATGTAACGGAACCAACCAGGGAGCAGGCTATCTTGGATCTGGTACTATGTAATGAGACAGAATTAATAAATGATCTCATAGCATGGTTGAATTTCAAATTCAGCTGGAGGGTGAGAAAGTTGTATCCCAAACCAGTGTCCTGATCTTAAACAAAGGCAATTATAATGGCATGAGGGCAGAACTGGCTAAAGTGGACTGGAAAAACAAATTAAAGGGTAAGAAAGTTGAAATGCAGTGGCGGACATTTAATGAGATATTTCAAAACTCAACAAAAATATATTCCAGTGAGAAAGAAAGATTTTAAGAGAAGGGAGCACCATCCGTGGCTAACTAAGGAAGTAAAGGATGGTATCAAATTGAAAACGAAGGCATACAATGTTGCCAAGATTGGTGGGAGACCAGAGGATTGGGAAATTTTTAAAAACCAGCAAAGGATGACTAAAAAAAAAGTAAGCTGGCTAGAAACATTAAAACAGATAGTAAGAGCTTCTACAAGTATATAAAAAGGAAGAGGGTAGCTAAAGTAAACGTTGGTCCCTTGGAGGATGAGACTGGGGAATTAATAATGGGGAACGGGGAAATGGCAGAGACTCTGAACAAATATTTTGCATCTGTCTTCACTGTAGAAGACACTAACAACATCCCAATAATGGATAATCAAGGGGCCACAGGGAGTGGGGAACTAAAGACAATCACGATCACTAAGGAAAGAGTACTCGGTAAAATAATGGGACTAAAAGATGACAAGTCCCCTGGACCAGATGGCCTGCATCCCAGGGTCTTAAAAGACGTGGCTGCAGAGATAGTGGATGCATTGGTTGCAATATACCAAAATTCCCTGGACTCTGGAAAGGTCCCAGCGGATTGGAAAACCGCTAATGTAACACCCCTATTTAAGAAAGGAGGGAGACAGAAAGCAGGAAACTATAGACCAGTTAACCTAACATCTGTCGTTGGGAAAATGCTGGAGTCCTTCATTAAGGAAGCAGTAGCAGGGCATTTAGAAAAACATACTGCAGTCAAACAGAGTCAGCATGGTTTTAGGAAAGGGAAATCATGTTTAACAAATTTGCTGGAGTTTTTTGAGGATGTAACAAGCAGGGTGGACAAGGGTGAGCCAGTGGATGTGGTGTATTTGGATTTCCAGAAGGCATTCGATAAGGTGCCACTTAAAAGGTTACTGCATAAGATAAGAGCTCACGGAGTTGGCATATTAGCATGGATAGAGAATTGGCTAACTAACAGAAAGCAGAGAGTCAGGATAAATGGGTAATTTTCTGGTTGGCAAACGGTAACTAGTGGGGTGCCACAAGGATCAGTGCTGGGGCCCCAACTATTTACAATCTACATTAATGACTTGGATGAAGGGATCGAGTGTAATGTAGCCAAGTTTGCAGATGATACAAAGATGGGTGGGAAAGCAAGTTGTGCAGAGGACTCAAAGAATCTGCAAAGGGATATAGACAGGCTAGGTGAGTGGGCAAACATTTGGCAGATGGAGTATAGTGTGGGAAAGTGCGAGGTTATCCACTTTGGCAGGAAAAATAAAAAAGCAAACTATTATTTAAATGGAGAGAGATTACAAAATGCTACAGTTCAGAGGGACCTTGGGGTCCTTGTGCATGAAACACAAAAAGTTAGCATGCAGGTACAGCAAGTAATCAAAAAGGCAAATGGAATGTTGGCCTTTATTTCAAGTGGGTTGGAGTATAAAAGCAGGGAAGTCCTGCTACAACTGTACAAGGTATTGGTGAGACCACACCTGGAGTACTGCGTAGTTTTGGTCTCCTTATTTAAGGAAGGATATACTTGCATTGGAGGCAGTTCAGAGACGATTCACTAGGTTAATTCCAGAGAGGAGGGGTTTGACTTATGAGGAAAGGTTGAGCAGGCTGGGCCTATACTCATTGGAATTTAGAAGAATGAGAGGTGATCTTAGCGAAACATAAGATACTGAGGGGGCTCGACAGGGTAGAGGCAGAGAGAATGTTTCCCCTCATGGGGAAATCTAGAACTCGGGGGCACAGTCTCAGAATAAAGGGTCGCCCTTTTAGAACTGAGATGAGGAGGAACTTCTTCTCTCAGAGGGTCGTAAATTTGTGGAATTCTCTGCCCCAGAGAGCTGTGGAGGCTGGGTCATTAAATACATTTAAAGTGGAGATAGACAAATTTTTGCAAGATAAAGGGAGTGACGGGTTATGGGGAGCGGGCTGGGAAGTGGCTTTGAGCCCAAGATCAGCCATGATCTTATTGAATGGCGGAGCAGGCTCGAGGGGCCAAGTGGCCTATTCCTGCTCCTATTTCTTATGTTCTTATTGTGCGGCCACTGTGTGCCTTACCACCCCCACTCCCAACTTAGGAATTTCGGGCCTTAAACTTATTATTCTCGCCCCTTACACTTGGCATCATTCTTATTACTCTTCTCTGTACACTCTCCAATGCATGCGTCTCTCTTTTGACGCAGAACCACCAAACTTGTACACAGTACCACAAATGTGGTCTGACCTGTGCAGTATAAAGCCTCAGTAAAACCTTCATAGACTGGTACTGTTCTGGCTATGTATACAAAGATTCCATTTTTTTTTTAAGCTTGCTATTTCATATCGTCTCAAATTTGAAAGTTACAAATCCACAAGTCTACTGTTACCCTCATGTCCCCAATGTGTCTGAGCTAAATCTACATTGTATACTTATACTGCTCTTTTGTACCACCCAATATGTATGGTTAGTATTACGTTCCATTTTTCTGCTCAATTGCTTTACTGATCCAACTCCCCCTGCAAGCTGTTAGCTGTCCCTAATGTTTTCCCCATTTTTGTATTGCCTGCAAATTTATCAAGCTTGCATGCAAGAAAGATGTAAATTAATGTCAGTGCATAAAAGACTATTCATGCCTTACAGGAGAATTAATACACTGCTGCTGTTATACAGCATCTTACTAGATGTGAAAAAATACTTCTGTAGCAAATTAAGGTCTTGAAACCAAGCAAAGGAAATAACTGGCCTTTGCTATTTACTTCATATGCAGAGGTTTATAAAAATCTGTTTTCAATTACTTTCTAAATGATGAAGTCACAGGTTAGCAAGAGTCCAGTAAAACCAGGATTTGGGGATGAAACAGCTAAGGAATAGATTCATTCAGCTGTTTTTCATTAAGCACAAGAAAAACAAAAGTCTGATGACAAAGCAACTTTTCAGTAACTAATGATTATCTTTGGAAAATTGTGAATATGAAAGACAAAAAGGATCAAGGATTGTATTTAGTATTCTCCAGTGGCATATGAAATCCAAATAATCGAGACAGACCAAAGTATTTGAATTACCACAAGTACCTGAAAGTGTTATTTTTAAAACCCAAGGGAAGTGCCAGTGGCTTGTATTTTCAATTGAAATTTTATAATACACAAGCGTAGGATAAACAATAAGACTTTCCATCAGTTTCTATGTCCCCTTAATGAATCTTGCAATGAACATGCAAAGTGATAATTGTATCAGTGTTAAGTTTGACTTCCAATACCGAACACGGCAGGTTTTCTGGCATGAGTAAGAGAAGCGGAGTTGGATTTTGGATTTCTTCAAGCGGAGGTGAATACATTTAACTCTCCTCACATTCACCAAGAAATACTGCACTAGGCCAAATTAAAAGGTTACTTGGAACATAAATTCAGCTATTAGAGAAAAGATACTGCATTCTAACCAACAATAAGGAAACAAAGAGATAGTAAACAACATGTATTTGAATCTTTGACTAATCTGAAAGCCACCCGTCAGACAACCTGCCACATTAAAAAAAAAACTTGACCCTCTCCCTACAGCCAACAATATAGAATAGAATCATTGAATCTTACAGCACAGAAGGAGGCCATTCGGCCAATTGTGCTTGTGCTGACTCTTTGAAAGAGCTGTCCAATTTAGTCCCACACCCCAGCTTTTTCCCCCCATTACCCTGCAAATTAATCCTCTTCAAGTACATGTCCAATTGTCTTTTGAAAGTTCCAATGGAGTCTGCTTCGATCACGTTTTCAGATCTTAATCCTCGGTGTGAAAAAAATTCTCATTTCCCCTCTACTTCTTCTGCCAACTATTTTAAATCTATGACCTCTGGTTATCAACCCACCTGCCAGAGAAAACAGTTTCTCCCTACTTGCTCGAGCAAAACCCTCATAATTTTGAGCACCCCTTAGGTCTCCCTTAACCTTCTCCAATCTCTCCACATAACTGAAGTCCCTCATCCCTGTTATCATCCTGGTCAATCTTGTCTGTACCCTCTCCAAGGCCTTAACATCCTTTCTAAAAAGAGTGGTGCCCAGAAGTGTACACAATACTCCAGCTGAGGCCTAACCAGTGATTTATAAAGGCTTAGCATAGCTTCCTTATTTTTGTATTCAATGCTCTTATTACAAAGCAAAGTATCCTATACACTTTCTTAATCACCTTAACAACTTGCCTTGCCACCTTCAAAGATGTGTGAATAGGCACCCCCAGGTCGCTCTGCTCTTGCAGCCCCCTCAAAATAGTACCATTTAGATTATACTTCCTCTCCATGTTGTTCCTCCCAAAGTGCATCACTTCACACTTATCCACATTAAATTGCATCTGCCATGTGTCTGCCCATTTTACCAGTCTATGTCCTCCTGAAGTCTGCTACTATCCTGCTCACTTACTACATTGCCAAGTTTTGCATCACCTGCAAACTTCTTGTACTCTCTATACCAAAGTCCAGGTCATTTATATGTAACAAGAAAAGCAACGATGCCAATACTAATTCCTGGGGAACTCAACTGCATACTTTGCTCCAGTCAGAAAACATCCGTTCACCACTACTTTCTGCCGCCTTAAAGTGGCAGATGGAATTCAATGTCAATAAATGTGAGGCATTGCATTTTGGTAAAAAGAATAAAAGTAATTAAACTTTGAATGAGGGAACGCAGGGCGATGGGAAAGAGCAGAGGGATTTGGGGTTCAGGTGCACAAAGACCTTAAAAACAGTAGCTCAATTAAATAAAGCCATAAAAAGCCAATTATAGCCAGAAGTAGAGAATATGAAAGTCGAGATGCAATGGTGAATCTATAGACCATGGTTTGAGTACTGCGTGCAGTTATGGGCTCCACACTATAGTAAGGATGCTGAGGTAAGAGAGGGTACAGCACAAATTCACCAGGATGCTGCCTGGTGTGAGGAAATACAAATAAGAACGAACTTGCATTTATACAACACTTTTTCATGACTTCAAGAAGTTCCAAAGTACTTCACAGCCAATTAAGTATTTTGAGGTTTTGCACCTGTGGTCTGACAGTCGACCAGTCATGCCACCTTTAATTTCGCACCTCAGGTACTGGGCCTCCTAATCCCTACCCCAGCCACTCATTACTCCTGTGTTCCTACTCCCCTGCCACCATCCCACACTTGAATTCCCCTTGAATAAGCCCACACCTACCCTCCATTCCTCTCGACATTCTCTGAAGAGCCCTTTGCGGCTTCCTTACAAGCTGCAGCCCTGAGTGCCCCATCTTCCTCTCGCCGACTTTGTCACCCTGTGTTCACACTCGGAGCTAAACTTGCCAATCTCCTTCCTAGCCTGTTCACGCCAGCCACCAGTACCCCATTAGACTATGCCAGCAATCAATCAATCACTGCCCCCTCTGAATTTCTCTCCAGAATATCCTTTCACTTGTGAACAAGGCCCTTCCCATTCATAACTTTGTGGATGACCGCATTGATATTCTAGCTTTCACTGAATTTTTGGCTCACAGGTGATGACATCTTGCCCCTTACTGAAGCCTCCCTGCCTGGTTATGTTTCCACCACTTGCCCTGCCCAAGCTGCCGCAGTGGTGGTATGGCCCTCATCACCAAGTCACACTGGTCTTGTCCCCCTACTGATCTGGCACCTTCTCATTTGAGCACCTCACCTTTCCTTGAAAATTCTTGTTATCTATTCCCCCCCCACCCAGAGTTTCTAGTCACATGAAAGTGTTAAGTATTTATCGACTAATATCGCCAACAGTAACGTCTAGACTATAGTGTACAAGTCAGCCTTTCTGAAAAACAAAAATTGATAGCAAGAAATTTAGAACAGTTCAACCTGTAAAATAATTTCAAGATTATCTGCAAATTCTCTTAACGACTTATTCTGCATGGAATCCAACCATAGTTTAAGGCGGCTCTTTGTGTTTAACCATGACTGAACAATTACTCAGGAAGAAAACTATTTAGAAAGTATGTCCTGAAAGTTTATTTGAACTATGCTGTAGCAGACTGCATGTTTCCCAAATGCTCACAAGCAATTTACCCAGAGATTCCTATCTTTCCCAAAGTAATGTGCAGAAAACTGCTTCCAAGTCTGGACTAGCTGAAGTGTGAAATCCCAACAATAAAACGGTAACACCCACCATTAGACAACTCATAAGAAACATTGTCAGAAGTTTAGGACTTGGAAGACAGTAATTCTTGCAAGCAGCAGTTAATCTGAGCAAGAGTGGGTGAGATAACTCGACTTGCTTTCTGTGAGCCAATGCCACAATAATGGACTTTAACAATTTCAGTCTAACTACATTTGAAACAGTTCAAAAATAGCTCTTGTGGAAATAGCACACTCATAGGGCCATGGCTTTTAAACATTTCCTGTTTTACACCCATTAATCTGAATCTTGCACAAGAAATTAACCCTTTTAATACAGAAAGGCATTCAAAATCTGTACTGCTCTTTTATACAAGAGCTACAGATTGATTCCCTAAATTTTTCATGTTGAACAAACTTGGAAACTTAACAAGCTGGGAGACTTTTAAATCAATCCGATTCTTCAAAAAAAAACATTTTGTATTTCTAGTACCAAAATACAACCATAATCCACAGAGCTGAATTTTTTTAAATATTAGTTTGTGGGATGTGGGCGTCGCTGGCAAGGCCAGCATTTATTGCCCATCCCTAATTGCCCTCGAGAAGGTGGTGGTGAGCTGCCTTCTTCAACCGCTGCAGTCCGTGTGGTGAAGGTACTCCCACAGTGCTGTTAGGTAGGGAGTTTCCAGGATTTTGACCCCGCGACGATGGTGTGTGACTTGGAGGGGGACTTGGAGGTGGTGGTGTTCCCATGCGCCTGCTGCCCTTGTCCTTCTAGGTGGTAGAGGTCGCGGGTTTGTGAGGTACCACGTATTTCCTAACTTCTAGGTTTATTTTCTTATAAAATTACAATTGTCTTTCAAAAATATGCATCATTTTTGATAAATGTCATTGCAAGTATGAAATGTATCTCCCATATATTTTTGAGACTTGTAGACAGATTACAGATCTTTCCAACTATGTGCAGTTTGCCAAACATGCAATCTAACGCAGGTATGGTCCACTGGTCTCCAAGTTCTACTTTTACAACATTCAAATTTAGAAAATTGTTCAGTACACGTATAAGAATGGGGAGAGGTTTTGAAAGGTGCGGTGTTGCTGAATTTCTGATGCGAATGCCACAAATAAATGTATAAATGGGGCAGTAACCATATGAGCCAGGCCAAGGGGTGAAAAATATGGAGATTCTGGCAGTCCATGGACAAAAAAAATGAAATCTTGATTTTTATTTTTTTTAAACATTGCATTGAAATGTTTCACTTATTCACCTATTAGTTTTATGCTTTGGGTTACACCACCTTTTCTTCTCCCAAAGAATGCTTTTACAGCAATATCTTTGTTGCCTACCAGAACAGAAACTGCACACAATTCGGAATTTGAATGAAAGGTCAATTAACTGGTCAAACAGCCAATCAACATGGGCATAATAGTGATCTAGGGATGGTAAAGATATTTAAAAAGCTTGAAAAGGGGGCATACAGTAAATATTTAAAGACTAGAAAAAAAAAACAGAAGATGTTTAGAATGCAGAATTTTCTACCACAGCTAATTGCTTGAAGAGGACTATTAAAAAGCATGGGCAGTGAGCAGGTTTAGATTAGGTTGCTCAAGTGAAGAAAAACACCAGTGCAAACTTGATGGGCTGAACTCCAGTTCAATGCTACACTACTTTATAATTCAATAAACCATGGCATGGTAGGATGTAAACTTACGTGCAAGTGCAGGCGGTGGAATGAGAGAATAAAAAGCAAATCAAATCAGAAGGGTGGGTGAAGCGGTCGTCACACACCTCCGACTAGCATATGGTTTGTCCGTGGTCTGGTTGTAGGTACCTTCCCTTATGTCAGTTTGGCTCAGTTGGTAGCATTCTTGCTACAATATCAGAAGGCTGTGGATTAAAGCCCCACTCCAGGATTTGAGCACATAATCCGAGGAGACACTCCAGTACATTACTGAGGGACTGCTGCATTGCCAGAGGGGCTGTCCTTCAGATGAGATGTTAAATCAAAGGGTCAGATGTTACATCAAAGGGTCAATCTGCCTGTTCAGGTGGACTGCAAAAAGAATCAGGCATTCTACTAGCATCCTGACCATCATTCCTCCCTCAACCCACACCAGAAATAGATAAACTGGTCACTTCCTTTCATTGCGGTTTGTGGGATCTTGTGTGGAAAATAGCTGTCTACATAAAAAGGACACTGTACTTCAAAGTCATTCATTGCATGTGAAGCGCTTCAAGAGGTTTTGAAAAGGTTAAATAAGTGCAAGTCTTGATTTTTTTGGGGGGCCAATTAATTTTTTTAAATTTTTTTTTTGAGTACGGTGGGGTGGTCAGAAATGATAAACAGCACACTTGCAAATGTGCTGTTTAAGTAACTAGCATGATGAACACAAACTCAATAGCCAGCAAGACTGACTGCACTAGAATTATAAACCACACGTGCAAACACATTGCCCTTTGTGGTCTATAACATACCTCATGGATACTAAAAGAGTATAGGTCTGAGAGTACTGTGTATATTAGCTTAGTTACTGAAATACTCAGTGCAATAATAGCCCAACAGGAGATGATCAATGGAGGCTCAAATATTGCAACAGTAACTTAATCCATACACTACAAAGAATATTAATCAATTCTAACAAACAGCATAAGGGTCACTGCAACATGAAAAACATTTAACAAATAGAATTTTGGGTGGAGGCTTGATTACTGAAACATTAAGCTCCAGGATTCTCTCAAGAGATTTAGCAATCAAACATCACAACCTCCTGCACCAAAACTTAGCAAAATGCCTAAAAGAACATTTTGCTCAATTCTCAGGTCATCTACAAAAGCCAACAGCAGTTCCCTCGTGGAGGCTCGAAACTACCTTATGAAATTTAGTTCTAGTCTCGATCAGTATTTTGGACTCAGTCTTCCACCAGAGGCCAGGTCTTGCTAATAGATTTCTAGACGGGAGAGAAAGAAGAAAATATAGCTAGAAAAGGCTACTCAGCTTAGGATCCGTATCCAGATGACATAAAAATGTCGGTCTACAAATCTGCCATTGGGATTAGGCAGCTGGTTTTAGTAATACAAATACACAGAGCTGGCCAGTGCGCTTGCTTTCTGTGGCATTCCATTTAAAAACAGAGCGCAGGGCACTTAGGGAGACTGACTCTCCAGATTGAATGCAAAAGGAGAGCAACTAACAGACAGTGCTCTCCCAACACAAGATGAAATTATACGCAAATATAAACATTTTTTAGACATGGAGGCAAAGTCTGAAGGAGGGTGAAAAAGAATTCCACGAACACTCAAAAAAGGCCGTGATGTGGAGATGCCGGTGTTGGACTGGGGTGGACAAATGTGAGAAGTCGCACAACACCAGGTTATAGTCCAACAGTTTTATTTGAAATCACAAGCTTTCGGAGCGCTGCTCCTTCAGCTTGTGATTTCAAATAAACCTGTTGGACTATAACCTGGTGTTGTGCGACTTCTCACTCAAAAAAGGGAACACTTTGCATGGTTTTCAAAACATGCAATCCAAAGAACTTCCTGTGTTGTGGACAAATATCCACAAGAAAGTATGTTCGGTTATTTTCCATTTTTAATAGTATTTAAAACATTTTATTGGGTTGAACTAGGCACAATACAGATTGCACCACCTCATTACATCATATCTAGACAGTTTCCAGAAGAGATTGCTCGATTTGAGGCAGGTGGCCATTTTTAACTTGTCCCTACCCTTCCTCCTCCTCCTCTGGGAAACACAGCAACATATTCAACTTCCTCCTTGCCTGATCACAGAGAACATCCTTTTAATCAAAAGTGCTTTGACTTTTGCAATAGATCCTCTATACCTGTAATCAAAGGCACTCTGAAAAACACAACTCAAGTAAGAATTGTTAATTCTTCCTTTTCTCAGATGGAAATCCTTGTTCCACAATGCTCTTATCTAGTAAACCAACTGTGAACAATTAAGACTCAAAAAAATCCAAGGCAAGTGAAAAATTATCATAATTTGATTTAGAAACTTTTTCATGGATACTTATATTGCCTATAATTGTAGGGAAGCTACTTGTACATTTGGAGCTTTTAAACAAGTAGCAATCATAAAATATGATGTGGAGATGCCGGCGTTGGACTGGGGTGGACAAAAATGAGAAGTCGCACAACACCAGGTTATAGTCCAACAGATTTATTTAATTTTACAAGCTTTCGGAGCTGTCGCTCCTTCCTCAGGTAAGTTAGCAGTGAGAGAATCTCCCAGAATTCACAATTTAAACACAGACAAAATCTATTCAAATCTTTCCCTACATCAAAGACACACTAAGAGCACAGCCAAGACAATGAGATGTGTCCCAGGGGGTCCAACGTGTCAAACCACCTGCTGGCTGCATATCCTGTCAATTTGTGTTGGTTCTTGTGTTAGTCTTTTTAAAAAAAAACACCTGGGAAGACCGGCCATGATGTCAAGTCACGTTCTGTATCGTGACATGAACCAGATATCGTGATTGAGGCCATCCTCATGAGTGCGGAACTTGGCTATCAGTTTCTGCTCTATGATTTTGCGCTGTCGTGTATCCCGAAGGCCGCCTTGGAGAACGCTTATGGAGAAATCATAAAATAGACAGAGGAGAGTAATGTCTGTTAGCTGCTCTCATAAGAATTAGGAGCAGGAGTAGACCATACAGCCCTTCAAGCCTGCTCCGCCATTCAATAAGGTCATGGCTGATCTTTGACCTCAACTCCACTTTCCCAACCCGATCCCCATATCCCTCGATTCCCCTAGAGTTCAAAAAATCTATCTACCTCAGCCTTGAATATACTCAATGACTCAGCATCCTCTCCTGCTTTTATATTCAAACTGGAGAGCTAGTCTCCATCAGTTCCTTGGGCTCTGTTAAATCGAACACCACAGAAAAGCAAACATACGGGCCAGCTCCACTTATCTACTCTACGAAAACCCGCTGCCTTATCCCAACTGCAGATCCCTACACCTGTATTTTTATGCCTTATTTTCTGAAGATGGTAATACAATTCTACAATCAGCTTGCCCTCTGTTAGTTCACCAGTTATTAGAACATAAGAACATAAGAAATAGGAGCAGGAGTAGGCCAATCGGCCCCTCGAGCCTGCTCCGCCATTCAATAAGATCATGGCTGATCTGATCCTAACCGCCAATCTACTATCTATCACAGAACCATCTCCTGCATCTAACAGAATTGCACACACGAAATAGGAGCAGAATCAGGCTACACAGTCCCTGGGCCCGCTCCACTACCCACAGGGCCATGACCGATCTGAACCTAGACTCATGTCCAAATTCCTGCCCGCTCCCCGTAACCCTCAATGCCCTTTACTTCTAGGAAACTGTCTATTTCTGTTTTAAATTTAATTAATGTTGTAGCTTCTACAGCTTTTTGTGGCAGCATATTCCATGGACCTACCACCCTCTGAGTGAAGTAGTTCCTCCTCATCTCAGTTTTGAAAGAGCAGCCCCTTATTCTAAGACTATGTCCCCTAGTTCTCGTCTCACCCGTCATCGGGAACATCCTCCCCGCATCCACCCGATCCAACCCCTTCACAATCTTATATGTTTCAATAAGATCGCCTCTCATTTTTCTGAACTCCAATGAGTAGAGTCCCAATCTACCCAACCTCTCCTCATATGACCACCCCCTCATCCCCGGGATTAACCGAGTGAACCTTTTTTGCACTGCCTCGAGAGCAAGGATGTCTTTCCTTAAGTAAGGACACCAAAACTGTATGCAGTATTCCAGGTGCGGTCTCACCAATACCTTGTACAACTGAAGCAATACCTCCCTATTTTTATATTCTATCCCCCTAGCAATGAAAGCCAACATTCCATTTGCCTTCTTAATCACTTGCTGCACCTGCATACTAACCTTTTGAGTTTCGTGCACCAGGACCCCCAGATCCCTTTGCACTTCAGTACTCTCCAGTTTCACGTGAGCCTACACAGTTATGTGCCAGTGAACTATCTAAAACAAGAATGCAGTCACTATTACGTCTGACCTTGTTCTCACTCAACACACACACGTGCATACTTCTAAAAGTTGCTGTACAGCAGGTACTTTAGGTGATTTTTCCCATCACGAACCTGGAGACACTAAGGCTAGCCATATGTCTCACCATCCCAGCTGAGATTCACTAATGCAGCAGAGATCAAATACTGAACCTCAGGCCTGTGATAAATACAGAAGTGTCTTGTATTATTTATTTTTTTTTAAAGCTGTTGTAAATCAGTTAAAATGGAAGTCACTCTTTTGTGACTTTTAAGTGGAGGATCAGACTCGTCAAACTCCAAGATTATAGGATCTAGAGTTTAAGGTAGATGTTTCCAAGTTTGTGTGTCAAGCTATGTAGCTAGATAGGCGTTAAGACTATTGGTAAAACAACTTGTTTCACTTTGTTCAGTGGTTCATAATGTTTTATTTTAATCCAGCTATTAGAAATTCATACATATTCTTGGTTTCTGAATTGTCAGCAGTGCTGTCTGGTGTATTTTTATTGTTGATATATATCTTTAGTTTAGATGTTAAATTATTTGACTTCAAACTAGCAAACAAAGCTCCATTATTAGCTGCATTTTATGATTGATTGTTTTTATTAAGTTTGGCTTGTTTTTATTAAGTTTGGCTTCATCTTTAAAAGCAAAATATGTTTTATATAGAGACAGCTTTCCTCTGGATACTGGAAAAAGACCAGCAACTATCAAAATATTGTAGATCAGATGTGGCAACCCAATGAATTTAAGCAGACTATTTTTTTTTTTTACAAAAATGTTTTATTCATTTATGGGATCAGGGCGTCGCTGGCAAGGCCAGCATTTATTGCCCATCCGTAGTTGCCCTAGAGAAGGTGGTGGTGAGCCGCCTTCTTGAACCGCTGCAGTCCGTGTGGTGATGGTACTCCCACAGTGCTGTTAGGTAGGGAGTTCCAGGATTTTGACCCAGCGACGATGAAGGATCGGCGATATACTTCTAAATCAGGATGGTGTGAGACTTGGAGGGGAACTTGGAGGTGGTGCTGTTCCCATGCGCCTGCTGCCCTTGTCCTGGTAGGTGGTAGAGGTCGTGAGTTTAGGAGGTGCTGCCGAAGAAGCCTTGGCGAGTTACTGCAGTGCATCTTGTAGAGGGTACACACTGCAGCCACAGTACGCCGGTGGTGGAGGGAGTGAAAGTTTAAGGTGGTGGATGGGGTGCCAATCAAGCGGGCTGCTGTGTCCTGGATGGTGTCGAGCTTCTTGAGTGTTGTTGGAGCTGCACTCATCCAGGCAAGTGGCGAGTATTCCATCACACTCCTTACTTGTGCCTTGTAGATGGTGGAAAGGCTTTGGGGAGTCAGAAGGTGAGACATTCGCCGCAGAATACCTAACCTCTGTCCTGCTCTTGTTGCCACAGTATTTATGTGGCTGATCCAGTTAAGTTTCTGGTTAATGGTGACCCCCCAGGATGTTGATAGTGGGGGATTCGGCGATGGTAATGCCATTGAATGTCAAGGGGAGGTGGTTAGACTCTCGCTTGTTGGAGATAGTCATTGCCTGGCACTTGTGTGGCGCGAATGTTACCTGCCACTTATCAGCCCAAGCCTGAATGTTGGAGGGAAGGTCATTGATGAAGCATGGAGGAAAATAAACTAATGGCAAATGAAGAGAGTCCAACAGTGACTCCCAATTTATCAAGTGGGGGTGGGAAGAGAGGGCAAGGGAAATGTGACATATAGAAAGCCCCTTCCTTAGATGAAGCTTTAGCGCATGTCCTTCTGATTGAGACTTAACCTGTACAATCCAGGCACATTTTGAAACAATAAGAACTTTACTTTCATGTCTTCATCAAAAGACCACTCCAGTTTATTGAAGTCCTTTTTAGAGCTGAAGGGAGATTCTCTACAATTTAAGTGTAAATACTGTATTATTTTAACCTGCATAAATCTAATCTGTACCATGATATTCTTCACACGGTAGTAAGCTTTAAGTACCCAAGCTCTGGAATTCCCTGCCTAAACCTCTCCACCTCGCTACCTCTCTTTCCTCCTTTAAGACGCTCTTAAAACCTACCTCTTTGACCAAGCTTTTGGTCACCTGCCCTAATTTCTCCTTATGCGGCTCAGTGTCAACATTTTCTGTCTTTTAATACTCCTGTGAAGCGCCTTGGGATGTTTTACTACGTTAAAGGCGCTATATAAATACAAGTTGTTATTGTTGTAGTAATTGATAAAGTTGCTCGATGGTACAGAAAATTCTGTATGCAGCTTACCGTGACAGTGGTTAATCAGCAGATCCATGCATCACTTAGGGGAAGTGGTATGAAACAGTTAAGAGAAATTACTTAGAGCCTGAACCATAAAAGGTCCTTCCCAGTCACCATGGCTCAGTGCCACACTTTGTGTAACACTGACCCATTGGGGAGGTTATATTTGAAACAGATTCTTGCATTTAATGTAACAAATAGTTTGAGATGGATTAGCTATATAAAACTAACATGAAACATACTGCAAGATGACTGTACTCTGAACTTTCTCTCAAAGGAGAAAGAAGAAGTGTGGCCAAGTGATTACTGCAGCAGATATTGACCATTAAAAAGTAAACTCCAACAAAGTAAGTAGATGAACCAACAAATGGTAAATAGCAATGTAAAAAATATAAAGCTAATACACTTTGGAACAGTTACTTAGTATATAGATGACCACTGGATTTAGTAAAATAGAAAAATCTTGGTGTGGTCAAACAGTCACTGAAAGTGTCCAAGCAATAAAAAGATGGTCAATGGAAATCAGGCATTCAAGTAATCAATTTTTCATTCTGCTTTATGGCAGCTTGCTCAACGTTGAAGACAAAAACTTATCAGAATTGCATACATTAATCTACCATTCTACCACTTCTCAGCTCTGCACATTAGCAGAACACTACGCTACAATACTGGGCCATCTGAAGAAAAAATGTTTTCTTACAGACAAGTGTCTAGAACCAGTCAAGCTGTAAAGCCATATTAAGCCCTCTAAAAATTGTGTTACTTAATATAATTCAATTACAAGATGGTTCAACAATCTTTAAAAAAAGAAAATTAGATTAAGAATGTTGAGCGATACAACTGGGGATTGTTCCATTCTTTTAGTACCGCTGAGTAACCATGGCTACAAATGGCTGAACTCTGGCCAAGTTACACATCTGGTTTAAATAAGATTACTTGCAATCAATATTTAACTATTGCTAGGTGACAGTTCTGGTGGTTCTTCTCCCCTCCCCCATCTCTCTTTTGGCTTCCAGATGAAGGTTATTAGATTTGTAACATATGCAGTAAGTAATAATAGTGCTTCAAAGCACAATTCTGAATACGCCATGAGTTGCAGGTTACTGTATAACATTTCTTTACATTGCAAATGTTTGAAATTGTGTCTTGGACAACTGCGTAAGCAGCACACCAGAAACAAAAGAACTATGAGCACCTAAAGCTCAGGTAGCAAATATAGTTCATGCTTGCCACGAGTACAGCATTGTATAAATACGTGAGGAGAGGTTTAAGAGTCATGCATCAATGAGTTGCTCTGAAGTGCAACCCAAGGTTTCCCCAGTCAATTCCCAATTGCAGTCATGCTGTCTGTGGAGGCACTAGAACCCAACTGCCAGATATCCCTCAAAAGATGAACAGCATGGAATTAAATTAGACTAGGAACCTACCACTGTGTGTGCTGATTCAGCAGATCTCAGCCAAAATGTCAAGGCATTCTTGTGCTTGATGCACAAGGAAGAGAAACAGCCACAATTCCCACTCCTACTTCACATCCAGGGACTCCTGCTAGAAAGTCCATCAATCTAAACATCAGGTGAGATGAAGGAGGACTGGGTGTAACTATAATGCCCCCAGAGTTGAGTAGCCTGGCAACATCACTGTCTAGTGTCAGAAATAAAAAAGACAGTTGAGTGTAGTGCCAGTGGGTAGCTGGCGCTAATGGAACCCCAAGTCTTCAAGAAGAGAGAAATTTGGAGAAGGAAAATTAAAGACCAGATACATCCCCATTGAGAAGGAGGGCAAAAGAGAAAATAAAAAGATGAGACACAAGTTGTGTCACCAAAGCACAACTCCTAATTACAGAATGGCACCAACATAGTCTTGGAAGCATGAAGCTAGCTACCTTCTTAGCAAAGCTATTGTGGGACACCTGAACAGATGAGAAAGTGTACACAAGATAACATCCGAAGTAATAATATACTCAGGTCTTATGACGTTCTTCAACTCTTAAAATGTTACAGCCTTATAACTTTACCGTAATTTTACAGATTTTTAAATGTCTATGCCACACAAATTTAACCCCTAGAACTCAAAGTGGTAAAGGGCAGGCTTAACAGGAGCTTTGTATATGAATAAGGAATTTTCCAGAGTTTTTTTTTCATACACTGGCCTGTGGCTTTTGCCCCTCCACCAGGAGACTGAGGGTGGGGGGGGGGGGGGGGGGGGGGGAAAGAGAGGAAGAAAGAAGAGTAAATGATGGTGTGTGTATAGGACAGGCTCAATGGACAAGCTTGTTTTTTCTTGTCCTTTTTCTATGTTTGTATAGATTTCTGGACTATTTTGATATATTTCAATTGTGCATAGTTGAAGCTGGGTAGAGTGGAGAACCCTAGCGGATTTTCTCTTTGAACCGGGAAGTTGAGACTTATTTTAACACACATACCCAAAAACCTTAGTGTGCAGCCGAATTAAAACTGCTTTAACAGATGAATTTATCAAATTTGGTCCTTTGTGTACAGTAAAATGTTATAGGGAATTGGATAAGTACCTGAAGGAAAAAAATTTGCAGGGCTATGGGAAAAGGGTGGGGGAGTGGGACTAGCTGAAGTGCTCTTGCAGAGAGCCGGCACGGGCTCGACGGGCAGTATGGACTCCTTCTGTAACCATTCTATGATTCTAGCTACTAGTTTTAAAAAAGTAATAATAAATATATATACAAATTTAAAAAGGTGAATTTAATTACAAATACAACATTTATATGTACTAGAAAGAATTAATTTTTTTAATTAACCTACTGCTTTCTCAGTCAGCAATTGTACAGTTTTTTTCATATCATCCTCACCTTCTTGTGCTTTTTTGCCATCCATTTGTCCCAGTTGTTCAACATGTCCAGCCATTTCGATTCCCGCTGTCGCAATACCTCAGGTGGCACTTCGTGTTGCCTAGAAACAATGATTTGCAGATTACTTTTAAGACTGGACATTCACTTATAAGATTGAAAACACTGCTAGTTGAACAGACTCATTTTTTGAAGGTTGTCACTAATCAGCTAAGTAGCTACAGCTGCTAACATTTTGTAAGATTACCAAACTTTCTGAACAACCAGACACAGAATAAAGTGAAGTGAGTTGCTTATACACCCAAAATAGAAAAAGGAGTGAGACTATAAAAAAAACTTTTAAAAATGCGATATTTAATACAAGCATTGATTTGAACATTTGAAACTGTAAAACAATATTACTGACTCACAAGCACTATTGTAGGGAAAGAGATTGCACTGCTTACAGTTATCAATCTGTAGATTACTATAAATTGTGGCAGTGTGTTCAAAAGAAAAACTTGCATTATGCAGGGGCTTAGCACATCTCTCAAATGTCTCAAAACACTTCACATATAAATGAAGTAGCAGTGTGAAGTGCAGCCTTACGTAGGCAAATAGGTTTACTTTTCAGAACGTATTGTGTGTCCTTATGTGTTTAAGGAAATTTTCTCTACCTCCTCTCTAGTGCAGTACTGAGGGAGGTCTGCATTTTACACACAGCCAGATCCCACAAGTAGTAATGAGATGAAATGACCAGTTAAACTGTTTTTGATGCTTTTGGTTGAGGGGAATGTTGGGACAGCAGCTCAGCTTTGAATAGTGTCATGGATCTTTTAATGATTGCCTGAATAGGCAAATGAAGCCTGTTTTCTCACATTTCCTCCAAAGAACAGCAGCTCCAACAATGCAGCCCTCCCTCAGCACTGCACTAGAGAGGAGGTAGAGAAAATTTCCTTAAAAACACATAAGCATCAACAATATGTTCTGAAAAGTAAACATACAGCGTCACTATTTAAAAAATCAATCTATATGACAGTAAAAGCAGGTTAGCGCCAACTGCCTAGACATCTATTGACATCAGATTTCCCCTTTCTCAAGTGGCTCCACACTACCTCATCTATTTGGGCCATGCTCCTGGTCTGTTGAAATGTCACAGAATTTACACAGAATATTAAGTCCATCCTGCCTGTACTTGCTCTTCAATTTAAGCTGGCTACTCAATACATTTCTCTACGCTGTCACAATATCCTTTTATATTCTTCCCTTTCAAATGCTTACCAATTCTCTGAATAGAATTTGCTTCAATAGCCACTTAAAGTAGGTCATGTTTCAATAACCCTCTGTAGGAAAGAGTTTATTTCAATTTCCATCATCATTCTTTTGGTGGTAACCCAGAATCCATGTGCCCTTGTTACCAATTCACCAACTAGTGGAAAGGATCCTGCATTTCTGTGAAACATCTTGAGACGCTTTTCTATTTTAACGGCGCTATGTAAATGGAAATAGTCTTTCCATTTGAAAACCTTTTGTAATTTTAGAAACCTCTATTAGAGCCATTCTTAACCTTTTCTTTTTCAGGTGGAAAAATATCAAGGTTTATGAGGCTTCCTTCGTAAATGTAACCTGGCATCATTGTAGTGAATCTTCACTATACCCTTTCCATTGCTTTAAAATCCTTCCCATAATGGGGTGCCCAGAACTGCATGCAATACCCCAAGTGTGACCTAACCAATATCTTGTACAAATTCAACATAATTTGTCATTTTTACCCCAAAGACATCCCTTTCAGTGATGGGCCAGGCTTCCCAAGTTGAGAGTAAAAAGAATCTACGACACCGATCTCTATTACCTCAAACTCTCAGATCCTATAATACTCTCTAGAGATAATATTGCCTTGGAGGTGGCAACTTTTTTTTTTACATAAGCAACATTTTCTACGTAATGTCCAAATTCTAGAGAGAAGCTGGTTGGCCATTTGCAATTCTGAAGGAGTTTCTCACTTTCCATCCATCCGAATAGAAAATCTCTCAACTTTGCTCCAACCCCTTATAGAAGGGCAGTTTAAAATTTGTTGTAGGATTATATAACTAAGAATGTCAATTGTCCCAACGTGTTCATAGAAGATAGGAGCAGGAGTAGGCCATTCGGCCCCTCGAGCCTGTTCCGCTATTTAATGAGATCATGGCTGATCATCCAAATTCAGTACCCTGTCCCTGCTTTCTCCCCATATCCCTTGAGAAGATCATAGAAGATCATAGTGTTGGAGGAATTGCAACCCTCTCCACAATTTGTGGAGCAGCTGATGGGCCCAATTCTACTTAATGATTCTTAGGAGGTCAACTGTATTACTGGAATATTGATAGCTCTTGATACCCTTCAATGATTGTCAATACATTTGGTGACTCCCTACCTTGTACTGTTTATCATAACAACCCAGTTGTATGGCACTGGCATCATGGTCTGCCTAGTTCCAGGTGACCTAGGAAATGGTCTGGTCTGAAAAGATTAGGCTTCAATGTGCTAATTTCAAATTAGTTCCTTTTCTCAACTGTTGCTTGGAGCGCCTTGGTCTAAACACTTTAGAATGAACAAATATGAATGATGAACAAATATGAGTGATAATTTATCTGGGGAGGGAGAAAAAGTGGTGCTGCTGGGGTTCGTTGAGTGCAGACCCTGAATTGGTCAAGTGTCTTCTGCTGACCATGCAGAACTCAGTATCACTTGAGGTTTGGTTCTTGCCTGTATTGTTGAATTTTACATTCCACTCCTAGCACAACCAGATGTATTGTGTCTTGGCCCAGCACATTCCTTTCTTTGTATGCTCTTGGTATAGAGGGTCTAGAAATGTGTCTCATTTTAGAATTCCACTCCTCGTTATAGTGAATGTTGGCATCATTATTACTGGATGGGTTTGACATTTGGAAATGGTGGTTGAGGGGCCATTTAAAAAAATTACTAACCTGGTTTGTCAGGTTTTAATTTTTTTACTTGAAGATTTTCTAAGCCAGTCAAAACAAAAATGTAAAAAAACATTTTTAATTTCATACTATGCAGCATAAATGAATGTTATTGCTTGTGCTATTTCACATTAAGCTACAGACTACATTTATTTGCTATACAAGACTTAGTGGGAGCAATTATATTTGAGGGATGGTGGATTACATCAAATTATATCAGTAAATTCTTTCACTGTACTTTTAGCTGCAAACAAGGATGTGTTGCTGTAAAACAGGATGCCATGTCAATTGTTGGTCCACAGAAACAAGACTAGCCATTTCCTTTGCAGCATTATATACAGCATTTTACCATAAACTGGACTTCAAACTCAGCAAGTGGGTTAGAATCCATTATGTTTTACTGAGATGTCGATTTCTGGTTAAATATTTATAGGTGGGATTATAAACAGTAATTCACTCACTTTGTTGAAAAGCCGTTTCAAATTGACAGTATTCTGCACTCCCTGCTACTAAAATACTGAAAACGGCAGAGATTTAAGTCAATTCAGTACCTTCACTTTTAAGGTAAACCTGGCAATGGAAGAGTTGATCCTCTGTGGCAGCCTCTTGCAGGTAGGTTAGCAGTACTCCAAGGCACTGTTAATAGACCAGCATGTCTGGCTCATTGATGGGTGGACTCATCCACATCCTACCACTCAGGCTGGGATTCTTCCCAGTTGGTGCCAGGTAAGTCTGCAAGCCAATATCCTAACGGGTCTCAGCCAACAGTAGCTCTTTGCCCATTGAGAATCCCAATTTGCCAACCTTGCCATAGGTTTCTTCAGTTTATGTTAAGTGGGGTCGGCCCTTGCAGGGAGAGTGAGTGTGTACTCCAGATCAAGTAAAAGTGAAACAACATACATGGATTTCTCAGTAGCTTCATTTTGAGGCTCTTAATAATGGTGATGGATTTCCAGGAGTGTCAGACTGAGCTAAAAATATATCTTCAATAGGTGCATCAGAGCAACAAATGCTTCTTTATTAAAAGTCACATTTATCCATCATTACACTTATTTTAAAGAGCACAGAATATATTCTACTGTAATCCCATGTTCAGCAATAAAAAATTCATTCCAATTCTCAATCTCTTCTCTTCTGATATCCAAACACTTTTTCCCAGTTTACATTAACACAAAACACTTAATCTTTCCGACCAAAAAAAGTTTACTTTTATTTTCTTTGCTAAACAGCTATTGCCAAAGATCCTAAAAAATACTATTGTACTTTAGTTCTAGACAGACAACAGTTGAGCATTTCATCTTTGATTTACACAAAACTTGTACTAAGATTAAAGACTGCACCATTTTAGCTAGTGCCTGTGATACTAGAATTGGATAAAAGCTAGTTTAAAACTAGAATGAGGTCTGATGTGACATTCTATCACTTCGAGGCCTGGAAATATACCTTGCAAAAGCATAAGAATACTTGCAGTAGCTTAAAAATAATGGGCAGATCAAAGTTTTCTGACTGTTGTCCTGAGCGCATTACAGAACATGTCACTTAAATAGTAAGGCTACTGAAGTCAAAGGCATAGAGAGCAATCCAAGATATGAGAACTAAAAGAAAAATCTAGAGCTAAGACACAAAAACACAAGGAAATGAGGG
Source organism: Squalus acanthias (assembly GCA_030390025.1). Lineage (NCBI taxonomy): Eukaryota > Metazoa > Chordata > Chondrichthyes > Squaliformes > Squalidae > Squalus > Squalus acanthias. The sequence goes on from CM059437.1 coordinate 76,065,934, forward strand.
CAACACACATCCAAACTACCCTGAGTTTATTGTTTGGTTCCATTCAAATGTTTTCAATAGGGGAGAATATGGGAAAAATCTAACAGCACAGTTTCACAAGACTAAATCATGGAAAGAGGAAAAGAGGAGAATTTGTATTTTTTTTAAAGTTTGTAAAGGACTACAAGCTATAGATGGCTGCCAGAATAAAGGGAGTTCAGGATATATCTGGCACCAATGGAATTTGCTGTAATTTTCAGAATTCTGAATTGTTAAGTTTCAGATATTATTGCCACACCATTCTGAACAAAATCTTCACTTTAGGCTTGGAGCACAGATATTGTTGACAACACTCATTAGGAAAATCTTAAGAGTCGTAATGGCACAGGAGGCCATTCGGCCCATCGAGTCCGTGCCAGCTCTCTGCAGAGCAATCAAGTCAGTCCTATTCCCCCACTCTATCCCTGTAGCCCTGCAAGTTTATTTCCCTTAAGTACCTATCCAGTCTCCCCTTGAAAACTTTGGGTGTGTCCGCTTCCACCACTTCTGTCGGCAGCGAGTTCCAGGTCCTCACCACTCGCTGCGTAAAAAAGTTTTTCCTCACATCCCCCCTGTATCTCTTGCCCAAAACCTTAAATTTGCGTCCCCTAGTCCTTGTACCATCAACTAGTGGGAAGAGCCTTTCCCTGTCCAGCCTATCCAAACCAGTCATAATCTTGTACACCTATCAAATCACCCCTCAACCTCCTTTGTTCTAATGAAAACAAATCCAGCTTCTCCAACCTGGCCTTGTAGCGAAGATCCCCCATCCCTGGAATCATTCTGGTAAATCTCCTCTGCACCCGCTCAAGGGCCTTCACATCCTTCCTAAAGTGTGGTGACCAGAACTGGACGCAATACTCCAGTTGTGGCCTAACCAGCGCTTTATAAAGATTCAGCCTAACTTCTCTACTTTTGTACTTAATACCTCTATTTATGAAGCCCAAGATCTCATTTGCTTTGCTAACCAGTCTCTTATTATGTCCTGCCACCTTCAGGGACCTATGCACATTAACTCCCAGGTCCCTCTATCCCTGCACACTCTTTAAAACTGTGCCATTAGTATATATTGCCTCTCCCTGTTCCTTCTGCCAAAATGCATCACCTCACACTTCTCTATTAAATTCTATCTGCCACTTGTCTGCCCATTCTGCTAGCCTTTCTATGCCCTGTTGCAGTCGATTGGTATCATCCTCACTGTTTGCCACACCCCCAAGTTTGGTGTCATCGGCAAATTTAGAAATTCTACTTTATATTCCAATATCCAGGCAATAGATATAGATATAGATATCTCAATCAAAAAAAGCAGTGGCCCCAGCACTGACCCTTGGCAAACACCACTGCCTACCATCCTCCAGTCTGAAAAACAGCCATTTACCACAACTCGCTGTTTTCTGTCCTTAAGCCAATTCCTTATCCAAGCTGCCACTGACCCACCTATTCAATGAGCCTCAATTTTGTTAACCAGCCTTCTATGTGGTACTTTGTCAAACGCCTTCCTAAAATCCATGTAGACAACATCCATTGCATTCCCTTCATCAATCCTCCCTGTTACTTCATCAAAAAATTCAATTAGATTAGTCAAACATGATCTGCCTTTTACAAATCGTGTTGGCTCTCAATTAGTTTAAACCTTTCCAAGTGTCCGTTAATTTTTTCCTTGATTATTGTTTCTTAAACTTTACCCACCACTGAAACAATCTACAAACAATTTAAAAGACATTCCATGTTCAAATTAAAAATAGGTACACAATGTCATAAAAGGGATGCTTTACTGTAAATAATCAGTGTGCAGGGACCTTAGGGGGCCAGAAATTCGGCTCTTGTCAGGTGAGTACGCGCTGTGTACTCACCCGTAAGGCCACCTGAAGTGCCGGTTTCACGCATGCACTGCGCATGCGCGGGAAACCGAAACTTCCGTTCCCCGAAGGAAGGGGTTCAGAAGTCGAACGCGTGCGCGGGAGATGCAGCGCGCACGCAGCGAACTTCATTTTTTTTCAGGTTTCTCCGTGAGGGTAAGTATGGAGAAGCTGCACATTTAAAAAGGAGGCGCAAGGCCTGTTTTTAAACAAGGTAAGTGGTTAATTAATTACAATTTAAACATTTTTTCAACAGGTTTATCTTTTTTACATACTTTAAAGAAAGCTAAGTTTATTTTTAGCACCGTCAAAAAGTGTAATTAATTTTTTCAAAAATTAACTACTTCAAACAAAAATTTAAATTTATGTAATTTATAGTTATTTTAAAAATGTGATGGTTTTTTTTTTTTAATTTATTTGAAGTTTTAGTGTGGTTTTGGGGCCGATCTCTCTTCATAGATTTGACAGGTCTGCCGGTCAAATCTATGAATGAAAATTCCCTGCTACGATTGGCTCTCCATGGCCCATGTGGTCCCAGGGGACGCTTCGAACTAACTGCGCCCCTGGGATACGCAAGCACAGCGTGCCGGCAGCTGCAGGAGGCCCAGGACCCGAATTCCTCGTGGGCCCGAAGCACAACGGCAGGCGCGGTAGGTAAGTACGCGTGCAATGCTTGCACCCGCAGAAAGCCAGAGAGCCGAATTTCTGGCCCCATTTTAAGTGACCCTCAAGGGCATTGACTCATGAGGGTATAGTTCCACAGGTGGCTGGTACCTTCCAATACCTCCTCCAAGTAGCCATTCTTCATTTGTGAGCATAGATAGGGTCAGTAGGCTATTCAACAATGGGAAGATTGAAGGGAGGGAGGGTGGGGGGTGGGGGGGGCAGGTGGCCAAGCCTAATTCTACCCTTATCCAATGACCACACTCCCATTCAACAGGAGTCAGCAGCACTTACAAGAACAGACTGTTTGACTAATCTTTCCATCCCTGGCCAGGGGTCAAAGCTATTATAGCTTCTCTCCAGCCGACACGACCCAACACAGCAGCAGGATCCAACTTGCGAGGGCGGCCTTCCTGGTCTGTGAGGCTGAACTATTCACTGGATAAATGCATTGAGCCATTTGGAGTGCACCTCATATTTACAACTCATGTTAACATTTTTTATTCTTTTAGCCGCAGATACTAGCTCCAGCCAAGAGACTTAGCTGGCAACTTCCACCTAAATCTCCACTTTTGCTGCTTTTGAGTTAGCTTTTAGGATGTGCACAACAACAATTCGGAGTGACTCTCGTCAAGTTTCCACACTTGTGCAGCATGCCTGGCTTTCGTGAGGAAGTCACTGCCATCAGGTACAGTGTTTCATTTAATATTTGTCATTTTCTGTTGCTACCATGCAGAAACTGGCTTTACTGGGAAATCTAGATCATTGCACACAAGTTCTCATCAAACTCATTTTTTATTATCCTTAAGTAAATAATGCAAAAAGGAAACAGCTCAAGAATGAAGAGAGTTATCTGGGCTTAACATTCAAAAGGTTTCAGTCCATTAATAAAGATCAGACTAAATCTTGCACAAATCAATTGAGAACAAGTGGAAAGTCTGCATACTGTTTCAGCAAATACCATAACCTTACTGTAAGGACACATTAAAATAGTACCAAGCCTAAATTAAATGACGTGACTGATGTGTGTGCACAAAAAAGGAAAAATTATTTATAAAGGAGAATGTTAATATTTTAGGTTCACAGAGCAATTAATACAGTATAATTAGAATTTCTTACAATTTCTAACTTTTTATATCAGCCAACAATTGCCCCATAAAGCATTCTCTGGGCTCAAACTGGCCAGAATAAGCTGCAATTCAACTGGTCGTTCCTTCTTCCCAAGGTGGAATACCTTTGTTTCCTTCTGGCATTCTACTTCGAAACCAGTTTTTGAACTGATCAAACTTTCAGCTGAGACAACCGAGTTTCAGTTACGACAACCGAGTTTCAGTTACAATTAACACTCACACTAAAACACATGACCTATTTAGGAATTAAGCATTAATCCATCTGAACTGTCAGGCTGCAGATCAGTAAGCAGGTAATTATTCCTAAGAGACTTAAAACCTACTACAGTACAATGACAAATAAAAACAGACAAAAGATGTGTCTATTTATACACTGCAACCTAAATAAGCCACCTCAGAGATGGATGTACGCAGACGAATTTTACTGCCTATTTTTGTGAACTCTAAACTTTCGTCTGGAGGTGACAAGGCATGGAGGAGGGTTTCAGCAACAGATGGCAGAGGTGGAGGCGGGCATTATTATAGAGGTGGAAGTATTTGTGATGAAGAATATATGGGGTCAGAAGCTCAACTCTGGGTCAAATAGGACGCCGAGACTGAACAGTCTGGTCCCGCCTGAGATAATGGCTGGGGAGGGGGATGAAATCGGTGGCACAGTTTGTGGCAGGGGCCACAGAAAATTGCTTCAGTCTTCCCAATGCAGGAAACTGCAGCTTATCCACAACTGGATATCGGAACCACTAATGTTCATCTCTTCAGGCTGTTCTCATATCTCCCAAGAATGTCATTGATTAACACCAATAGCGCCACTGTGCTCACAGCCAGGAAATGGTGTGTGGCCTGTGGAGACAAATGCCAGTAGTCTGGGGAGGGGCAGGAGGAAAGGGAAAAAAATGAAATCAAGTGGCTATGGTCCCAATTTAGAAAGCACGCAGATGTTTGATTTTTAGCTCAATGAGTGAACAATTTCCCCAAGCAAGTTGGCAAGCATCTTTACCTCCCCAATTAGTTTCCCCACTGGCAATTTGAATTGCAAAGCAAGTGAACAGAAATTTGCACAATAACGGAGGGACAGAAACAGTGCTTGAAACATACTTGACAGTCACTTATCAATCATAACAGATTACATGACCTACACATACTACATTTTTATTTAAAAAGTATACTAATTTACAAATGTTTGTAGGAAAAATACAAGTTTCAGAAGTTAACATTCCAAAATGTGCAGACATTTACCTCAGGAAATAATAAAGAAAATGGTTTAAGGAACACAACTTGCTTCCATACCATTTCACTTTAAGTGGTGAAGAACAGAAATTTGCCAATCTAATATAAAACATTAAAGTCCCAGGGACATCACAAGGATCTACAATTGGTCTACAAGGCCATAATGAATCTTAAATAGCATCCACACAACAAAGTTAACTAACCTTGGCCCAGAGCTTCAGCCATTTTACCCAACGGTGCATTCACAAAGAGTTTAGTATCGGCACAATGTGGCTTTGCACCAATACTAAACTTGTGGAGTGTAAATTGGGTGTTGAAGCCCAAACTCACTAAGTAAAATGGGAGTAAGGCCATCTCCTCCAACGCACCTAGAATCGTAGAATCTTACAGCCCAATGGCCCGTCACACCTGTGCTGGCTCTTTGAAAGAGCTGTCCATATTTAGTCCCACACCCTAGCTTTTCCTGCATAACCCTGCAAATTAGTCCTCTTCAAGTACATGTCCAATTGCCTTTTAAAAGTTTCTGTAGAATCTGATTCCACCACCCTTTCAGGTAGTGCATTCCAGATCTTAACAACCCTCTGTGTGAAGACATATCTCCTCATTTCCCCTCTAGCTCTTTTGACAATTATTTTAAATTTATGACCTCTGGTTATCGACCCACCTGCCAAAGGAAATAGTTTCTCCCTACTTGCTCTATCAAAACCCCTCATAATTTTGAACACCTCTATTAGGTCTCCCCTTAACCTTCTCTGCTCCAAGGAGAACAATCCCAGCTTCTCCAGAACACATAACTGAAGCCCTTCATCACTGGTATCATCCTAGTAAACCTCGTCTGTACCCTCTTCAGGGCCTTGACATCCTTCCTAAGTGTAGTGCTCAGAACGGTACACAATACTCCAGCCGAGGCCTAACCAGAGATTTGTAAAGGTTTAGCATGACTTCCTTGTTTTTGTATTCAATGCTCCTATTTACACAGCCAAGTATTCCATACGCTTTCTTAACCACCTTATCAACTTTCCTTGCCACCTTCAAAGATGTGTGAATATGCACCCCCGGGTCCCTCTGTTCTTGCACCACCCTCAAAATAGTACCATTTAGATTATACTGCCCCTCCATGTTTCTCCCAAAGTGCATCACTTCACACTTATCCACATTAAACTGCATCTGCCACATGTCCATTTCACCAGTCTGTCTATGCCCTCCTGAAGTGTGCTACTATCATGCTCACTATTTACCACATCACTCTGCTTCACACCAGTATCACGTCAGATCTGGACTCTGGATTCAGGCTATATTTACATTTTAACTACAGCATTGGTGCAAAGTAAAACTACTCCACACCAACACTGTAGTTGTATTGTGAATAAACCCCAATAAACACGCTCCATCTAAATAACAAATGTAATTAACCTTGGTTATGTCGAATGGGCAGACATAAAGCAAACATGATATGGGGAAAAAATACCCCAATATTCAAATTTACTTATGATATAATTCAGGGGTATTTACTTTTGCATTCACGAACCCACCATTAAGATTATTTTCAACAATACGGCCAAATCCTTTGACTTCTTCACATACATATTATAACAGAAACAGCCACCTCCTTTGCGAATTGATAGGAATAATTTAATTTTGGTTTATTGTTTTCGTGGGAAATTTGAGCAATCTGCCCATTTCCCACCACAAAATGGTCCTGAGGGAAGTAGTACAGTACTTCAATTTTCTTCTTTGTAGACATCTCTAATTAACTCAAACTGAAAGCTGTGCTCCAAGTCATTTAAAAAATTGTTGGTTTACCTCACCCACTATAATAACTGGAAAAAAAGGTCAAACGTCATTCAAGATGCTTGAGCATCGCTCAGATACTCATCTTATCCTTCGGTGTGTGCATGCAATTTTTTAATATCCCTGCACGTCGCTCCCCATTTACAGGCCCACACCTCACCATTAAGGTGTGGCTCACACTTTAAGAACCCAGGCTAGACATTACACCCTCTGCCTCACTATACAGCAAACAGACATAGAATGTCACACCGGAGTGTAGGCATGTATGGAATCTCACATCTGACTGGCTTAAATTCAAATCTGGGTAGAGGCCAAATAATACACACCTGACAATTGAAAGAACCAAATCTCAAAGTGATCGTGCACAGCTACAAGAATCTGCAGAGTACAGACAATTTCAGGTTTGGCTTATAACTCAAAGCAGCAGAGACAGCACACAATACATTCTATGGACATTTTAATTACATTTTTTTTTATATAAAGTGCTCCGTTCTATCCCACCCATAACTTTTTCAGAAATAACAGAAAGCGCTGGAAAAACTCAGCAGGCCAGGCAACATCCGTGGAGAAACAGAGTTAACGTTTCAGGTCGAACGTTAACTCTGTTTCTCTCTCCACGGATGTTGCCTGGCCTGCTGAGTTTTTCCAGCGCTTTGTTATTTCAGTTTTCCAGCATCCGCAGTATTTTGCTATTGCATTACTTTTTCAGGTTGTGCCATGCAGCACTCAAGAAAGGCAGACAGGCGGCCAGTTTCAATGTTTGTGAACAACATTAGGTGAATATATTTTGGTAAATATGCTATAGTGATAATGTGTGTAATGGTGAACAAGCAGCTTTGCAGGAGCCACGGAAACAAATAGAAACCTGAACTCAAACTTTACAGAAACAAAACCAACTCTTAATACTGACAATTTCCCCACCCAATGCAAAGATTGAGAGAATTTAGCTTTGATTCTAAATCCTCCCATTCAATGCAACGCAAGGTGTCCTGGGAATAACATTGGTAATATTGCTTCATAAAATCATTCCCAACAATCTTAGTTAGCAACTTTTACTAAGTAAAAAGGGAGGTGGGGGGGGGGGGGGCAGACAGTACTTTGGTTGTGGCTTGGGGGCAGTAAACATCAATCACTGAAATGTCTATTCATTTTAGCCAAATAAAGTAGTGTAAAGGAAATTCAACTGCATGCTAATTTTGTTGACTGCAGCAGCTGACTAGAAGGTGGGGAATTCACATCTGTCTGACACAGGTAGTTCTGTGAAGCAACATAATGGAATTCAAGATGATGAGCTGGAAATAACTCTGATGCAGGACATCATTTGAAGCATAAAAACTAGGATTTAAAAAGTCTCGTCATCAGTCTCAACATGTGTCATGTTGAATCCCACACATTCCCCACACTCCTGAGCAGCATTAATGATGAGATGAAAAGCTATATTTCGAGGGGGGGAATTCATATATCCAGAGTAGGCTGGGTTCTAGGAATTTCAGGAAGAAGGTGAGGTTCCGCTTTGAATTCACATCACTACAATCGGAACTAAAGGCAAACAATAACTACTGAAAACAAAATCCGAGCTGCCAACATGTTGGCACTTCCTCTTTCAAGTACATTTGTGAAAAATAGGCTGTTCCAGAGTGTGAAGACAAGATGGCCAAATATATTTACTACTGACAGGCTGTGGAATAATTGGGGACAAGAGTGAATGTTCAGAGCTTCTCTACACAAACTACTCACTATAAACCAAGCGTACAACACCTTTACCACTACCTACACCACAAGCGGTCAAGCATAGATTATGCAAAATTTATTTTTCCCAGAAGTACAATATAAAGAGGAAGTACCAACATGAACAGGTTCAGACTCAGTTCTGTTATTAATCTATAAGTTGAAGTATGAACAATGCTTCAATTACAACAGTGACTACACTTCAAAAGTACTTCATTGGCTGTAAAGTGCTTTGGGACGTCTGGTGGTCGTGAAAGGCGCTATATAAATGCAAGTCTTTCTTTCTTCATCTGGATTAAAAACTAATCTTCAAGATACCTTCCATGGCCTCGCCCCTCCCTATCTCTAATCTCCTCCAGCCCCACAACCCCACCCGAGATATCTGCACTTCTCTAATTCTGCCCTCTTGAGCATCCCGGATTATAATCACTCAACCATTGTTGACCGTGCCTAGGCCCCAAGCTCTTGAATTCCCTGCCTAAACCTCACTACCTCTCTTTCCTCCTTTAAACCTAACTCTTTGACCTGCCCTAATTTCTCCTTATGAGGCTTGGTCAAATTTTTTGTCTTATAATACTTGTGAAGCGTCTTGGGACGTTTTATTATGTTAAAGGCGCTATATAAATACAAGTTGTTGTTGTTATCCATTACAAATCTCATGTTCCATGTCAATGGGCAAGAATGGAGAGATCTGGATTTAGCCTGCAATGTGTAATACATTAACCTGTAAAAAGGATGATGTGTACTGAATATTCTGGCTGACATCTCTTGTTCCAAATTTGTGGGCAACTGAATACCTTATATTGTGATGGAAATGGATGATGGAAATGGATGATACCAAGAAACATTTGGCACCTTTAACGTAGCAAAACATTCCAAAGTACTTCAGAATTGAGGTTCAGATCAGAGCAACAGCAATGAAATTAAGGGGCTGTAGCCAAATATACTATTGAACAGCCAAGGAATGTAGCAAGGTGGAAGGATTTATGAAGAAAGTTCCAGATTATGAAGGCACGACGATTGAAGGCTTTGCCAGTGATGATAGGACAGAGGGAAAATGCACAGCAGACCAGAGTTGGAAAAATGCAGGGTCAAGCAGGAATATAAGGCTGGAGGAAGTCGTGTAGGTAGGGAACAGATTTGTATCCTACAGCTTTGAACTTAATGCACATGGGATGGATGCCAATGGAGATCAGCAATGGCATGGGTGATAAGTGAGCAGGACTTTGTGCAGGATAGAATGTGGATGGTAGCACTCTGGAGGAACTGGTATTTAAGGAGGGTGGAGCTTTGGAGGCTGGGAAGAGAGTGGTGGGATATGTTGAGTCTGGAGATGACAAAAGGTATGGATGAGGGTTTCAGCAACAGCAAGGACAATGGAACCCTGAGTCAACAGTACCATGGAGGAAGGGCAGTGGAGAATGAGGTCAGTCAAACAGAAGGTCTTTGACCAGGGTGGTCTGAGTGTTGTGGGTAGGATGGAAACCAGACCAAAGGAATTTCAACAGAGTGAGGTGGCACAGAATTGAGTGGTAGGATGGTAGTTGGAGGGGAAGGGGTGGTTGAGGGCAGGCTTTTAATTAGTAGGTAAAACAAGGCTAATTGTAAAATAATGAAAGTGCTCATCTGTTCCTACTTAGTTAAAAGTTTTCACTATGTTTATCACCATCCTCTGTCATATACTCATTGACTTCCAATTTGTTCTAATTGAAAGAGAATACCACTCTTGCTGTTGACCTAGCTAACCAAGATCAAGAACTACTACATATGGTGATTTAACATTTACCAAAAGTTCCATTTTTTTTTTATTAACAACGCCCAGAAAAAAATCCTACAAATAAGAACTAAACCTTATCATTTTTGTGGTATAAGCCACATTTTTAGGCCACTACCTCTTCTAATGCAATTTAATTTTAATATAGTTGAACTGACATATTCAGTACATCTGGTTCAGTCTTTTGTCCATCAAATTAGATTTGCGATGTAATTACTTTGCTAGTGACAAGAAAAAGTGAATAACATTACAGTCTTCCTATATAAACATAGCAAATGTACCTGTGGCTCACGTCCACTATTTGCACATTACATAGTTGGCAACCACATCAAATGGCCACTTATCCAAAAGAACACAAAAGCTCTTTTGGCCAAAGTTACAATATTTAAAGAGAGGCTGGTGATTGGAGAGTTAAAATATTACTTTCACGTAGAACAGGATTGTCCAATAGAAATTGCTGACTAGCTACAGGTGTGGCTATGGCGACACATACTTCACATGTGTGTATTTACTTAAACATCTACCACTATTCAGTAACCAAGGAAGTAAAGAACTCAACAAATCAAAAAACACTTGCATGCTGTTTTTTGTCTTACCACTATGAAAAAACACACAAAAAAACAAAGGTTAAAGTAACATACTTATGCCGTACGAATAGGAGTATTGAAGTCACATGCCCAACGATAATCACTCAAGCCACTGATTCATAAGGCTATGGGTTCAATTCCCAGTCCAGGACTTGAGCACATAAACTAGACTGACACCTCAGTGGCATATGAGGCAGTGCTATATTGTCGTAAGCGCTCTACTTCAGATGAGGTGCTCTCGGATGACTGTTCAAGGGGATTTTGAAGCCCCTATTCGAAGAGAAGGGAGATCTCCCACTGTACGAGCCAACATTATCCCCTCAACTCGCAACTCCAAAAACAGATTAACTGGTCTTTCATGTGATTGCTACTTGAGAGACCTTGGTGTGTGTAAAATGGCTGCCACATTCAGCAACGCAGCAAAACTGATGCACTTCAAAGTAATTCATTGTATGAGAAGCACTTTGGGACATCTGCAGAAACTTGATAAGTCACTACATAAATGCAAGATCTTTTTCTTATTACTTGCAAAAGCTTAATCGTCTGGCGATAATCATTCCATTTAGCAGGTTTTGACAATGAAGAAAATGTGAAGCATCATGTCAGCGCTCAAAGGTATACTACTCTAGTCTTCTTCCCAAGATTCACAAATAGTAATTTTTCAGACCCAGGTAAAGAATACTAAGATGAGGCACCAAGAGGGTTGAGGAAAAATGAACAAGCAGTGAGTGAGGACGAGTTACAAGTATATTTTCCCAGGTATGTCCTGTTCATAAAAAGGACAAATCCAACCCGGTCAATTACTGCCCCATCAGCTTAACCTCAATCGTCAGCAAAGTAATGGAAGGTGTCGTCGAAAGTGCTATTGAGTGGCTCTTATTCACCAATAATCTGCTCACCGATGCTCAGTTTGGGTTCCACCAGGACCACTCGGTTCCAGGCCTCATTACAGCCTTGGTACAAACATGGACAAAAGTGCTGAATTCCAGAGGTGAGGCATGAGTGACAGCCCTTGACATCAAGGCAGCATGTGACCAAGTGTGGCACCAAGGAGCCAGAGTAAAACTGAACACAATGGGGATCAGGGGGAAAACTATCCACTGGCTGGAGTCATACCTAGCACAAAGGAAGATGGTTGTGATTGTTGGAGGCCAATCAACTCAGCCCTAGGAAATTGCTACAGGAGTTCTTCAGGACAGTGTCCTAGGCCCAACCATCTTCAGCTGCTTCATCAATGATCTTCCCTCCATCGTAAGGGCAGAAGTTCGCTGATGATTAGTGTTCAGTTCCATTCACAATTCCTCAGATAACGAAGCAGTCCATGCCTGCATGCAGCAAGACCTAGACAACGTACACGCTTAGGCTGATAAGTGGCACACAACATTTGTGCCACAGAATTGCCAGGCAATTACCATCTCCAACAAGAGAGTCTAACCACCTCACCTTTCAATGGTATTATCATTGTCGAATCCCCCACTAATCAATATCCTGGGGACACCATGTACCAGAAACTTAACTACCAGCCACATAAATACTGTGGCTACAAGAGGTCAGAGGCTGGATGTTCGATGGCGGGTGACTCACCTCCTGACTTCCGAAAGCAACTCGCCAAGGCTTCTTCAACAGCACCTCCCAAACCTGTAATCTCTACCAATTAGAAAGACATGGGCAGCAGACGCCTCCAGTCACACAACATCCGGACTTGGACATTTATCATCACTGGGTCAAAATCCTGGAACTCCCTACTTAACAGCACCGTGGGGGTACTTTCATCATACAAATTGCAGCGGTTCAAGGCGGTGGCTCACCACCACCTTCTCAAGGGCAAAAATGCTGGCCTTGCCAGCAACATCCCGTTAATTTTTTTTAAATTGGCAGAGAAAAAAAAGATCTGCCCACTTAGAAAGATAGGGTAAATATTAATGGAATGAGCAAGAAATTTTGTTTTGAAATATTATATTTTTAGCATTAATTTCCTGCACTATAGGCTGACTTACTTCTTTGAGCACTGATTATCTTTTGCAAATTTCAAAATGTGCACTCATTTTTCTACAATTCAGTATCTTCAGAAATAAATCTGCAGTGAAGTATACTATAGAATGAAAGATTTACAAAACCACACAGCATTTCTTCATTCAGTTTTAAACATTTCAATCACAATAACAGGGTTGCCTTTAATAAGGCTTAGCACGGTACAGTGGCATTTCTGTAAATCCTTTGAGAATTCCTATTCTCAATGATGGAACTAGGGCAGACAATTCTGTTCTCTTTCCTTCCTGCTGCTTCTAAATTCACTATGAAAACAATCTAACATGTATTCTAGGTGACCTGGTGGAGCAGCATGGCGTGGACACACATTATTCATTATCTCTGACCCCATGAGTTCTAGGCGGCAGGTGTGGCTCCAGTGGTTTGTCCAGAACAGAGGGTAAACAGACCACAAGGTCACTCAGAAAATGTCATTTTCAAGCACCTTTTATTTACAACCTCAACAGCAGCACTGGCAACAGCCCACCGATATATTTGCGCTCCTCCAATTCTGGCCTCTTGCGCATACCCAATTTGAATCACTTCTCAATAGCAAAATACTGCGGATGCTGGAAAACTGAACAACAGAAAGCGCTGGAAAAACTCAGCAGGCCAGGCAACATTCGTGGAGAGAGAAACAGAGTTAACTCTGTTTCTCTCTCCACGGATGTTGCCTGGCCTGCTGAGTTTTTCCAGCGCTTTCTGTTGTTATTTGAATCACTTCTCCATTGGCGGCCGTGCCTTCAGCTGCCAAGGCACTAAGCTCTGGAGTTACCCTCCCTAAACCTCTCCGTCTCTCTTTCCTCCTTTAAGACGCTCCTTAAATCCTACCTCTTTGACCAAGCTTTTGGTCATCTGCCTCAATATCGCCTTATGTGGCTTGGTGTCAAATTTTGTTTGATAACGCTCCTTGGAACGTTTTACTACGTTAAAGGTGCTATATAAATGCAAGTTGTTGTTGTACCTGCTAACCCTCCAAACCAAGAGAGTATGAAAAGACAGGAGAAGAAAAAAAAAACTTCATTCAAATCTGAAGCAAACTAATATGGAAAAAAGTTTCTTTACTATTATTTCACTAGCTCTCCTGACAACTCAGTTGTTAAAAGGTCCAGGTTCAATTCCAGGTGCGTGCAATGTTAAGATCGCTTAACCAAGGTGACATTAAGGGTGTTATAATAAGCTACAATATCCCTACATTAGGGAAAGGTCTTGCATCTGATTATTATTTAGTAATCCCTGCTGGAAATTGCATGTGTGATGTGTGGGCTTACGCTGTGATCTCTTTCACTCCTCTTTCCCCCTCAAAAGGGGCAAGTAGCCAGTTAACACATTATCTTGGCTCACATGAAGAATAGTCACTTGGGCAAAGACTGGAAAGCAACTAGCACCTGTGAAATTGTAGCCTATCAGAAGTCAACGCTTATCCTTGGAGTGGAAGGGAGTAGCAGAAAGGAAAAAAGGGAACCAAACCAGAAACAATGTTTTGTTAAACAAGTTCTTAATCTGCTTTAGTAACTGACAAATTGGCTCAGAATAAATCTCCCTGATTATTCTGGTTAATCTGCTTATTTTCCAGCATCATTAGAGCAGTAATTATGATTGGTTAAATTGGCTGTATCAAAAGATATTTACAGACACTGATGCAATAATTAGCTTTTTAAATATTGACACCATAAAGAACAAAGTTTCAATCAAATGAACTGTCATTTTTGGACACTAGCAGGGTAGGCCTCTAGTCATATTACAATAATTCTACAAGACTACAATGTCAAAAAGGATTTTAAGATTTCAATCATTTTGGCAGATTTTAGAATTTTCCAAAAATAGAGGCATCACGGTCAGGTAAAAAAATATTCAAATTTTACTGGGGTTTTTAAACTGGGGTAGCATTGCCATAATAAACTAAGTCACAATACCTATATACCACTGCCCAACTCATTTTTCCTACTCTTCATCCTTTTTGCCATGGCCCTTCACCTAGGTTGCAACAAAAAAAACGTTCACAAACCTTATGCCAACCGCTTTAAATCCCTTCCCAGAAAGGTCCTTTTACAAAACTAAAAAGGGTCAATTATTTTAAATTTCCCAATAAAAGCACAGACTTTCAGGCGGGTACCTATCACTATATGCTTCCGTGGCTTTCCAGCATCATAAGCAGAAACAGGGCTCAGAACATGCATTTTCCAGACCTCTTGGAGTGAAGCTCTAATTATCCCACGTCATCACCAAAACTGCCGAGAAACATTGCTGGATTTTCACTCCCGTACAAAAGCTTAAGATTTCCCATTATTTTGTCCATGGTATCTTTTTGCTTGGGATTTTCCAAGTGGCTCCGATTAGGGCTTTTTTTTGTGTGAAAAGCCCCTGTTTTATCTCTCCCTGACATCAGTAATAACTCCATTTATATCACCGATGGTTTAACGGATATCCTTAATGTTTAGCCCAGGTTCATGGAGGGGAGGATTGATAGTTACATGACCATCCAGTCAGTTGTCAAACTGTGGGCCCTGTTACATGTACTCTGCATTTAGTTCGGGAAAATAACGTGTTCACTTCAACCAAAAAAAAGGAGACAACATTCACTCAGGAAGCACTCCAGCCGGGGGGGGGGGGGAAATTGGAAAAAAAAACTTGGCATTTGCATCTTTAACATGGGACCACACAAGAGAGGGAGCGAATTGAGGAAAGTGGTGTAAAAAACTTCAGGGTTGCAGTTTTGCATCAGTGTCGCCGCTGTGATTTGTTTTGAAAGCAGAGGCTGAACTGTGGCTTGAGAGTTGATGGGCTGCGGATCCCCCCGGGGCGGGGGGAGCTCAGCCCGAATGGAGAGAGGGTGGGGGAGAGAGGGTGGGGGAGGAGGAGGGAGTCTTTTTACTTACAGCTCGCCCGTGTACTGCGCCCCGCCGACGAAGCCGTACTTGTCGATCTTCTGGTCGTCGTTGACGAAGCCGTTGACCTCGGAGTCGGAGCCCAGCGAGCTGACGTCGCCCCGGAGGCCGAGGTCGGGATCGGCCAGGCTCTCGGTGGTGCCCCGCGGGCACGCCGCCTCAGGCGCCGCGCTCACATCGTCCTCCCGGCTCTTCTTCATGGCTCTGGGGCCAGTGCGGAACTAAAATCTCTCTCGTTCCCCACCACCCGCACCCCGGGAACTTTCTTTCTGCCCACCCACCGGACTCGCTGCGTAGCCGCCGCCCCGGAGTTTCACACGCTCCCCGCGCCGCTCGCCTTTTCCCGGGTCCCCCCGCCGCCGCCTCGCATCGTTCGTTTTAAAAAGGCCAACCGAAACCACCACGATGCCGACGACACTGGCCCGCGGCCGACCGAGCTGGTCCCACTTCGACAGCCGCTTCCCCTTCAGCGCGTTCCCAGCCGCCGACTGCCTTGCAAGCCCAAAAAAAAACCTCCCGAGCATATGCGCATGCGTGTCTCGGATCTAAGCTCCGCCCACCCATCCATCCATCCAAAACCTCTGAGAACAAAAAGGAAAAGTGCTCCAGGGCATTATTACTGAACTAACAAATCCACAGATAAGATTATCTCCACTTTACCAACACAACAACAAAAAAATCCACAGGATCTGAAGTGGAAAATTGCATCCAGGCTGACGGGTGAAAATTAAATTGACAACAAATTATCCCTTCCTAGAGATAAAAAAGACACAACGATTTAGGAATGATTTTTTTTTTGTAGCTTCTTAAACAATCTTTTAAATTTCCAGAGCAAAATACTTGCGGATGCTGGAAATTTGAAATAATAACAGAAAATGCTGGAACACTCCGCGCAGGTCTGACCAGGGTCCTCGACCCGAAACATTGACTCTGTTTCTCTCTCCTCGATGCTGCCTGACCTGCTGAGTGTTTCCAGCAATTTTCTGTTGTTATTTTAAATTGCCAATTGCCTTTAACTGTTCGCCTGTAATTTTGTATAAAGCATAGCGTGTTGCACATAGACCTCATCTCAAGTAAAGTAGGTTGAATCATAGAATCATACGGCACAGAAGGAGGCCACTCGGCCCATCGTCCCTGGGCTGGCTCTTTGAAAGAGTTATCCAATGAATCCCACTCCCCTGCTCTTTCCCCATAGCCCTGCAATTTTTTTCCTTTTTAAGTATTTATCCAATTCCATTTTGAAAGTTACTACTGAATCTGCTTCAACCATCCTTACAGGTAGTGTATTCCAGATCATAACAACTCTTTTGCCAATTACCTTCAATCTGTATCCTCTGGTTACTGACCCTCCTGCCAGTGGAAACAGTTTCTCCCTGTGTACTCTATCAAAACCCTCATAATTTTAAATCTCCCCTTAACCTACTCTGCTCTAAAGAGAACAATCCCAGCTTTTCTAGTCTCGCCACATAACTGAAGGCCCTCATCCCTGGTACCAGGATGAGGGACAATATGGGCAGTTTTTTCATATCTTGAAGATAAATTCTGACAAAAACTGAAGTCTATGCCAGAGATTTAAAATTCTCGTCCTTATGTTTAAATCCTTCAATGGCCTCATGCTCCCTATCTCTGTAACCTTTTCCAGTGCTAAAACCCTTTCCAGTTCTCTCCATTCCTCTGACCCCAGCCTCTTTGTCCCACCATTGATGGGACCACTAGGGCCCGCTCTCTGGAATTTCCTTGCTAAACACCTCTGCCTCTCCTCCTTTAAGACCCTTCCTAAAAGTCACCTATTTGACCAAGCAATCCTCTCCTCATCTCCTTTTTGTCTTGGTCTTCATTTTCCTTATGCCTCTGAGAACCATTGTGGGACATTTTTCTATGTTAAAGGCACTATATAAATATAAGATGTAATTGTGCAAAATCGCGGCATATTATTTTGTATGGTAATAATTTTGAGGCTGAAACAGGGAGTTAGCGACCCAAAAAGGGTGGGGTATGGCTTACTGTCCCGTTCCCACCAACAATGTGGCTGACACTATCCTCCCAAGGGCATACCGCTGGGCGGCCAGTGTGCTCGCCTGAGTCAGGCCGAAGCCCTTTTAATATGTAAATAGGGGTTCTATGGTGTACATAGGATCCCGATTTCCATTTCAGAACTCAACTGGGCGGAGTGCGCTCGTGTATGCTCCACACAGATTTTATCTGTTTTTCTAGGGCCGGGAGGTGCAGGAACCCTCCTCTGGAATCCAGAAAAAGAAATCTTGGACACTGCTGTAGTTCCTCCCATCCAGAGAATGGACTCCACCCCCACCCCTGCCCCACCAACCTGCCCCTTTTCAGGCCCAGAGACTGGCTGGGCCACCCGATTTTGGCAGGCTACCCCAGGACACTCATTTTCTGCCCACAGCCCATCAGCCGTATGTTGACAAGGCCCAGCTCACAATATGGACTGGGCCTCCCACCAGCCCTGTTGCCTCTGGCTGTCCACTGCACGGAAGGAAAATCTACCCCTGTGTCTCAAGTCTAATTTTTAGCACACAGCAGTAATTATTGGGATTGGGCAAGGACCAAAAGCACCCCAATAAAAAGAACACTACCAAGAAAATTTTTATATATGACAGTAGGGATGGCACTGGCATGCCAAATATTCTTCAAACATTCTCCTGGGAGGAAGCCACTAATAAATACTGTGCATCCTATCTAAACTAAAATAATTATTTTCAAGCCAAAACAGTGTCCTCCAGGTTGGGTCCACTATACAAATGATGCCCAGTGGTGCACGCCAATTACGGAAGGCTTCTTTTAATTGGTGGACACTACATTGAGTGTACTGCAGGGTCACCTGACCATGTAGCAAAGCCACATATGGGCTTCGTCAGTGTAGAGCGTCAGAGAGAATTCAAATTGAATACGTGTACCAATTCTGTGCAGTATTACTTCAGCTGTGGCTCAGTAGTAGCAACCTTGACACTGAGTCAGAAGATTGAGTTCAAGCCCCACTCCAGAGACAAGCACATAAGAACATAAGAAATAGGAGCAGGAGTAGGCCATTTGGCCCCTCGAGCCTGCTCCGCCATTCAATAAGATCATGGCTGATCTGATCTTGGCTTCAACTCCACTTTCCGCCCACTTCCCATAACCCTTGACTCCCCTGTTTTTCAATAATCTGTCTATCTCCGCCTTGAATATATTCAATGACTCCGCCTCCACAGCTCTCTGGGGTAGAGAATTCCAAAGATTCACGACCCTCTGAGAGAAGAAATTCCTCCTCACCTCCGTTTTAAATGGGTGACCCCTTATTCTGAAACTATGCCCCGAGTTCTAGATTCCCCCACGAGAAGAAACATCCTCCCTGCATCTACCCTGTCAAGCCCCCTCAGAATCTTACATGTTTCAATAAGATCACCTCTCATTCTTCTAAACTCCAATGAGTATAGACCCAACCTGCTCAACCTTTCTTCATAAGACAACTCCTTCATCTCAGGAATCAACCTAGTGAACCTTCGCTGAACTGCCTCCAATGCAAGTATATCCATCCTTAAATAAGGAAACCAAAACTGTATGCAGTACTCCAGATGTGGTCTCACCAGCGCCCTGTACAGTTGTAGTAAGACTTCCCTACTTTTATACTCCATCCCCCTTGCAATAAGGGCCAACAATCCATTTGCCTTCCTAAATGCATGCTAACTTTTTGTGTTTCATGTACGAGGACCCCCAGGTCCCTCTGTACCGCAGCATTTTGTAGTCTCTCTCCATTTAAATAATAATTTGCTTTTTTATTCTTCCTACCAAAGTGGATAATCTCACATTTTCCCACATTACATTCCATCTGCAAAATTTTTGCCCACTCACTTAACCTAGCTATATCCCTTTGCAGACTCTTTGTGTCCTCCTCACAACTTGCTAATCCACCTATCTTTGTATCATCAGCAAATTTGGCTACAGTACACTCAGTCCCTTCATCCAATTCATTAATGTAGATTGTAAATAGTTGAAGCCCCAGCACTGATCCCTGTGGCACCCCAATAGTTATCGTTTGCCAACCGGAAAATTACCCATTTATCCTGACTCTCTGTTTTCTGTCAGTTAGCCAATCCTCTATCCATGCTAATATATTACCCCCCCACCCCGTGAGCTCTAATCTTATGCAGTAACCTCTTATGTAGCACCTTATCGAATGCCTTCTGGAAATCCAAATACACTACATCTACTGGTTCCTCTTTATCCACCCTGCTCGTTACATCCTCAAAGGACTCTAGTAAATTTGACAAACATGATTTCCCTTTCATAAAACCATGTTGATTCTGCTTGATTGTATTATGATTTTCTAAATGTTCTGCTATTACTTCCTTAATAATGAATTCCAGCATTTTCCCAATGACAGATGTTAGGCTAACGGCCTATAGTTTTCTGCTTCCTGTCTCCCTCCTTTCTTGAATAGAGGAGTTACATTTGAGGTTTTCCAATCTGCTGGGACCTCTCCAGAATCCAGGGAATTTTGGTAGATTACAACCAACGCATCCACTATCTCTGTAGCCACTTCTTTTAAGACCCTGGGATGCTGGACATCAGGTCCAGGGGACTTGTCAGCCTTTAGTCCCATTAGTTTGCCTAGTACTTTTTCTCTAGTGATAGTGATTGTTTTAAGTTCTTCCCTCCCTATAGCTCTTAATTATCAATTATTATTGAGATGCTTTTAGTGTCTTCTACCATGAAGACCGATACAAAATATTTGTTCAAAGTCTCTGCCATTTCCCTGTTTCCCATTATTAATTCCCCAGTCTCATCCTCTAAGGGACCAATGTTTACTTTAGCTACTCTCTTCCTTTTTATATACCTGTAGAAGCTTTTACTGTCTGTTTTTATATTTTTTGTTAGTTTACTCTCATAATCTATCTTCTCCCTCTTTATTATTTATTTAGTATAATCTAGGTTGACACTCCAGAGGTGCTGTCTTTCAGATGAGAGTTTAAACCAAGGCCCTGTCTGCCCTGTCAGGTAGATGTAAAAGATCACATAACATTAGTTGAAGAAGAGCAGGAGGGTTCTCCTGGTCCTGACCAACATTTGACCCTAAACCAACATCACTAAAACAAATGATCTGTCATTTATCTCATTGTTGTATGTAGGACCTTGCTGTGCTGTGCTGCGTTCCCCTACAGTACAACAGTGACTACACTTCAAAAGTATTTTGTTGGCCGTGAAGCGGTTTAGGACATCCTGAGAATGTAAAAGGTGCTACATAAATACAAGTTCTTCCTTTACTTCAAGGAGCACTTTTTCAACTTCTTTGTGTTTTTATTGTATTTTTAAGATTCACATTTCCATATATATTTTATGAAACCATTGTAATGCACTGAAGAAGCTTGCAGCATGAAATAGCACAGCACCATTGGAAAACATACAACAGC
Organism: Squalus acanthias; assembly: GCA_030390025.1. Taxonomy (NCBI): domain Eukaryota; kingdom Metazoa; phylum Chordata; class Chondrichthyes; order Squaliformes; family Squalidae; genus Squalus; species Squalus acanthias. Next base: position 76,087,038 of record CM059437.1, read on the forward strand.
AACAACAACTTGTATTTATACAGCACCTTCTTTAGTGCGCGGGCCCTTTAACTGGCAGCGCGGGCCATTCAAATTTTCGCACATGCGCGGTTATTCCCATTGAAAAAGCCGGTGAGCGGCCTGCGCAGGGCCTCCAGACCAAGCGGGAACATTGGTGTTGATCTTTTTCCTTGAACTACTGCAATCCTTGTGGTGATGGTGCTCCCATGATGGTGTTGGGTCGGGAATTCAAGGCTATTGGCATACTGACGATGAAGGAACAGCAATATATGTCCAAGTCATGATGCTGTGTGACTTGGAGGGGAACCCGGATAGTGTTCCCATGACACTGCTGTCTTGCCCTTCTCGGTGGTAGAGGTTGTACTGGAGGGTGGTGCTGTCAAAGTAACCTTGGTGAGTTGCTGAAGTGTATCCTGTTTTGTTTGTGAAGCAAAACAATCTTACTATGGGCTGCCTTGTTTAGCTCATGAGATAATACTTATCGTTGCAACAATTTAGACAGCACTATTTTCAAACCATGTGTGGCATGCAAATTGCTCCAGCAATTTCAACTCTAACAGCTATTTTAAAAACACTCACAATCTGCAGAAAACTGCATGCATCTGAAAAAACGTTCTGCACAAGTGTTATAAATTATGGTCTCAATAACAAAAAACTGTTAATGGCAGTGGAAAGCAGTGCTGGAATCATGACAACAACAATTGCATATATGTAGCACCTTTAATGTAAAAAATGTTGCAAAGTGCTTCAAGAATGCATATGGGAAACAAGCACTGAGCCAGGAGAGGACAGATTCGGAGGGGTAACCAAAAGCTTGATTGAAGAAATGGGTTTTGAGGAGGTTTTTAAAGTAGAAGAGAGAGGTGGAGAGATGGAGGAGTTTAGGGAGGATATTCCAGTGATAAGAACCCAGGCAGCTGAAAGGTTTACCGTATTGGTGGGACAAAGGGAGGGGGATGCACAAGAGGCCAGAGTCAGAAGAATGGGTGTCTCAGGAAAATTAATAGGGATGGAAAAGAGTTTAGTGATAGGATGGGGTAAAAACATAGAGGGAGTTAAAAAGGAGAATGAAGATTTAAAATTTGTGGCTTTGGGCTCAGGGAGCCAATGTAGATTAGTAAGTACAGGGATAATGGACCAGTGGGACTTAATGTAGGACATGACACATCCAGCAAAATTTTGGACACATTGGAGTTCATGCAGGGTGAAGAATGGGAGGCCAGCAAGGAGAGTGTTAAAGTAGTTGAGGGTAGGTGATTTATGCAGGATTACATCACTCAATGATTACTTCCAAACTACAGAAATAATTGCCTTACTGTACCTGTCTATGAATTATATGATGCAATCACTGCAGAATAGTACTGCTACATGATTGATAAGACAATTAAACCATAGTATATAATGTATAGAATATCTACAGTGTGTTGGTGGTGTATACGTTTGCTGTCACTCAATGATATATTTTCCATAGACCGTTGCTAATTAGTCTGTTTGCTTTCGATGTAACATGCCGTATTTTTATGATATAAGACTTTAAAAGTGTGGTTACAGTTTTCAACAAAAATGCCAATTACTTTGTGTCATATCTTCAAGTCATATTAACAGTTCCATATATCCTATTTAATCATACAATTTTAAATCTAAATTGTTTCTAAATAATTTTTTGTACCACCTCTCAATATTATGTAAAGGATACAGTAAATAATAAAGTGTCACACAATAATGTGCAAAATAGATCTGCACTGCTGTTTCTGTTTTGTAATTTTCCCTATTTTATTTCCCTACATTAAATTCTGTGTCCACACTGTCTTCCGCACCTGGGAGGCTGGACGGTTCTGTTTGTTGATAAGCCCAATGGATATGTCCTGCTTCTTGATTGTTCCATTGAAGGAATAATTGAGCAGTGCAGGAAAAAATTCCACCATTGGTTTTCATTTCCTCCCTAAAACCAGCAAACCAGTGGAGAAAGGCCAGAACTGTTTTATTTGCAGCAATTAATCCTTAAAAAGAAGATAGCCAAGTTCTAATATTTGTCAACAGCCTATTAATGTTAATATCAGACACTGAAAATATTGCATTATGACAGAATTGTTTTAACTATATGGTATGGATAAAATTGAGCTCAACACATGTGCACTTATGAAAAGACATACCAGCATTGGAAAATGTTCCAGCAGAGGAAACAAGGACAGTCAGCTGCTAAATTAATGACTGATGAAGAGTCCAAGGCATCTAAATCTGTCCTTTCGAAATAATGAAAGGAATCAAAGGGTTGGCCATAGGCGGGTTAATTATGGGGTATCTAGTTTGGTCTTGGCTGTGTTGCGCCACAGTCGAATAGCCTGCTGATATTCACTGGTATAGGCTCACATGTGAGAAATTGCCACTTGGGTATGGTATTGGAGGGCTGCTGGCACCCCTGGATCCATACCTCAGCACAAATCACTGCCTTAAGAAGAGGAAAGAAATTTGAAAAAAAACTTGTTAAAATATGGTTGATATAGCTCTGCCACTTACAGTGGAGCAATAGGATCAGGGTACACATAGAACACCAGCATCATAGGACAAGCGAGCAAAGGAAGCAAGTTAGTCCTGGAGATTGCCGAGGTAGGATAGGGCAAAGTGATGAAGGGATTTGTAGATGAGCATTAGGATTTTAACTTCAACGTAGGTCAGTGAGGATGGGGAGTAATGGGCAAGCGTGACTTAGTGTGGGACAGGATATGGGTGGCAAAGTTTTGGACAAGTTGCGAGTTTGTGGAAGGTTGCAATGCTGGTGAGCAGGGCATTGGAGAATTGAGTCTAAAGATGACAAAAGCATGAATGAGGGTTTACATAGCAGTGGGGTGAGGAAAGGGCGGAGGTGGGCAATGTTGAGAAGGTGGAAGTAAACAATTTTGTTCAGATGAACAAGTAGCTAGGGAAGGGAATGGAGTCAGTGACAGAAGAGTAAAGTTTTTTGTGGGTCCTGAAAACAGTAGCTTCAGATTTCCCAATATTTAACTGGAAGAAATTCTGGCTCATTCATGACTAAATGTCAGACAGGCAGTGCGACCACATAGAGGTGGTTGTTGGATTAGGGAAGTGGTGGAGAGGTAGAGCTGGGTGTCATCAGCAAACGTATTGGAACTGATCCTATGCTCACTGATGATGCCGTTGAGGGACATCATGTAGATGAAGAGAAGGCCGAGGATGGAGCCTACATAAAGTGAATTAGATTTATCTATATAATTTCTACAACACAACAGCAACTTGTATTTATATAGCGCCTTTAACATAGTAAAATGTCCCAAGGCGCTTCACAGGAGTGTTATAAGACAAAAAATTGACACCGAACCACATAAGAAATTAGGGCAGATGACCAAAAGCTTGGTCAAAGAGGTAGGTTTTAAGGTGCGTCTTAACGGAGGGAAGAGAGGTAGAGAGACGGAGAGGTTTAGGGAGGGAGTTTCAGAGCTTAGGGCCTCGGCAGCTGAAGGCATGGCCACCGATGGTTGAGCGATTATAATCAGGGATGCTCAAGAGGGCAGAATTTGAGCAGCAGATGTCTCAGGGGGGTTGTGGGGCTGAAGGAGATTACAGATATAGGGAGGGGCGAAGCCATGGAGGGATTTGGAAACAAGGATGAGAATTTTGAAATTGAGGCATTTCTTAACCGGGAGCCAATGTGGGTCAGCGAGCACAGGGGTGATGGGTGAACAGAACTTGGTGCGAGTTAGGACACGGGAAGCCGAGTTGGATGACCTCAAGTTTAGGTAGGGTAGAATGTGGGAGGCCAGCCAGGAATGCGTTGGAATAGTTGGATTATTTTCATTACTAGTAAGTTATTAATTGGGATAATAAGTGATGAGATTTTTTTTTTAGAATATTCCTGAAATAATTAGCAGTTTGGCAAATTATATTTTAGTTTTGGTTTAGACTTCTGGCTCCTCCTACAGGATGTTCCAACAACAACAGCCACAAAGATATATTTAACATTGTAAAAATACAGTCTATTTCAGGAAAGGAAGAATATGTATATTTGGCATCAGAGTCTCTGTCTGCTTCCTTATCCATTGCTAACTATGCATACGAGCCCTATTCTTGCCAAAAAGATCAGGGAAAACAATAGGAACATTCTTTCTTTCCTTCTGTTCTTTCCTTCATAATGCCAGTGGACAGCAGGATCTGTCTATAATGTTTTTAAAAATCTCACTGTAATATGTTCAGGAGTGTTATACAGCTGTGTTTCCTCAACAAAACCAATTCTTCTCATCAGTTCCTATTATATGCCTGGTCTAGTGTCGCTGTTCTAAAAGAATCTCTCTTAAATTGTATAATGTAAAGCTTGGCAACCATAATGGAAAATATGAACTGTACTCGTAAAACTCCAGCATGAAAGCTTCAAAAAGGTATTACATATAAAATTCTAACAAGATCTGGGACTACATTCAAAGCACTTACATTCTCTTAATGTTCAGATGTCTTTTGTAAACTTTACTCTTGTAGTATATAACATCATTCCAAACTTTTGTGTGTATTATTTGCTTCTATTGCATTCATAGGTGTTGTTTATTTGGTATTTAATGCGTAAAAAAACTTGTTAACCAAAATGTAACGTGCAATTATTGTCAGAACTAGTTATCATATTGACTTGGTTTTACACAGGGTTTTCCATTTCATACAACTGTAGTCTTTAACACATATACTCTATCAGCCAGTCACTAATGTTAGCAAGATAAGTGTGAAAATAAAATGTGGTTTCCCCATTTTATATTCAGTGACTTTCTCTCTCACATGACAGACCAGAAGAAAATATAGCCGGTGGAAATTATTTCACATTGCCACAAAACTAGGACTGTTTTCCCAATTGGCCTTCACTTCAAACAACAGCTCACTTCACTTTCCAAATTAATAAAGTTGCTGTGGCTGTGACCTGTTTGTATAGTTTTCTGGTGCCCACAAGGTGCTGATACTTTGGCCGTGCTGTTGAGGGAGGACCTGAGTAAAAGCCAAGCACTTGGAGGGAGGCATGTGTCACTTGGCCTCATCCTGCACATCTCCAAGTAGTTATTTATTCAACATAGGCCAAGGGCTGGGAACAGGTCACCTGCTGTCTTTTCTGCCTGGAAAATACTGAGAGGGTGTGAATTAGTTTTATTTTTAAAATAAAGTTGAAAAGAAAATTATCACCAGTTTCTACTTCAATGAGTTGCTGTTCAATTATTTTGTTCATTATTGAAAAATTAAAGTTGTAAGACTTGATCTTACTCAGAACAGGAACTGATGCAGCTCCTCAGTCAAACAGCTCATTGAAAACCACTCTGTATTTAATGGAAAGTTTGTATGCACACAGTAAACTTTCACCAAACCACTGAGTTGAGACAGAAAATTATTTTGCAGAGGTATAGCATCCGTTTTCTTTTGTTAATTTCTTCCCTCTCCTATCTCTGCTCCTGAAGGTCTTGCCGGAGTATAGTCCGATGGGAGCCCATCGGTTCTTCACCTAAGTGACCATTCTTCATGTCTAGACAGTGAGTGCTGCCAATTATTCTCCATTTTTCTTCCACTCATGTCTGTCTCTTTCTTTCTCTCTATGCTCAGATATGTTTCTTTACATATTTACTCAATTTGTCATTTTCACATTTTAAAAAGACACCAGACAAGATGGTAACCAACATAAGCAGGTCAGAGCTGGATTCTGGGCCAGACAAGAGGGTGCTGCTGACGGCAGGTGGGTACTGTCCAGGAGTTACTGCAACACACATGACTGATACAAACTATGGGTTGTGCCCTTGTTTGGCAGGAAGCACAGGACTCAAGTTGGAGAGAGGGAGCTGAGGAACAAGGCCTGGGGATGGAAGGTAGCACACATCGACTTTTGAATTTTATGACGCAGAAGGAAGCCATTCAACCTATTGTGCCTTAAAGAGTTTTTTTTTTACTTCATCCCATTCCCCTGCCCTTTTCCCCTTACTAATTTAAATTTTATTTCTTTAAATGTTTACCAACTTCCCATTATTTTGCATTGGTCCAATAAAACTGTTTTTGGAGCTACTGTAGTTGTGGGATAAAGGAAGCCTGGAACATACTTAATTATTTCTCTGCAGTTCACTTGGGGGATTTTCACCTAAATATATTTTAAGGTGGTTTTATATCGTTGAAGACTAAAGCTATGTATATAAAAAAAAAGCTGTTCGCACTGTTAACTACTATGGGAGGCAGTCAAAGTGGACACTTCAGGCATTTTCAATCAACTAATATGTTTAATGCGAGATCAGGTCAACCTCTGCTACAGTGCCTTGGTTCTATTTAGGTGTCTGTGGTTTTAACATCTGCCTGTTTTTGTTACAAAGTGAGATGTTGATTGGAAGTAGTTATATATTTTTTTTAAATCGGCTTTTACAAAGTCACTAAGTGCTGAACTGCACAAAATAGCTGGCACGTTTACAACATTTTAAGCAGCATCTTTGTAATTGACACCTATGGCGATGGCAAATGGTTAGCTCTATTTGCATACTTCAGAAAGAAAGACTTGCATTGAAATAGCGCCTTTCACGACCACTGGACGTCTCAAAGTGCTTTACAGCCAATTAAGTACTTTTGAAGTGTAGTCACTGTTGTAATGTGAGAAACACAGCAGCTAATTTAAGAACATAAGAAATAGGAGCAGGAGTAGGCCAATCGGCCCCTCGAGCCTGCTCCGCCATTCAATAAGATCATGGCTGATCTGAAATTTGTGCACAGCAAGCTCCCACAAACAACAATGTGATAATGGCCAGCTTATCTGTTTTAGTGATGTTGATTGAGGGATAAATATTGGCCGGGACACCAGGGAAACTCCTCTGCTCTTCTTCGAAATAGTGCCATGGGATCTTTTACATCCACCCGAGAGCAGACGGGTCCTCGGTTTAACGTCTCATCCGAAAGACAGATAGATGGCTGTCTGTGAGAAGCAAGGATGGCGTAAGTGGTGAGGACTGTATATAAGATTGTTAAGGGTATATAAAAGGTTAATCCAGAAAATTACTTTAAATTTAACTGCAGGGGAACAACTAGGGGGACACAGGTTCACACTAGTAAAAGGTAATTTTAGGACTGATATCAGGAAATTCTTATTCCTACAGAGTGATCAATGTGTGGAATAAAGTTCCAGATAGAGTAGCGGAGGCAAAATCGCTGGAATCATTTAAAAAACAATTGGATTCTACAATGGGAGGACATTAGGATCCCTTTGAATGGATGAACTAAGATGTACCCCAAGCACACACCGCCTGCCTTCAGGAGAACAGTGAAGAAAAATTAAAAAAAATTAAAAACGTAGTCTTCACAAATTATAGCCCAGAGACACAAGAATTGATACAATTTTATTAAAAATATTCAACAGAAAGCTAAACACAATGCAATAATCTCATACAGGAGCAGGGAAGATAATTTAACCAAATGTGGGCTTTGTGAATGCAGATCCACCAGAAGTCAAACCCAAAATTTAGTTTAATCTCTACACACTTGCAGACCTTTTGATAGCAGTCTATCATACTGAAGGAACTACGTGTAACAAAAGATGGAAAGTATTGAACTTTTAAAATTAATTTTTTAAAAAAAAACCTTTTAACATGTATACAGAATAATTTTCATGTATGCTACACAGTTTCTTTCTTCTAAAATAAAGATGTTGCAAGTCTGAATTGTCTGTTAAATGAGTTAACAATTTTAATGTTTTGAATCTTAAGAATGTATAGTTTGATTCACATTCCCATATATGTGTAGAAAGACAGTGCCAATTGCAGCAACATGCTACTTCTTTCGACCTCCTCGTTCTTTGAAGGCGAGGTGGATAACTGAACCACTGGTCACGTTGTAGTAGGCCAGAGAGTTTGAATCTTTAATAAAGATGCCCTAAAACAAAAACATTATAGTCAGACTGCAAATAGAGTTTAACAAACTGGAATTTAGTTTCTTTCTCAATTGGACAGAAGAGTTATTTAATCTTCAGCTGAACCGTCTTAATAGCAGCACTAAAGATTCATTCCAGAAAAACTGCAAGACCACTAGCAATTCAAGTGGGAGGCAGGAAACACAGTAATAACATTTCAAACTACTAATCAGCTTAAAGTGTAGAATCACACAAAAACCTTAATGTTATGCATTGAAATCCAAATAAAGGTTGTGCAATATTATGTACTAACTCAATGAAATATCAAGTCGTTCCTTACTCTTAGTTTCACATTTCATTACCTGAAGACCAACAGTTACTAAGTTTTAAAGTTAATATATAAAGCTAAAGACTCTCCAAAAGTGTTAGTAACAGCAGAAGCATGTATATAAATGTAACGAGAAGCATTTTGTCTGAATTGCAGCTAGATGCTGTACATTGCAATATATACCTCATATTGAAGCTTCTGTTTACCAGCAGGCATTCCTGTAGCCTCATGGATTTTCACCTTGACAACAGACACCTAGAAAAAATAAACAAACTGATATGTATGTGAACGACACTTGATTACAAGTCAAAACAAGATATTGGAACCTCACGTAAATGACTGATAAAGCCAATTTTGGAATAGTGTGTGCAATCCAATAAGGAATTCAGGAGAAACTTCTTTACCCAGAGTATTTAGAAAGTGGAACCTGCTACCACATGGAGAAGTTGAGGTGAATAGCATAGATAGATGCATTTAAGGGGCAGCTAGATAAGTACATGAGGGAGAAAGGAATAGAAGGATATGCTGATAGGGTTAGATGAGGTAGGGGAGGAGGCTCGTGTGGACCATAAATGCCAGCATGGACCTGTTGGGCCGAATGGCCTGTTTCTGTACTGGAAATACTATGTAAATAACGTAATAGCAAAATACTGCAGATGCTGGAAATCTGAAACAACAACAGAAATACTGGAAACACTCAGCAGGTCAGGCAGCATCCGTGGAGAGAGAAACAGAGTTAATGTTTTAGGTCGATGACCTTTCGTCAGAACTGGAAAAAGTTGGAGAAGTAACAGATTTTTAAGCAACTGTGGGGCAGGGAAAGGGAGGAGGGGAGGAAAGAACAAAGGGAAGGTCTGTGATAGGCTGGAAAGCAGGAGAGATTAAAAGACAAAAGGGATGATGGTGCAAGGCAAAAGGAGATGATAATGGGACAAGTTAAGAAACAAAAGATGACTCAAGATGAGGTGTAAATGGCAATGGCAGAATCATCAACAGCTGCCATGTGAGAAAAAAATATATATAGGGGCCGAGGTTATAGTCTGAAATTGTTGAACTCGATGTCGAGTCCAGAAGGCTGTAAAGTGCCGAATCGAAAGATGAAGTGCTGTTCCTCGAGCTTACGTTGAGCTTCGTTGGAACAGTGTAAGAGGCCGAGGATGGAGAGATCAGAGTGGGAGTGGAGCGGAGAATTAAAGCGACAGGCGACTGGAAGGTAGGGGTCACGCTTACGGACTGAACGGAGGTGTTCCGCAAAGCGGTCATCCAATCTGCGTTGGTCTCCCCAATGTAGAGGAGACCGCATTGTGAGCAGCGAATACAGTATACTAAATTGAAAGAAGTACAAGTAAATAAATCGCTGTTTCACCTGGAAAAGGAGTGTTTGGGGCCCTGGACAGTGGGAAGGGAGGAGGTAAAAGGGCAGGTGTTGCATCTCCTGCGCTTGCACAGGAAGGTGCCGTGGGAAGAAGGGGTGTTGGGGGTGAGAGAGGAGTGGACCAGGGTGTTACGGAGGGAGCGGTCCCTTTGGAATGCTGAGAGGGTTGGGGGGGGGGGGGGAGAGGTGAGGGGAAGATGCGTTTGGTGGTGGGAATACGCTGGAGGTGGCGGAAATGACGGAGGATGATCCGTTGAATGTGGTGGCTGGTGGGGTGAAAGGTGAGGACAAGGGGAACCCTATCGTGGTTCTGGGAGGGAGGGGAAGGGGTGAGAGAAGTGTGGGAAATGGAACGGACACAGTTGAGGGCCATGCCAACCATGGTAGAGGGGAATCCTCAGTTGAGGAAAAAAAGGAAGACCTGTCGGAAGCACTGGTATGGAAGGTGGCATCGTCAGAACAGATGCGGCGGAGGCTGAGAAACTGGGAGAATGGAATAGAGTCCTTACAGGAAGCGGGGTGGGAGTCAGTGGGCTTATAGTGGATGTTTGTCGATAGCCGATCGCCAGAAATGGAGACAGAGAAGTCGAGGAATGGAAGTGTAGAGTCGAATATGGACCACGTGAAGGTGAGGGAAGGGTGGAAATTGGAAGCAAAGTGAATGAAATTTTCTAGTTCAGGGCGAGAGCAGGAAACGGCACCAATACAGTTATCAAAAAGAGGTGAGGGAGGGGACCTGAGTAGGACTGGAACAAAGAATATTCCACATATCACACGAAAAGGCAGGCATAGCTAGGGTCCATGCGGGTTCCCATAGCAACACCTTTAATTTTGGGGAAGTGAGTGGAGTCAAAGGAGAAGTTGTTCAATGTGAGAACAAGTTCAGCCAGGCGGAGGAGGGTGGTGGTGGATGGGGGCTGGTTGGGCCTCTGTTCAAGGAATAAGCGGAGCGCCCTTAGGCTGTCCTGGTGGTTCTCCGCACCACTCCCACTCTGAATTCTCCGTCCTCAGCCTCTTACACTGTTCCAACGAAGCTCAACATAAGCTCGAGGAACAGCACCTCATTTTTCGATTAGGCACTTTACAGCCTTCTGGACTCAACATCGAGTTCAAAAATTTCAGACTATAACCTCGGCCCTAATATATATATATTTTCTTTTTTTCCCTTTTTTTTCTCTCACATGACAGCTGTTGATGATTCTGCCATTGCCATTTACACCTCATCTTGAGTCATCTTTTGTTTCTTAACTTGTCCCATTACTATCTCCTTTTGCCTTGCACCATCATCCCTTTTGTCTTTTAATCTCTCCTGCCTTCAGCCTATCACAGACCTTCCCTTTGTTCTTTCCTCCCCTCCTCCCTTTCCCTGCCCCACACTTGCTTAAAAATCTGTTATTTCTCTAACTTTTTCCAGTTCTGATGAAGGGTCATCGACCTGAAACGTTAACTCTGTTTCTCTCTCCACGATGCTGCCTGACCTGCTGAGTGTTTCCAGCATGTTCTGCTTGTTATTACTTTGTAAATAAGCTGGGTAACATGCTTGACAGGGCAAATGACACGTGGAAGTGATAGCCTTGAAAAGTCAAATGATTAAAAATGAACAATGTATTATTTTGTTACATGAAATCAATTAGAACCCATATTGCCGTTCTTACATATCTCACATTTTCATAGCGTATCCATACCTGATCTGTTAGAGGAAGGGTGAAAACGAGGACCTGGCCATTCAGCTTCCATTCTGACTTATCCTGCATGTTAGGTACCTGTATCTTGACTGTGACTGGACCCTTAAAGAAAAACAATTGAGCATTGTTGGGAGTTGCAAATTTACTTTTTGAATAAAAATTTAATCTTGTACATGCTCTATTAAAAATGCAGCTACTTCCTGATATGCATGCAACAGTGTTACACAACTACAACTTTTCAACTAATTCAAAAAAGGTAACAGCACCAAAAGCAAAAATGTAATGTGCTCTTCAAATTACTCTGAGGAATTGAGAATGCTAAGTGCTAATTTTGAAGTACAATGCAGGATATTTGAAAGCAAGCCCCAAAATGAAATTAAACTGTTGGTAGAAAGCACAGTAAACCAAAGCCATGAAAAGGGCACAGATATGTAAATGTTGGAATAAACTAAAAATAGAAAAAAATTGCATAAAAAAATGTTTAGTCTGTGCTAATGTCAGCAATTTGGCCATTTCCATATGGTGCATATTTGGCATAATTGTACAATCACTAATGCACAAACAGAAACTTATTTTTAGGAGGAAAAACAAGGAATGGGAGTATACATTCAACACAAAGACACAGAAGGATGTGGATGAAGAGACACCTCGGGGTTGAAATACATAAATCTCCGAAAGAGTGTGCAGGTAGATAAAGCCATCAAAAAGACCAACAGCATTCTAAATAGATGTTTAGAGTACTAAAGTAAATAAAAATGCTAAATTTGTACAAAACTCTGGTTACGTCACAGTTGAGTAATGTGTGCAGTTTCTCATTATAGAAAGGATATTAAATCCATAGAATGTGTATGGTGTAGATTGACCAGAATGAGGGTAGGAATGAAAAACTACAGTTATGAGGAGGGATTTGAGATACGAGAGACGATTGCCACTGGAGCAAAAAATGGATTTAATAGCGGTTTTTAAAATTATGAAGAATTTTGATAGAGTGAATCGGGAAAGACTACTCCGTCAGTTGGGGAGTCCGTTAGGAGGGTCATCAATTAAACATTTTCACTAAGTTAAAGGAAGAGTTTCGGAGAAATTTATTTATGCAGAGTGTTGTTGGAGCATGGAATGCTTTGTCACAGAGAGTAGTTGAAGTAGAGATCATTACATTTTTTAAACAGAAAACTGGATGAATACTTGAAGCAGAACAAGATACGGGGGGGGGGGGGAGGGGGGAAGAGAAGAGATCGGAGCAGAAGATTAGTTTTAGATTGCTCCAGCAAAGAGTCAGCACAGACACGATGGGCCGAATTCCCGCCTTCTGTACTGCAAACTTCTATGGTTCTGTATTTTTTAATTTAAAAAACAAGATGGATGTGAGAAAGTCACTTTTAAATTTGAATAAAAACTAACAAAATTCTAATTTATTAAAGTAAGAAGTTATTATTTATGGGTTCATAAATGTATTCAGGTACTGCACATTTCTCCCCGAACATAAGAAACCATGAGCGTGGTGAGGAAAAAAGCCTAAATTTGGTGAAAATTCAATACAGGAAACTCTTTGGTATCCGGCACCGACGTGGTGCCGGTTGATCGAAAGTTCCGGATAACAGAGAGTTATATCTACCGAGGCTATTTTTAACAAAGAAAAATAAAAAAATCAAGAAATGTGCAGTATACAGTATTTGGGTACTCACCTACAGAATGTTGTGTTAAATGGATGGTGGAAGATGCTTGATTAAGTACAGTACTGCCAGTTGAGAGTAATCCATAACTCTTTAATTACTTAACAGTAAGTGAGACTCCCGGCAGCGCGGGAGAATCAACTCCTGCTACTGCAGTGTTTCGGACTTCCGACAGCGCCAGGAGGCCGAGTAGTGGCACTTTTGAAAACTACCCCCACTGACTAAATCGGCGTTCGCGGACTCGGGATCGGCAACATTGCCGGTTATTTGAGAGGAGTTTTCGGAGTACTCGGCGTTCGCGGAGACTCGGACTGCGACTCGGCAACATTGCCGGTTATTTGAGAGGAGTTTTCGGAGGATGATTTTTGCCGGTTAAGCGAGAATTCCGGATATTTGGGTGCCGGATAAACAAGAGTTTCCTGTATAATGTTTTGTTATTAACTAGTGGCAACTTAAGTGAATAAAAACATTTGCTAGCCGACTCATTTTAACAAAAACCCCTCAGAAAATAAGTTTGGCTTAAAAGTCCAAAAATATGCTTTCAGATTATGATACAACAGATAGAATCATGAATATTACATTTTCAAAGGAACCCAGCACTTAATGAAGGGTGGTCACATGAGATTCAATTAAACACTAGTGACTGTGCAACGGACTGCGGTTAGACAAGCAAGTTCATGGACACTGCCCTAGCACATATTTAAATTTGAATTTAACATTATTTGGCTTGATTTTTAAGCAGGGAGTATAGTATACCTTGCTTCTTCGTAGAAACTCTTCCTCTGGGATAAGATTATCCTCGCTTTTCATCTTTTTGGTTGCTGGCTCATCATCCAGTGGTGGAGGAGGACGAGGAAGTGAAGAAGGAATTGGGGCAGGTACCACTGGAGGTGCAGGTACAAATGCTGTATGTAAAAGTGTGAGAAAGGAATCATTTCAGAACTTCAAAGTGCTTTTTTTGAAACATAATACCCTGTCTAATATTAAAATAAAAATATATAACTGAACCATGTATGTGGCCCTCATTTTGTGCAATACACTTTAAGGTGTCACACCTTTCCACGTCAATTTTGTGCCATTTGTGTTATAAAGTATTAAAAAAAGCATCATGAAACCCAATCACCTGCAACCCAAGGCTCAGAATATGTCTCGTCTCTAATGAACCATAGCATTATACTGATTGACCCAAGAATCAATTTAAAGAATGCAGACCAATTACATTTCATCACCTTAAAGGGACAGAAAATGTCATTTTAGCATCAACATATGTTGTGCATGACATGGTATAATGTCCCTGTCCTCAAAAATACAATGCATTCTCTAACTTACTGTAAGCAACATTAAAAGGAACGAATGTGCATCTGTATAGCAACTTTCGCAGTCAATTAAGTACTTTTGAAGTGCAGTCACTGTTGTAATGTCAGAAACGTGGCAGCAAATTTGTGCACAGCAAGCTCCCACAACATAAAACGATCAGATAATCTGTTTCTGGTACTGCTGGTTGCGAGATAAAATGTTGGCCAGAACACCAGGTAAACTCCCCTGCTGTTCTTTTGAAAAGTACCGTGGGATCTTTTACGTCCACACGAGAGGGCAAACGAGACCTCAGTTTATCGTATCATCCAAAAGACGGCATCTCCGACAGTGCAGCACTCCCTCAGTACTGCAATGAAGTATCAGCCTGGATAATGTGGTCAAGTCTCTGCAGTGGGGCTTCTAACTCAAGAAGTGAGAGTGCCACCACTGACCCAAGGCTGACACCTTACAGCACATTGCTAGTTTTTCTTTAACTTTACCTGCTGGTACCACCATTGGTGGCGGGCGGGGAGCTAAAACTGGTGGTGCCGATGGAGGCATTGGTACTACGTTGATTCGAGGTCCAGGGATCATTGGTGGCATGGGAGCTGTCAAAACAGGTCCAGGCGCTAAACGGATAACCGGAGACATTGGTGGCCTGGGGAGGACAGGCATTGATGACATAATATTCCGCACAGGTGGAGGCATCTGAATAATAAAAAACAGAGCAACATTACAATTGTACTTTAGATGTATAAAAAATATTACATCTGTATGCACTTCCTGTCTACAAAACCATAACTCTTGTTGTCACATTTATGATAACTTTTGTGCCAACTTTTCCCATTCTCACCTATATAAACTTGGCGCTGAGGCACTTTTAAATTTTGCTATTTAACTATAAATAACAAAATCAAAACGTTATATTAAAAATAAGCATCGAAATTTTAGAACCATGTCCGAATTATGTCTGGGCGCCCTGATCATATTACCCCCAATCTTCTAACCCCACCGCAACTCGATCTTGACTTCCCCATATGTAATGTTACGCAAGGTCAACTATACTATATAAAGTGTTGTAAGACTGACTTCTAGCTGTGTTATTGAAACGTTACAAGTCAAAATATGCAACTGTCACATTTTCTTATACATTTAGGAGGGTAGCTGGTTAGAGGATTTTCAACAACCGTTGGCAATGTTCCCCGTAATTTTTTTTGGGTTGCGCGTCCCCTTTAACGGGCTGCGTGGCGCATTCAAAAGTCCACGCATGCGCGTTTTTTTCCAATTTAAAAGCCAGCTCACCGGCTGCGCACGACTTCTGGAGCCCTGCGTAGCTTAATGGGAACATTGACCATTGTTAAACATTTTCTGCTCATGCGATAGTCTCCTGTATAGGGTTTTAAATAATTTATTATAATAGATAGGAAATCCAAGTGAATTCAGGTAGCTTTCTTAGTGGCTCCTTCTCATTGATTTCCTCTGCAGATGCTGGTAGAGGGAATTAATAAAACTTTAGTTACATTATATCATTTATCTCATTTACTAAGTATGTACTGCAATAGAAACTTGGATCAGAAACAGTCCTATATTTGAAACCTCAATGAGAAGGGTGGAAGGTGGTACTGATCATAAGAACATAAGAAATAGGAGCAGGAGTAGGCCATTCGGCCCTTCGAGCCTGCTCCACCATTCAATGAGATCATGGCTGATCTTCTGCCTCAATTCCATTCACCGGCCTTATCGCCATATCCCTTGATGCCCTTACTAGTCAGAAATCTATCGACTTCTGTTTTGAATATACCCAATAACTGAGCCTCCACAGCCCTCTGGGGTAGAGAATTCCAAAGATTCACCACCCTGTGTGTGAAGAAATTTCTTCTCATCTCAGTCCTGAATGGCCTACCCTTTATCCTGAGGCTGTGGCCCCTGGTTCTAGACTCCCCAGCATCCACCCTATCAAGCCCTGTAATAATTTTTTATGCTTCAATGAGATCCCCTCTCATTCTTCTGAATTCAAGAGAATACAGGTCTAGTTTACTCAATCTCTTCTCATACGACAGTCCCGCCATCCCAGGAATCAATCTCGTGAACCTTCGTTGCACTCCCTCTATGGCAAGTATATCCTTCCTTAGGTAAGGAGACCAAAATTGTACACAGTACTCCAGGTGTGGTCTCACCAAGGCCCTATATAATTGGAGTAAGACTTCTTTACTGCTGTACTCAAATCCTCTTGTAATGAAGGCCAGCATACCATTTGCCTTCCTAATGGTTTGCTGCACCTGCACATTCACTTTCAGTGACTCATGTACAAGGACACCCAGGTCCCTTTGAGCATCTGCATTCCCCAATCTTTCACCATTTAGGAAATACTCTGCCTTTCTGTTTTTTTCTACCAAAGTGGATAACTTCACATTTATCCACATTATAATCCATCTGCCATGTTCTTGCCCACGCACTGAGCCTGTCGAGATCCCCTTGAAGCCTCTTCACATCTGACACTGCCACCTAACTTTGTGTCATCAGCAAATTTGGAAATGTTACATTTAGTTCCCTCATCCAAATCATTGATATAGATTATGAATAGCTGGGGCCCAAGCACCGATCCTTGCGGTACCCCATTAGTAACAGCCTGCCATCCTGAAAAAGACCCGTTTATCCCTACTCTTTGTTTTCTGTCTGTTAACCAATTCTCAATCCATGCTAGTATATTACCCCCAATTCCATGTGCCCTAATTTTGTTCACCAACCTCTTGTGTGGGACCTTATCGAAGGCCTTCTGAAAATCCAAATACACCACATCTACCGGTTCCCCTTTGTCTACTCCACTAGTTACATCCTCAAAGAACTCCAATAGGGTTGTCAAACAGGATTTCCCTTTCATAAATCCATGTTGACTCTGCCCAATCTTACTATTAGTTTCTAAGTGCCCAGTTATTGCATCCTTTATAATAGATTCCAGCATTTTCCCAACTACTGATGTGAGGCTAACAGGTCTGTAGTTCCCCGTTTTCTCTCTCCCTCCTTTCTTAAATAGCAGTGTTACATTTGCTATCCTCCAATCTGCAGGAACTGTTCCAGAATCTATAGAATTTTGGAAGAGGACAACCAATGCGTCCACTATCCCAATGGCCACCTCTTTCAAAACCCTAGGATGTAGGTCATCCGGTCTTTGAGATTTATCGACTTTTAGTCCCATTAATTTTGCTAGTACTGTTTTTTTACTAATAATAATTTCTTTAAGTTCCTCATTCTCGCCACACCCTTGGTTTTCTCGTATTTCTGGGAGGTTTTTTGTGTCTTCCTCCGTGAAGACAGAAACAAAGTATTTATTTAATTTCTCTGCCATTTCCTCATTCCCCATTATAAATTCTCCCGTCTCTGACTGTAAAGGACCTACATTTACCTTCACCAGTCTTTTCCTTTTAACATACCTATAGGAGCTTTTACAATCCGTTTTTAGATTTTTTGCTAGTTTGTGCTCATATTCCATTTTCCCTTTCTTTATCAATTTCTTGGTCCCCTTTGCTGATTTCTAAAAAGATCCCAATCCTCAGGCTGACCGCTTTTTCTGGCAACTTTATAAGCTTCCTCCTTTGACTTAATACTAGCTTTAATTTCTTTTGTTAGCCATGGTTGGATCACTTTTCCTTTTGGGTTTTTAGGCCCTATAGGAATATATGTTTCTTGCAAATTATGCATTATTTCCTTGAATGTTAGCCATTGTATGTCCACCTTCATACCTTTTAGTGTAGTCTCCCAATCTACCATGGCCAACTTGTCCCTCATACCCTTGTAGTTTCCTCTGTTTAGATTGAAGACCTTAGTTTCAGATTGGACTACATCACTCTCAAACTTAATGTAAAATTCAATCATATTATGGTCACTTGTCACTAAAGGCCCCTTTACCACAAGATTATTGATTAGCCCTTTCTCATTACACAGTACCAGATCCAGAATAGCCTGTTCCCTGGTTGGTTCCTCCACATACTGAAACCATCTTGCATGCATTCCAAGAATTCGTCCTCCACACCATTAGTGGTAATTTGATTTGCACAGTCAATATGTAGATTAAAGTCCCCCATGATTACCGTATTGCCCTTGTTACATGCACTTCTAATCTCTTGATTGATACTGTGCCCGACATTACCACTGTTTGGTGGCCTATACACAACTCCCACCAATGTTTTCCACCTTTTGCTGTTTCTTAGCTCCACCCAACCGGATTCCAGTTCTACATCACGATCTGCCAAGCCAAGAACTTTTATCTCTACCGTACCGATCTCATTCCTTATTAACAGCGCTATGCCACCTCCTTTTCCTTTTTGTCTGTCCTTCCTAAATGTTGAGTACCTTGAAACATTCAGTTCCCAGC
The DNA here is from genome assembly GCA_030390025.1 of Squalus acanthias. Lineage (NCBI taxonomy): Eukaryota > Metazoa > Chordata > Chondrichthyes > Squaliformes > Squalidae > Squalus > Squalus acanthias. Next base: position 76,105,622 of record CM059437.1, read on the forward strand.
TTTGGTTACCCTGCAACCGTGTCTCTGTAATGGCAATTACATCATACCCATTTACTTCTATTAGTGCCATTAGTTCATCCACCTTGTTGCGAATGCTACGTGCATTTCGATAAAGTACCTTCAACTTTGCCTGTTTAATATTTTTCTGCACTTTGACCCTCTTTACTGTTGGCCTTTGTTTCTGCTCCCTACTAGTTTTGCTGACTACTTTTCTAACTCGCACTTCCAGCTTTTTTTCGCTCTGTTCTGGGCCCACACTTAGGTTCCCAGCCCCCTGACAAACTAGTTTAAATCCTTCCCAACAGCACTAGCAAACCCCCCTGCGAGGATATCGGTCCCGGTTCTGCCGAGGTGTAACCCGTCCAGCTTGTACAGGTCCCACCTTCTCCAGAATCGGTCCCAATGCCTCAGGAATTTAAATCCCTCCCTCCTACACCATCTCTCCAGCCACGCATTCATCTGGTCTATTCTCCTATTTCTGCTCTCGCTAGCACGTGGCACTGGGAGTAATCCTGAGATTACTACCTTTGAGGTCCTGCTTTTTAATTTATTTCCTAGCTCCCTATATTCTGCTTGCAGGAACTCATCCCTCTTTCTACCTATGTCGTTGGTACCGATATGGACTACGACCTCTGGCTGTTCACCCTCCCCCTTCAGAATGTCCTGCAGCCGCTCAGTGACATCCTTGACCCTGGCACCAGTGAGGCAACATACCATCCTGGAGTCACGTCTGCGGCCACAGAAACGTCTATCTGTTCCCCTTACGATAGAATCCCTGATCACTATTGCTCTCCCACTCTTTGTCCTCCCCTCCTGTGCAGCTGAGCCACTCGTAGTGCCACAGACTTGGCTCTTGCTGCATTTCCCTGAGAAACCATCTCCCCCAGCAGTATCCAAAACGGAAAATCTGTTGGAGAGGGAAATGGACCCAGGGGACTCCTGCACTACCTTCCTAGTTCTTTTACTCTGTCTGGTGGTCACCCATTCCCTTTCTGCCTGTGCAATCTTTACCTGCGGTGTGACCACCTCGTTAAACGTGCTATCCATGAAGATCTCAGCCTCACGGATGCTCCACAGTGACTCCAGCCGCAGCTCCAGCTCCGAAACGCAGATTTTGAGTAGCTGCAGCTGGAGACACTTCCTGCACACGTGTTCGCCCTGGACACCGAAAGTGTCCCTGACTTCTCATATAGCACAGGGGGAGCACTCCACGCTACCGAGCTGCCCTGCCCTACCCTTAATTTACTCCCTTTACTAAATTAAAGAATATTAAATACACTATGGACCTTACTTCACTTTAAACACTACTCACTCTAAACTAGAGACCTTACTTTTACTTTAACGACTGGACTGTAGAAATACTCACAAGGTCCTACTTACCAATCAGCACTTCCCTTGTTATTTAATATTGAAAACAAAACAGCTAATAATTAAATAACAAGCCTGTGGCCAATTTGGTTTAAGTGTAGACTCCTGACTGTGGCACAAGAGTTATACATTAGTAAGGCAACAAGACTTTTGTGTACAGTGGCCCGGAATTTGCAGTCCAGCGAAGCGAAGGCATTCACTGCTGGCCCCGGAGTACGCTTTGCACAAGGATCTCGCGATCCCAGTGTCGAGAACTTCGGGTTTTCCGACATTCAATTCAAATCAGCGAAGTATAGTGGGGATCCCCTTGTGCGAACTGCTGTGACGTCAACAAACTGTCTGTGCAGCCAATCAAAACGCAGAATTCTCACAGACAGCGAACAAGGAAGTGAGCAAGCTCTTAAAATTCATTGGGGCTCTCACATGGGGAAAAGTCAAATCTGAATTAAAGATAGACAAACTTACTTTTTCGTTAAAAAGTTTAAACATTTATTATTTTTTATTAAAATGGACAAATTTTACACGGCAAAAAATTAAAATGTAAGTTTTCCAGGCCCTTAACATTTGTTTAGCAGTAATAACGCTGTTAAACCCCCAGTTACACCTAATCCCTTTGGGTCTAACTTTTAGTGGGGAATTTAACAGCATAATTACTGCAGAAGAGCCGAAGTCTTCGCCAGTTTCCCTAATTTGGGATGATTACACAGATTGCTGGCTCTGTGGGGGGCGAGGAGAACAGCGCAGCCTGTTTCGGAGCTATCAATGACAGATCGCAACTTCAAGATTTCAAATCCTGAAGTTGCGGTCAGTTTCAAAGGCAGAATGACAGCGAACACTGCCAGTTCGCCGCCATCCCGACCGCAAATTCTGGGCCATTATTATTGCACACAATCCCTGAGCACCTCAATGTAACATAATGTAAATAGAAATGCTTGTTGTAACCATTTCCAAAATATTTGCTAAACTTACAGAAGGTGGTCGGGGCATTGATGTGAGTGGTGGAGCGTTCATTGAAGAATTTGATCCAGATGAAGGAGGTGGGGGTTGTGGTAAATCAGCAGGTTTGCTGGGTCCGATTTTCTCTTTGGTGTCATCCTCTGGAACCAATCCCTTGGCCTTGTGGATGGCTTCAATCTGCTCCTGCAGTGTGATGTTGGCTTGTGCAGCTTGTTGTGTACGTGCCATACTGCCAGAATGACCATCCCAAGTAACCTTTGTCACAAGAGAGAACAATGAATATAATCATAGCTTAATGCCTTGTTTATGTATTTTACAATTACAACCAATCAACAGCATGTCTGTAATATTGAATAATCACTTCAGAGCAGAATAGTTTTATTAAATTACTCTGCCTTCAGTTTCTGAATTAATCTAGATGAACTAATACTCTCGTTTACTTTAACTGAGGCAATAGGCAATTACGGTTTCATTTTTGAATGTTTTCCCAGATTGAACAAACAAACCACATCCATTATCAGTGCTCCACACTGTACTGTCACAGCACTTCCCATAGTTTAATTTCCTTTACACACTGTACTTTGAAAACAGTATGCCATCCTTATAATTTGGAAAAGACGTTCAATGACAGCATAGTTACTCATTTCCATATAATCATCACTGTTTCAGTGGGAGAGAACAGTGAATTTATATTTGTGTAAACTGCCAGATGTGCGTTTGTTTGCAGTTTATGCAATGGAAAGGTTATGGTTACTGTTGTAAAATTGCAGTACTAAGAAGCAACAGGAAATCTTCTTCAAAACACCATTTAAACAATGAGTAAGTTACCCGAGACTCGCACAGTATTGGGTGTTCATACCTTCTCTTCTGGTTTCTGAATTTCTTCTTCACCAATCTTCTTACCGATGGCTGTTTCTTCCACACCAAAGATATCAGTACGTCGTTCAGCCAGCTGCTTCAAACTACTTTCAATATCCAAACCTGATGGAGAAAACAGCTCAAATCAAAAGATGGTTGGGCATTCTATCCTAAAAATTTATATAAATAACAAAACTTTCAGAATTTCTCAAAAATTATTGTTGTTGGGACTGACAGGAATAGAAAGTTTTGCTCCAGTGACATCAGGGCGGGCAGCATTCCCATTAATAAATCAATGGAACAAAACTTGACATCACATCAGGCTACACAAAACTTCGACACAAAAGCAAAATACTGCGGATGCTGGAAATCTGAAATGAAAACAAAATGCTGGAAATACTCAGCAGGTCAGGCAGTTCTGATGAAAGGTCATCGATCTGAAACATTATCTGTTTCTCTCTCCACAGTTGCTGCCTGACCGGCTGAGTATTTCCAGCATTTTCTGTTTTTATTAAACAAAACTTCTGTTTACGCTGCCATTAATTTGGCTGTTTTAAAGCACAGAACAGAGTAACAAGGGGCAACAAACAGCTAGAGTGTAGAAATATTTAAGATTATTCAGTAGAACATACTTTATCTTTAAGAGGACTAACTGAAAGATCAAAGTGCTTGCGATCCACCACATGTTGAGTTCCTAATCTCACCGGTGATGCTGTGAGGAGGTTCTCCACGCGAAAGGACAGACAACATTAAAAAGGGTGCTCTTGCGTACCCTATACTGGCTGGTTACAAAGCAGCTCTGGCAGAGATGTGGGGTAGTTTGCATACGTGTACTCTCAACCAGGTGTGACATGGGAAGAGCAAGGGGAAAAACTGGATTTGTACCCACAAAAAAGCTTTAAGAAATACAAGTGAACAGAAAATAATGTTGTATTTTAAAACAGTATTTAAATTATAGTAAACAGATGGCAATAAGTAGACTCAACCATAAGTGTGTGAGGGGAAGGATTTACCTGAAAACAATAATTACAGTCACAACCTAGAAACAAAACACTCAATTTTTTATGTCAATGAATAAATCAGAACTATTAATGGAAACAAAGTTCCCATTTTGGGCAGGGCTTCCTACAACATCACTAATGATACTTGCCTGGAGCATACACTTCATCTTCACTCTGCTTCTCTCTAATGGAGCGTTCACGCTGCTCCAACCAGCGTGGATCCAGCAGCCCAATACGCATGTGCTCTTGCATTTTGCTGGCAGGAATCTTTTCCCCAGTGATTGGAGAGATGAGATACTCGTCAGGTGCAGGTGTACCAGCCACTGGTTTTGAAGCTAAAAGAACACAAGGAAACCATGTATGTTTACTCTTACTTTAAACTATTCAGTAACTGAGTAAAATATATAGAAATGGGTGCACATATTAAAGTACAAATTCACAAGACATTAAGTAGATTGGTTTCTATACATTGCAAAAGGGAAAATACAGAAACTGCGAGCTGCCAGCTGAAGCTCGGGTCAGAAATAGGGCTGCAACATTGTAGTTCTGATTTTGCGGCACACAATTCTTAGTCATCTTATTTGTCTTTGCATTTATAAAGTACAAATGATGCCTCAAGCATTAAAGAGATATTAAGCAACATATGCCTCTCTGTTAAAAATTAAAGTAACTTCGGGGTTGTGCAGCTGCTTTATCCAGCATATGAAATAGTAAAATACATATACATGTATAATACTACAAAAACAGACCTGGTACAGAAATGCTGAATTTTGGAGATTTACACTTGAAGCAACACTGAAGCTGTTGTTGTGTCCTTACATACCAAGCACTTTCTGAATAACCTAAATGACAACCTGTCAACTGTATAACTGGTGAACACTAGACCTGCACTAGTGAAATAAATATTCTGAACTTATACAAGCGCCTTATCTTGTTTCTCAAACATCTTACACTTTCACATAAACTTAATTTCTCTGAAGTACAGTTACTGCTGTTATGTAGCTGTTCTTATGCAGATTATCGTAAAAATCCAACTGGCTCACTAATGTCCTTCAGGGAAGGCGACCTGCCACTCCTACATGGTCTGGCCTGCATCTGACTTCAGTGCCACTCTAACATGATTGACTCGCAATGCCCTTAGGACAACTAGGAATGGACAATAAATGCGGCTTTGCCAGCGTCACCTAAATCTTAAGAACAAATATTTTTTTAAATCGGTGAATCCCACAAACAGCAATGAGACGAATGGTTTGTTTTTCTGGTCGTTAGTTTCAGAAAGTATTGGTTAGGACACTGGGAGAGCTCACTTCTCTTTTCCCACTAGTACCATGGAGTCCACTTGAAGAGGCAGAGGGGACCTCAGTTGGATGTGAAAGACGGCATCTGTGACAATATAGCACTTCCTCATTGAAGTGTCAGCCTAGATCGGTGTTGACCAATACGTTAACCACTATTCACATGCAGCTAATTAGGAATCCGGATGTGGCTAATTGTATTTCTGATTAGTAAATTAAATATGAGTAATAGACACTGTAGTTGGGCATGTGACCGCAACACTCATCCGCAAGATGCATGCTTGTGTACTTTAACCTTTTTGTGTGTTTGCTGGTAAAATGGCAAGACGAAAAGAGTGTGCAAGTGTTTTTTGATCTTTGTGAGTGCTTTACTTCCTTGGTTACTGAATGGCGGTAGATGTTTGTTAAGTAAATATACACGTGAAGTACATTTACCTACATTGTGAGAGTGCATGTAAGGCGTTTTCTACTAAAATTGGTGCATGTGGCTAAAACAGTGTCGCCGTAATCACGCGTGTGGCTAGTCAGTAATTTCACTGGCCTATATTATCAAGTCCTGTAATGGGGCTTGAACCCATAACTTTCTGGCTCAGAGTCAAGGGTGTTACAATCCGAGTTAAGCGGACACAAGAGCTGTTATTTCATATAAAATCCACCTTTGCTAGAAAGGGGGCAAGGGGGCTCGAGGGAATGTCTTGCAGTCCAATCACTTGGAGCGGCAACAGATAGGAACTGGAAGTGGTGCTAAAAGTTGGGGAGGCAGGATAAGCTGGGAGCTGTACCAAGAGGGGATGGAGCCTCAAGCCATGCCGAGGGCAAGAGTTGCAGCATAAAATTGGGGGAAGTTTCTACTGTGTATGCTGATAAATCTCAATGATTTCTCTATAATTTTATGCTAGACAGATCAAACGAATAGGGAAAAGAAGGTATGATACAAGAGAATCAAGGGAAAATTTGGCATTTAATGAGTAGTTACAATATCAAGGTAGCACTAGATTTAAGATAAATATAGAGTGAGCAATTTAATGATAGCTTTACATTAGAAACTAGACTTTACTGCAAACTAATTCAGGAAAATGGTCAGTTTTGTCCCATGCTCCATTCCATTAAATTCTTCCAGGCTAACAATGTACCCTAGTGAACATAACCACATCAGATGAATCACTGGCTTTCAGACCATGACCACATATACAACTTAAACTTCCCATAGTTTTTGCAGACTCACCTTTGGGATCATAGTCCTTCCTAATGATAACCTGGTCTGGAGTAGGAGGAAGTGGTGGAGGCATTGGATTATCAGGAGGAGGTGGTACTTTCTGACCTTCGTCTTCTTCATCTGATCCCTAAGAGAAACAGTTATACATAGATATAAATGTGTAAAAATATTCATTTCATTGAAAATAAGTTAAACCAGAAAGTTGGCACTTTCCCTCATTGTTTTTCCTGTTTTGTTCCTACTTTGGAGAAAGACTTACAGCTCCCACATATCTAGTAATAACACTCCTGATCTAGTCATTGGGATATGGATGACCCACACAGTAATAATTTTTTCCCACTGATTCTGGGGAAACGCTTTGTACCTTTGTCCAAAGGCACTGCTAAACTGAAGACTCATTATACGGCGATCCACATACACAAAAAAATGATGTGCCATGTGATTATTTTAAATTATGCGTGTGATTGTATGTCATGCAATGTTCAAACAACAAACTGAAGTTATCCTCAGGAACTTTAGGCCTGGGCTCTCCCTGAAGCAAACTTAAACCTAATCACACGGAGGACACCTATTCACTAATGCTATTCCCTCTGCGAGCCGTCTCATTCTTTGGATATGGTTCCAGGTATATGGTTGCTTGGTGGTACCTCCAGAGCCAGTATGGAGTCAAACATCCAGCTGAGAAAAGTTATAAACCTACAATGAATCCAGTCATTTAAAAAAATACTTGAAACGGAATCCATAAACAAATATCTAGACCAAAAACAAAACCCATCTTCGTTCTGCATTTGGATCAGCTTGTTTTTTCCAAACTTCAGGTAGATCAAGTTTGCTTAGAAACATTGAGCCACTTAATTAAAATCTTAAAACTTATCTTAAAACTCAATGATGATTTGATATAAACATTTACTTGGTACCAGTATCAAAACTAAGCTATATTTTGAAACACAAAAATCAAGTCATTCCTTTCGAAACACACTATATATGGTTTATATTATGAAGTATATATATTTTTTTAAAAAAGGAACAGGAATTCATCATGACACCACTAAGATCAAATATCTAAAATTTCTATGGGTTTTCCAAGTTTGTTACAGGTAAAATTTAGTATTAAGCTAATACCAGGTTTTCATGAAGACTTATTTATTTCAAAAATATAATATTCATCCTGTTAACAACTAGCTCCTTGAGTTGGTTAGCTCACTTGTCATGATTTGAATGAAAGAGACATATCAGTGTCTATTATGACCTGCTAATAACGTGAATGAACACCAGAGTTGAATACGATCACTGTCATTACTTATTTCACTATTCACAAGACTCTTCTTTTAAAAATCAGATTGAACTCAGCTTGGCATCATAGTAGCTACTATTTTTCTTCTTTTTCCAACCCTACCAAAGGACAACACCAATACCTTTGCATGCTACTCAATGATTCCTATTTTATAATCTGTAATCAATTAAATTTTCAACAGGTAGGTCAGTTATTCTGGCAGGGGGGTTGCAAAATTGGTAGCTAACTTGCTAGCATCCCCTTCTTGGGTAATCAAACAGAACTAGAATCATAAAGTATCTTTACATTAATCACCAGGATCATTTTTAGTATCATACCTCGTCCATATCCTGTACTTGTGTATCTTGATCCAACTGTGATGGAGCCTCTTCTGGCTTATCATCTGTTTCTTCAACATCATCATCAGATTCCACTTCCATTTCAACCTCCTCACTCTCTCCAAACTTCTCATATCTCTCCTGCATCAAAATACGAGCTCCAAGCTCTTCCGGGGTAGTTGGTGGAGGGAAATGCCCTGTAATTAGAAAGGTTAATTACCTGATGAACTTAATTACTATTACATATCTCGTTTTTCCTACCTCTCCTAGCCACCTCTCCCCCAACAAAGGAGCTTGACTCCCATTACAGTATTTTCTTCTTCAACCAGAACAAGAAGTTCTATTCCATTAATGGCCAACAGGAGCGCACTTCTGGAGATCAGAACTCAGTCATTCAAATTTACCTACGAAAAGCATCACACACAAATTACTTTGAAATGCAGTAACTATTGTTATGTGGACAAATTTGGCAGCTACTTTGTGCATGGTAAGATCCCTGGTTGAGAGAAGAATATACACCAGAACTCCTACTATCCTACTCCTTTGAATAGTGCCATGGAATCTTCAACAACTACCTGAACAACTGGAACAGGCAGATGGGGCCTCAGTTTAACATCTCATCTGAAGAACAATATCGCAGCAATCACTCAATACTACGTGATGTCAATGTAGATTATGCACACAAGTCCTGGAGCAAGGCTTGAACCTGCAACCTTCTGACTCTCAGGCTAGCAACTAAGCCAAAGTGACAGATGGCAGAGCAGCTCCAATAAAATATAGCTTTTTTGCCAGAACTATATCGATAGATGCAATATATTCTATGGTTTGTGTGGACTACAACAACTATTTGTATTTATATAACACAATGTAGAACAACATCCCAAGGGTCATCAGAGGTGCAAGGAAAAAATGGATCTAGTCAAAGAATCGATTAGGAGGAGTGACAAAAAGTTTGTTTGAAGAGATGGGTTTGGAGGAAGATCTTAGGAGGAGGAAAGTGTAGGTGTTTATGGAGGGAGCTGCATAGCATAGGATCTAGGTGGCTAGATGGGGTGAAGGGTCGAAGTGCAAAAGAGGCCAGAATCAGAGGAACACAGTTTGGGGGGGGCGGGGGGGGATTGCATGGCTGGAGGAGGTTAGAGAAATAGGGAAGTGAGAGTCGGTGGCAGGATTTAAACACAATGGCCCGTATTTTGCAGCCCCTACGGGTGCGTATGTGGCCATAAGGGCCTCGCAAGTTCCGGGTTTAGGCATGTGCTACACATGCGCGAAAACCCTGAACTTGCCATCTTGACAGATCGTCGCCATCCCTGGGAAAAGGTCATCCGTGGGCGGAGAGTTAGGCTATTTGCCTAATTTCTGCCCAGCGAATGGCCGTGAAATTCTTATGCCTGGTAAAAGCAGGAGTAAGGCCTGCTTTTACCAGCGTAAGAGTTTAAATGAATATAAAAATAATTTTTTTTCAATCATTTAAACATTAAAACACCTGTAAAATAAGGTCGTTATTTTTAGCCCCTTTAAAACATTTAAATTTGTTCTTCAAAAAATTGAATTTGTTTTAAATGTTTAATTATATGGTATTTTAATTAATTTTAAATATGTAATTTAAAAAAATTATTTGTTATGTTAATGTGTTTTTTATGTGATCCCCATTCATGCTTATGGGGATTCCGTACATATGGAATCCCCATAAGCATGAATGGAGATCCCCCTTCTTTCATTGGTTGGGCCAGCCCACGTGAGCTCAGGGGCGCTTGTGAACCGCATGTGCCCCTGGGATACGTGGGCCTCTACGCATAGAGGCCCAGGAGCGCAAGTCTCCGTGGATCCAGAGGCAGAAGGTAGGTTCGTGGAGTTTTTGCCGGTCAGAGGCATCCGCCCACGGGAAGCCTCCAACTGCAAATTCAAGCCCATTGAGTATTTTAAATTTGTGGTGCTGGCGGACTGGGAGCCACAAAGGTTGGTGAGGACAGGAGTGATGGGGGAAACAGGTCTTGTTGCAGGATAGGTCACGGGCAGTTCAGATTTGGGTGGACTGAAGTTTATAGAGGGTGCAGATGAGAGGCCGGTTAAAAGAGCATTGAGGCTATCTTCATAAATGATGGTTTCACTGGTAGATGGGCTGAGGTAGGGGCGACGGCAGGTGATGCTATGGAGGTTGAAGTAGGCGGGCGGTCTTTGTGATGGGAGAGAAATGGGGGTTAATAGTTCAGCTTGGGGTCGAACAGGACACTGAGGGTGCAAGCAATCTAGCTGTAAACAATAGGCAGGGAGGGGGTTGGAGTTACTGTCAAAGATACAGTTTGTGCCGGGGCCAAAGATGATGGTTTGGGTCTTTCCAATGTTTAGCTGGAGAAAAATACTGCTTATCCAAGACTGGATGTTGGCAAAGCAGTCTGATAGCATAGGCAGCAGAAGAGTTAAGAGACGTGATGGAATCATAAGAGCTCGGTGTCATTAGTGTACATGTGTATCTGATCCCATGTCTGGGATGATATAAGCAAGGGCAACATGTAGATGAGAAGCCAAGGATGGATCTTTGATGGACTCCTGAGGTGATGGTGCAAGGGTGCGAAGAGAAGCCATTGCTAGCGATAGTCTAGCTACAACTGAATAGGTAAAAATGGAACCAAGCAAGGGCAGTTGCATCAAATTGGACAATGGAGGAGGATGAAGTCATAGACTGCGTTGAAGGCTGCAGACAGGTCCAGGAGTGATAATGCATCACAATCACAGAGAATACCATTACACGACTTTGGCTAAAACCATTTTCGTACGATAGGAGGGGTGGAAATCTGATTGGAGAGAGTCAAACAGGAAGTTCTGGGAGAAATGAATACAGATCTGGGAGGCAAAAACATATTCAAAGATCTTGGGAGAGGAAAGGGAGGTGGCAGATGGGCAGTAGTTAATGAGGACATACGCTCGAAGGATGAGTTTTTCCGAGTAGTGGGGTGGGCGACAGCAGTTTTGAAAAGGAGGAGGGACAGCGCCTGAGGAGAGGGAACCATTTACAACATCAGCTAGAATGGGGGCCAGGAGTTCAGTGGGAATGGGGTCGAGTGAGGAGTGGGTCAGTCTCATGGATGAGCTGAGCTTGGAGGGGGCATGGAAAATGATGGGGAGAAACTAGAGAGATGGAGGCGGGGGGCTGTTGGGGTCACAGCTAGGATAGATAGGGAACTGAGGAAAGGTTTGGCTTAGTGGGGAAGGGGGGAAAAAGCAGCAAAAATAACTGAACGATAGGTTCCATCTTTCCATGAGCTCCTTGTACTGATGGAGGTGAGGTTGGGGAGAGGGGTCCAAGAAGGTTCTTGGTAGTACAGAAAAGGAGCCTGGTCCATCCAAGCCCTCCAAGATGATCCTAGTGTCATGGATGGTTTTGGCAGAGGACAGCGAAGCCCAGTAGAGCTTTACATGATTGAGACAGATCTGACAATGGACGGTTAAGTCATTTGTGTGCCAGATACGCTCAAGTTTGCATCCTTGGACTTGAGGGAGTGAAGATAGAGGTTGTATTGGAGGAACGACTGGGAAGAGAGACACTGAGCCTTTTGCTGGGGATAAGGGCATTGAAGGTGGAAGTGAGAGACTGGTTCAAAACATCAACAGTTGCAGAGGTATCGTGCAAATAGAGGGGCACATGTTAGGCTGACTAAATATCATAAATCTAATACAATCAACTGCACATGAAACAATAGTTTGCAACTGTAAATACTTACATGCATTTATTCAATTAATGCAGGTTTGACTATATGTTGTTAATGCATTAGAATGCTTGCCAACTAAAAATACTGTTTATTTTAGGAAGAACGACTACCCTTGCTCCTTTTCATCTCCCTTCAAAATATCAGTTCTCAAGGCCATTGGCTCCTATTTCCTTGTTCAATGTCGGGGCCATTAATACCATGTTCACCCTTTCACATTTCTTAACAAGTATCAGCCTCCTCTTTGTAGTCAGCTCACTTTTCTTTCCTCTCACCAAACTCTTTGTCTGTATATGCAGTATAAATTACCCAAATTGTATAGTAATTTGGATTGCATATAATATTGTAAATGGGGAATCTGTTATGTGATGGCACTGTCATAGGCTTGCATGGAATTCAAATTGGACATTTGAAATTGCTTGTTGTAGACAGGGATTCATTATAGCTATATAAATTATACATGGAATCCACTGCATACCAGTACTTTTGGTGCATCTCATTCATTCTAAAAGTTAAATAAATATTGCCATACACCCAATCAGTTTTTTTCCCCTTATTTGAACCACCTTCCCTGGTAACAATAACTTGTATTTAAAAGCTATAGGAACTCAACTGTTATTTTTCATTGACATTTCAAACCAATTTACTGTAATTGCAAATGCAAGTTTAAACAAAAATATTCAAAGCAAAGGATGCTGGAAATGCTGTGATTGTACAGTGGAAAATGGTTAATTTTAGAATGATGTATGTTTATCAGTGTTTAAACCCAAATCAAATTTACATCCTACAGTATGGTAATAACATTACCTTGTTCATTAGGCTGGAAGTCAACAGTTTCCACCACCACAAAGTCATGCCAGTCAATCTGTGCATAGGCTACTCTCTCCCTTTCCCGCTCTTCCTCTTCTTTCCTCCTCTCACGCTCCTGAAATTTGGCCCATTCAACTCGGTATCTAACCTATGTCATACAAACCAAAATTATTTGCATGTATACATATTGATCCACATTCCTTTTGTGCATAAGTGACAGACTTCCTAGTCTTCTGCACTCCTGAAAAGGAAAACTTGTATAATCACAGGAAAAAATTAACTTAATCAAATAACACACAGACAGCAGAGGGGTTAAGAGAGGTGGTGGAGTGGTAGAGCTAGGTGTCATTAGCGTACATGTGGAAGCTGATCACATGAAGAAATAGAGAGCCATATACTGTATCCAAGTTTGCAAATAGAGAGTTGCATGTCCAAGTTTGCAGGTGATACAAAGTTAGGTGGCACACTAAATAGTATAGATGGGAGTAGAAAGTTGCAAAGGGACACTGACAGATTAAATGAGTGGGCAAAATTGTGGCAGATAAGAGTTCAATGTGGGGAAGTGCGAGGTCATCCACTTTGGACCTAAAAGATAGATCAGTGTATTTTTTAAATGGTGAGAAACTAGGAACTGTGAAGGAGTAGAGTGATTTAGAGGTCAAAGTACAGAAATCACTAAAAGCTAGTGGACAGGTACAAACAAATAATTTTAAAAGGCTAATGGAATGTTGTCCTTTATATGAAGAGCACTGGAATACAAAGGGATGGAAGTTATGTTACAGTTATAAAAAGCTCTGGTTAAATCCCATTTAGAGTATTGTGTTCAGATCTGGGCACAGCACCTCAGGAAAGATATATTGGCCTTGGAGGGGCTGCAGCGCAGATTCACCAGAATGAGACAGGGGCTAAAAGGTTTAAATTAGGAGGACAGGTTGTATAGACTAAGCTTGTATTCCCTTGAGTATAGAAGATTAAGGGGTGATCTAATTGAGGTGTTTAAGATGATAGGGTAGGTAGAAACTATTTCCTCTGGTGGGAGAGTCCAGAACAAGGGGGCATAACATTAAAATTAGAACTAGGCTGTTCAGGGGTGATATCAGGAAGCACTTCTTCACACAAAGGGTAGTGGAAATCTGGAACTCTCTCTCCCAAAAAGCTGTTGAGACTAGGTCAATTGAAAATTTGAAAACTGAGGGTATAAAGTGATACGGAACCAATGCGGGTAGATGGAGTTAAGATACAGATCAGTCATGATCTAATTGAAACGTGGAACAGGCTCGAGGGGCTGAATGGCCTACTCCTACTCCTATGTTCTACATCTGGGATGATATCACCAAGGACAGCATGTAGATGAGGAAGAGAGGTCAAGGATGGATCTTTGGGGGACTCCCGAAGGGGTGCGAGGGCACTGAATAAAAAGAACCTTTTTCAAAGCAACAACATTCCAGAATCTAAAAAGGACATTAATTGTCCAAATTTATGATTTAAAAGTTATTACCTTATAATATGCTATTATACATACCGTATATAAATTACAGACGTTTCAATTATTTAAGCAATTAGTGCTGCTAGTTATGTTTTGTTTACTATGGTAATATTTATTGTCTCACCTGATCTAAAACTTCTTTAGGATTTTCTGCCTCTTTTTTCAATTTCTGAAGCAATCCCTTTGGAGGTATTAAGATCTGAAAAAAATAAAAATGTTAAGCTTTTCCCCCTTATGAAAGGCTCACGGTTAAAATCAGTATACATCTGATTTTAATACCGCATCTCTGGCATATCTGGCTAGGTCAGAAGAGTTGCCCATCAGTCGTGTACTGTATTCACCAGTACATCATTAACAAGTCCTCTTCAAAACAAATTCCAATACTGGCCCTACAGCTTCCCAATTAAAAAAACACAAAAATATTACCAAAAATTGAAAATTTAAGGTGAACTAAATTTTGCTGTAACAACTTTGCTTTTATGTGGTGAATCATGAACCTTGAAATTACTTCAGTATAAACTACAAATTCAACTAATGTTAAAATTATCCAGCTTTCCACTTACAACTCTTCAATACTGCATTGCTGTCTCTCTCTCACTGGAGTTTTATTTTTATATATTAATGATCTAGACAAGGGAACTAGATGTAATATCTCCAAGTTTGCAGACGACACAAAGCTGGGTGGGTGTGTGTGCTGTGAGGAGGATGCCGAGAAACTCCAGGATGATTTGGACAGGTTGGGTGATTGGGCAGAAGCATGGCAGATGCAAGATAACGTGGATAAATGCGAGGTTATCCACTTTGGTGTCAAAAACAGGAAGGCAGATTATTATCTGAATGGCAATAGTTTGGGAGAAGGGGAAGTGCAACGAGACCTGGGTGTCCTTGTGTACCAGTTGCTGAAGGTAAGCATGCAGGTGCAGCAGGCGGTTAAGAAGGCAAATGGTATGTTGGCCTTCGTAGCGAGGGGGTTTGAGTACAGGAACAAGGATGTCTTGCTGCAGTTGTACAGGGCCTTGGTGAGACCACACCTTGAGTATTGTGTGCAGTTTTGGTCGCCTTATCTGAGGAAGGAGGTTCTTGCCATGGAATGAGTTCAGCGAAGATTCACCAGGCTGATACCTGGGATGGCAGGAATGACATATGAGGAGAGATTGGGTCGATTGCGCTTATACTCGCTGGAGTTTAGAAGAATGAGAGGGGATCTCATTGAAACTTATAAAATTCTGACAGGACTGGACAGACTAGATGCAGGAAGGATGTTCCCGATGGTCGGGGAGTCCAGAACCAGGGATCACAGTCTAAGGATAAGGGGTAAGCCATTTAGGACAGAAATTAGGAGGAATTTCTTCACCCAGAGGGTGGTGAACCTGTGGAATTCTCTACCACAGAAGGCAGTAGAGGCCAATTCATTAAATATATTCAAGAAGGAGTTGGATATATTTCTTAAGGCTGAAGGGATCAAGGGATATGGGGAGAAAGCAGGGACAGGGTTCTGAATTTGGATGATCAGCCATGATCGCATTGAATGGCGGAGCAGGCTAGAGGGGCCGAATGGCCTACTCCTGCTCCTATCTTCTATGTTTCTATGTTACCATCAGAGGTTTGCTAAAACTATGTACTCCCTACTACCTTTTCTCAAGGCCTCAACTGAGGATAAAAGTAAATGTCCATGACAACTGGAAAAAATATGAAAGCTAGATACTTAAATAACTATGTCTGCAATGATGGCAAGTGTAATTTTTTTAAAATACCATTGTTATGTTTTTAAGCTGCCTTGTGGCACTGCCCACAGGTCAAAAAAATAGCCTATGTTACTGTAATAGCTTACTGGAATTGACAAGCACTTTTGTGTTCTCCTAGTCTTCAGATTGCAGAAGAATAAATGTTCTATTGAATCGCATGATCGTGTTACAAATCAGGATTATCAAATGTGAAGGTTAAACAGTGGCTTGAAGTCAATATAGCAGATTTGACCAGGTTAAAGAATTTCAAAATGTATACATTATACATAAAAAGTTCAACACTTTGGTAATTCTCTTAGTAAATACTACCAGCAGCCTAGTATCTACAACAAATGTATACTTGAAGTTCTGTCTAACAACTATAGAGCTGCGGCATTGTGACACAAGAACTCAAGAGCTGGGAGCATACTGCCTGAGATATACCTCCTATATCCCATCTGAAGTTCAAAACTGGGATTATATGGTCAAACGGTGTCTGCCATAATTGAAAAAGGTTATCAAATTAAAGTGATAGCTCCTGGAACTCCACACAGATGCTAGATCCAAGTCCATTTGCATGTGTTACCAGGTCCTTCACCTTAAACTGACAAAACAAAAGTCTCTAGCGATTTCAATAGATACTTCAATAAAAATGTATATGTACAGGACTTAAGTGACATTTTGCATGCCAGTGATGTGTATTCACTCCAACAAGAAGAAAACAGGTCAACAGAGGAACACTGAAGCGGGGAGATTTTTTTCTCTCAGCATGCAGTAATCGCATTTGAAATAGCCAGTCACATCTTATATAAATATATATGAAGAATACATGGACTTTCTTATTCTTTGAGATGCAATAGATCTCCTTGTTCATCACAAACATTTACAATGGGAAGAGGAGAAAGTTTTGGATTACAGATCACGTTATATATGTTAAACTTCCATTTCTAATCCTTCTGCATCTATCCTCAACATTTGTTTCCCTTATTAAGCACTGCTGCACAATTGTAGACACATTGCTCAAGTGCCTTCAAACGCCAGTCCTATCATGTGCAAGTACATTACTTTGGCTTGATCCACAGTACTTAACAATTACACATTTACACGTAATACTGTAGATTGTATTTGTAACTTATACCTTTGTGTACTGCTCCACTAGTTTGGTGAAATAGTTAAACAGACTGTGCTGTGGTCGCAGGAAGTCAAACTGATAGTTACGCTGTTCTTTCTGCATCAGCTGCGTCAAAAACTGTCGACCGTTTCTTGCAACGAATTGAGCAGTGAGCTTCACAACATCCAGATCAAAGGCCGAGATGGATGGGGGATCAGCAATGAATTCAAATTCAGGTGGGGGTTCTTTTGGGACAATTGTTTCCTGAATCACCTGTGCTTGCACCTGTTTAATGTACATGGGAGAGAAAAAAAATTCTCAGAATTTATATGTTCTCGTACGCAACTTAATGGAATTATAAATTGCTTACTTGAAACTACTACAAAAATATGATTTATTGAATGATAATTTATAAACAATCCAAAAAGGAAACAGAGGATATTTCATCTTTAAATGTTTGTGTGACAACACATCACATTAAACATTCATGAACAGCATTTGTCTGCATTAAATAAAGACAGTTAGTTGTGCATTTTTCTCTCTCCACCGTCTCTAAATTGTCAGACTGTTTGCCCGACATCCAGTTCTGGATGAGCAGAAAATTCCTCCAACTAAATATTGGGAAGACCGAAACCATTCTCTTCAGTCCCCGCCACAAACTCCGTTCCCTAGCCACCAACTCCATTCCTCCCACTGCCAACTGTCTGAGGCTGAAGCAGACCTTTCGCAACTTTGGGGTCATATTTGGCCCCGAGATGAGCTTCCGACCACATATCCACGCCATCAACAAGACCACCGACTTCCACCTCTGCAACATCCCCTGACTCTGCCCTTGCCTCAGCTCATCTGCTGCTGAAACCCTCATCCATGCATTTGTTACCTCTGGATTTAACCATTTCAAAGCTCTCCTGTCCGGCCTCCCATCTTCCACCCTCCATAAACTTGAGCTCATCCAAAATTCTGTTGCCCGTATCCGAACTCGCACCAAGTCCTGTTCACCCATCACCCCTGTGCTCGCTGACCTACATTGGCTCCCGGTCCAGCAACGCCTCAATTTTAAAATGATCATCCTTGTTTTCAAATCCCTCCATGGCCTCGCCCCTCCATATTTCTGTAACCTCCTCCAGCCCTACCACCCTCCGAGATCACTGTGTTCCACCAATTATGCCCTCTTACACATCACCTATTTTAATCACTCTACCATTGGCAGCCATGCTTTCAGCTGCCATGGCCCTAAGCTCTGGAATGCAATTCTTAAACCTCTCCGTCTCTCTCGCTCCTTTAAGACACTCCTTAAAACCTAGCTCTTTGACCAAACTTTGGCCTCCTGTCCTACTATCTCATGTGTCTCGGTGTCAAATTTTGTTTGATAACGCTCCGGTGAAGCGCCTTGGGGCATTTTACTACGTTAAAGCCCCATATATAAATGTAAGTTGTTACTGTTACTATCAGCAAGGATACTTACTTTCTGTGGCAGCTGCTGCTGTTGCTGCTGCATAACCTTTGGTATAGCAGCTGAAGGTTCTTGTCCTTTCCCCTCCTTGAACTCATTAACTTTGTGTCGGTAGTATGCATGGTAAGGATCATTCGGATTCAAGAAGTTAAATTTGGAGTTGTTTATTTCATTCTGACGGATACGGGCTTCAAATTCTGGACCATTTCTAATCAACACAAAATAATTTGCACATTTAAACTCAGAGGATCATGCAGTGCAGCAAATACATGCACACATTTGTCTGAATGAAGTACTCACCTGGCTACAAAACTAGCAGTCTTGTCAACAATGTTCCTGACCTCAGGAGGAGGGTAGATAATGCCAACAATGGGTTTGGAAGTTGGGATTTCTTCTTTTGTTTCTTCTGGCAACTTTAAAACAAAAAGAAACAATTGTCATGAATCTCTTCAAGCACCTTAAGATTTCTTTCAATTCGAAGCGTACCTCACTCAAAGTTTATACCTGCTGATGAAAAAAAAGCTGGCTTGCTCCCATGCCTTGTGCCTATGTCACCCTGTAACCAAGCATTCCAGAGTGGCCCAGTGACTCCTGTTGATTTTTTCTCGCTGTGAAGCACCTGGCCTCCACTCACCACTTTATCTTGGCAGAGAATCGGAACACACCATGAGGAAAATTGTTCCATCACTAAATGAACCCCCGCAGCACATTAACCTGCTAATACCCTTTGAAGGAGTGTTCATGCTATGGTAGGATAGTAGCAATAGACTCACATTTTATGGTGACTTATGCTTGTCACCAAGCTGTTTGGAATAAATTACTGGTAGCTGCTATCCACCCGAGAGCTCAAACCTATGTATGTCAGTTGTCTCATCATCATGGTTGGGGGCAGGATTGGGGTAAGCAGATTAATTTGGCTTCAAGATCACACATCTGGCAATGGGAGATTGGAACCTAGTTGACTCTGTGGCAGTCTAAGTAATCCAATATCTGCACCAGGCAGGTCTACAGTACTCCGGAGCACTATTGATAATTGACCTGCCAACCTGTCTCATTGATGGGCTGGGCCTGTTGCTGGGGTATGGAATTCTTCCCATCAGCTGCAGAAAATCCTACAAGCCAATGCTCTAATTTGTAGGATGACCTAACTGGTCAAGCAGCAGAAAGTATATCAGTGCTTCGTGGTTGTAGGCTGCGTGATTTTAGACAATTAAAATTCAGCAGTACCCCTACACACACTAGAGGGTCTTTAGGTAACTTTTACCTAAATTCTTTAGGTTTAGAATATGTGCGTTCTTAAGGGAGTTTATATGTATCCCATATTGGGCAAATGGAAATTACTTATGTGGGATTCCTGGTAGTTTGGTTAAGAGACTCTTAAGCAAAGTGATGGATTTTCACATATTAAACACCAAGGCTGATTAAAAGTAAATTACTTTGGGAAATGTGTAGAGCACATCTAGACCGTGTAAACTCCAGAACATATAATTCCACTACAACTTAGTTGTCTTGTAATATATTTTTTTCAGCTCCGTCTTCCCCAGCCAAGACTAATGGACAGCATTTTCTGACAACATGCAACAGTATTTCTATCACTTCTGTTCTTAATATGATTGGTAGCAAGTGCAGGACAACATGCTGGGTTGATGCCCTCCAATTTTCCTTCCCTCCTCATTGGAAGGCAGCTAGTCTCTTGTCTGCATCTACTCGAATGGCAATGTCAATACTGTACTAGCACTCACCACAGAAGCTACACTGCAATCTTCTAATCTCAATCATTATTTTACAGTATTCTGTAACTCCTGTGTAATTTTACCCCTTTTATTTTAATAATGCATCTGCTCACATATTTACATGCACTGGGTCCAGGAGCAAGGTATAAATGTAGCCTTGCTCATTGCAGTCCGACAATGGGGCTTATTTTAATGCACCTCGCTCTGCAAAAATAAACACAGCTCCTTGTGACTCAAGACTGTGATAAATCACAGACATTCCCCCCGTGCGTGCATGTTACGCTGACATAACCAGCGGGAACTGCAGCTGGCAAGCCGCACGGCAGAATAGTAAACGCTGGATCCCAATCAGGGGCTGCGAGCCTCTCATTCGGGGCTGAGTGCGTGTCACAGCCGCTCGAGGCCTGGCGAGTGTGTGCGGGGAGGCCTCGGACTCGCGGCAGCCCGGGACTCCACGTTGCACTTGTAACGAATAGCGACGGTTGCCAATTTTTTTTCCCCGTTTTAAACTCGCCTGATTTTCGGCCTGGGGTGGCGGCAACGCCTGCACCGGTCCGGCCGGCATCGTTGCTGCGCCTCGGGAGCCACCGAGCGCCGCAAATCCGCCAGAAAAACTCGGTGTAAACAAGATGGCGACGGCGGACTACACCATCTGAATACAGGGGGGTGGCAGATGGAGTGCTTCCATCATCAGGTTCGTGCCTCCAATCACGCTTACAGGATTAAAATGTCTGAGCATTCAGTTTGTTTTTTTCTTTTGATCATATTATCTTTTCTCTGAAGCCAGGTTTGAATGGTCTGGCCCTTTTTTTGTTAGGAATCCAAGTTTGAATGGTCTACCCATTTTTTTGCTCGGAATCCAGCTTTGAATGGCACAGCCCTTACGTCATTGTGACGATTTCACGCACGTCGAATGTGCAAACTCGCGTTACGTACGTGCGTGCGTCCATGACAGCACGTTATAAACATTGAGAAGGAAGTCAACGGTCGGCCGCAGGTAACATGGCGGGGGTCGACCCAATGAGTATTCAACGGGTCAATGCTTCTCTAATTCGGAGGAAAGAACATTCTAATGGCGGCCCACTGGGGCAATCAGCGACTAGAAGCTCCTCCTGAAGATCAGGAGAGTCAGTGTAACTCCCCCCTCCATTAAGTTCCTCACTTCTCTCCTGAAGGCGCTGACTCCTTGCTGGCACCGTTTGATGCCTCACCCAAACCAACTATGCTTCAGGTGGCAGTGAATGTCAGCAACTTATTTAACCACGGGGGCACTGCAGCCAAACGCATGCCTGTCCTCGCTGGCATCCACACACAACCACTTGAAATCAGGGGGGTTAATGGAAATCAGCAAGCAGGAGCCTTATCTAATTCCCTTCTCCACCATTCCTTCCTTCCCAATTCCGCTAGAAAATGTAAAGAGGGATTTTTTAAGTACGACATAGAAATGACCAAGCTACTTTTTTTTGTTTCGTTTTCAATGAAGAATGCAGAGCTGTGTGTATCCTGTTACAACATTCTGTTAAAGAGTTATTTACAGAAAGCAGTTATAATGGTTGGAATTTCTGTATATAACCCACGGTTTAAGTTATTTGTATATCCATGCATCCATTAGATTTATTTAGTCATGTTCTGTTGTTAAAACCTATCTAGTAACATTGGACAATAATTTAAAAGTAACGTGAAAATATCCTAAAAACAAATCCTGTACATGATTTTTCTGTTTCTGAAATAGAAATGTTAGTACTAGTGTGTACTGTGAAGATATTTGTACTGTCACACATGGTACTGATGTGAACTATGAACGTACTCACACTGTCACTTTGATTTAGACAAAATTCTGTCGGAAATTTTTTGAAAACAGCTGTCAACACATTGAATATCGTTATACTAAAGTATGTGGACTGATGCCTACACAGAGAATCTGTAGATTATTTTGTTCATTAAGTACTGTGAAAAACATTTTAAATCTGGTTGCGGATATTTTATAAGTGTAGGACAAAGTAAGCAAGATGCCATTCACATTAAATTAGGATTTAAAGGTGGTATTTGTTTATAAACTGTTGAAACGTCATCCTTAATCTAATTATTTTCTGTTTCTTACAGATTAATTGTGCTTGTGGAGCTATTAAATTATTGTGGTGGCAGTTACTTTATGATGAAATAACAGTTTGAAATTACAATGAAAAAAAGTTTGTAAGAAGACACATATAGTGCCTCAATATCAGGACTTTTAAAATGACACTTCTTCTAGGAAATCAAAACTGTTTGGATGGTTTGCGCAAGGATGTCACAGATGTACAAGGGATAATCATCGATGTCTTTTCACGAGTTGGTGCAGTTCGCTATCCATCGTGGAAGTTTCCAGATAAAACGTCATGTGATTTGGATCTTGTTACTTTATTGGAACGTTTTGATTATATGGAGGACGACCCAGAATACACACAGCATTCTCATATTGTGCTGTTTGAATTGGTGATTGACAGGTAAGATACAAGTTCTTTGGCTGTTCTCTCCAGAAAGCACTGACCCATTCTGGTTAGTATTCAATGGGCAAGAACCATGATACATCCAGAGGCCATTCTTCATCAACATAGAGTGTCAGCAGATATTTACATCCTTCGAACCAGCTCATGTCCATTATTCTTATGCCTCAGTTTTGCACTAATAATAGTGACTTATTTTTCATTAATTGAGGGAACGCTCAATAAAGACACACCAGAGACCCACTTGCATTGCTCTGTTGCTGATGTTTCCAGTAATAGTTGAATTTTTCAGATGTTGTTTTGATTTTTTTCCTCTTGAGAATAATGTTTTTAAAAGGCACGCAAACTATTTTGGAAGTGCTAAGATTGTCATTGAAATCTTTCTTTTAAAGTTGCAGCATCTCTGTTCACAGGCTCTTGTTAACCCATACCACATTAAAAGCAAATACTTGAGATTTTCTAAATTCCTAAGATTATTTTTGTGGTATTGATTAAAAGTTATTTGATTTTATTTAATAATCCAAAAATCTTCTGAATAACTATTTTCAAGAAGGTGATAAATCAAACTAGGTAAATCCAGACCTATTCATCTTGTGTTAATAACTTTTCAGAAGAGATCCTGCCTCCTTAACTTTTTTGTGACATCCCAAGTGGATATTGGAAAGACCTGTGATATAGAATACCTAAGCTTCCAGAAAGCCAAAGCCTACAATAACGTCATGCATGAAAGACTGCTACATCAGCTTAAGGGAATGGGTATCCTAGGGAAAACTTAGAAGTGGAGAAGGAATTAGTGGAAAGAAAGGAAGCAGGGGAGTGATGCCAGGATGGGGAGATGTACTGAATGGAGTGTCCCAAGGTTTGGTATTGGGGCTCCTGCTGTTCTTAATCTACAATAACACAATGCTGTCAAATTTTCAAATGATACTTAAAATGGGAGGAGGGAAAGGAGCAGTCGAGTCTGATGAAGAACGTAGACAATATTTGAAAATGGATACTTCTGTGGTAGATTGTGGAATGTTTTCCCACCCCATTTAAAAGGGAATTGGATAAGTATTTGAAAAGGTACAATATAAGAGAATGAAAGGCAAGGGAATGAGATTAGATAACTCCATTTGAAGAGCTAGCATTGAACAGGTGCATTAGATTGAATGGACTCTTCCTCTGCAAAAATATCTTTAAAATGGGGTAATACTTAAGCTAGCTACGAGAAAGACTGATTAAGAGCCACTTGCAGAGCAGCAATCAAGAAGGCAAACAAGATATTGAGCTACACTGCCAAATTAACAGAGTGTAAATCTGAAGCCAAGATGTTGCATAACGCTCTGGTCAAGCCATACATCGAACACTGTATTCAGCTCTGATCACTGAGGCAAAACCAAAACATCCAAGCAGAGAAGGGCTGCACGGCTGATCCTTAGTGTCAGAGGATTTTTATTGGTTTACCAGTTGTCTTGACACAACATCACAGGATACAGATCAGGAAGGCCTTTCAGCTGATATTAGTTCATCCATCTAGAAAGACCCTACACTTCTCCCATTGCAGAAACTATTTTTTTTCTTAAATTATTCCAGGGCTTTTGCCTCCATTACTCACTGGAAGCCCAGTCCATGTATTGATAACTCTTTGAAGAACTTCCTGACATCAGTCCTAAATTTG
This sequence comes from Squalus acanthias, assembly GCA_030390025.1. Taxonomy (NCBI): domain Eukaryota; kingdom Metazoa; phylum Chordata; class Chondrichthyes; order Squaliformes; family Squalidae; genus Squalus; species Squalus acanthias. The sequence continues at coordinate 76,130,095 of CM059437.1, forward strand.
TCTTTTACTAGTTTGAACCCATGTCCCCTTATCTTGCTCTTGCAATTTGTTTGAAGTAATTTTACAGATTTATCTTTTCCAGGTGGCTTACTGTCTTGTACACCTCAATAAGATTGCTTCTCCATTTCCTCCCTTCAAGGTTGAAAAGCCCAACTTTCTCCAGTCTTTTCTCATACCTCGACCACCAACTAGGGATCAACTTTTTGGCAATTCTCATAACTGCATCCAGCACTCCAATGTCTTATTTGTGTCTTGGTGACTAGAAACAGACACAATACACAAGGTGTAGTCTGACAGGTGCACATTACAATTTCAGCAGGACTTTTGTACTCTACTGTTTTGCCCAAATAGTTTAGCATTCAATGTACTTTGTTGATTTTTCTGCAGTGGTTGCACACGGAAATCCATCACCATGTTTAAGAGTCTTCAAACCAAACTACTGAGTGGGTTTCATCCTTGGCTCAATTGTAGCACTCTCGCCCCTGTGTCAGGTCATGAGATGAAGTCCCCCTCCAGAGACTTGGGTACGTTGTCTCGGCTGACACTTCAGTACAGAACTGAGGGAGTGCTGCACTGTCAGAGGTGCCATCTTTCAGATGAGATATTAAACTAATGCCTCATTTGCTCTCTCAGGTGGACATAAAAGATCCCATGGCGCTATTCAAAGAGGAGTGCGAGGAGTTCTCCTGGCTAACATTTATCCCTCAACCATCATCACTAAAACAGATTATCTGGTCATTTATCTCATTGCTGTTTGTGGGACCTTGTTGTGCACAAATTGGTTGCCGCATTTCCCGACATCAAAACAGCGATTACATTTTAAAAGAAATACTTCATTGACTATGAAAAGCTTTGTGATGTTGCGAAAGGTCCTATATAAAGGTCCTATATAAATGCAAGATCTTTCTTTTCCTATTGAGTACTCTACACATATAGAGTTGCTGTTTTCCTTATACAGAGTGCACATTCTCTTCCCATGAGGATAGACTCCACTTAAGTAAGTGCAGAAAGCTATTTTGCAGGTTGGTAGAGCTAGGGCTATGGACACCCTATTTGCATAGTGGTACTGCTAGAGTTTAGCCAGCTTACCAGTACAGAAGGCCAGTGCATCATTCTGAGTCCCAGCTACTGATTCTGAAGAGCAGAATTTAAAAAAAAACAACTTTTTGATAAACCCTGCTCAATAGAGGAGTTGGGTCACTTTATAGTTTGACAAGGCACAAGCATGTGGATAACCACAAAATGAACAGTGACAAAGTCATGAATTAATCTAGTCAGGATTGTAAGTGGAATTAAATGGCATCAAATTATAGATCACAAATATCATTGTATATGTATAGAATCATAGAAATTTACGGCACAGAAGGAGGCCATTCGACCCATTGGGCTGGATTTTCATTGACCCATGGAGGCGAGTTTGGAGGCGTGTGGGGGGTTAAAATTGCGAAAACTGGCGGGCGGGCACAAGCCTGCCTCCATGCAATTTTCATTAAATTGTCTCTGCTGGTCCCGACTCCGTCCCGCCTCTAAGAGGCGGGATAGGCTGTTAAGGCCCTTAACAAGCACTAAATTGCCTCTATAATGCCATTTTGAAAGGCCTTTGTGATTTTAACCCTTTTTCTACGTGAAGCACGCCTGTTCTGAACCATGAATGTGAAACCTGGCGGGAGTACATTTGGCTGGCTAGGAGGGAGACATATCTGGGAGTAGTGGTGCAAAAATATCTGGGAGCAGACTTAGGGCTGCTGCTGCTCATTTTGCCTCCAGGTCCTCTCACAGCAAAGGCCAGGCAGTCTTTGCAGACCTTCAATGCAACAGCAATGATGACATCATCAGAGGCGACTTTCAGACTGAAAACACTAATTGGTTCATGGGTTCCCACATGCTGGAACTCAATTGCCCAATTAGGTGAAAATCGCATCAATCTCCCACATCCAATTGCAGTCGGGTGGATAACACGAAAAGTGGATGACACGACCCCAACCCGCCCTAGTATCAAAATCCAGCCCATTGTGTCTGTACCGGCAAAATGTGGTCCACCAAATTCAAAGTGCTGATCCCATGTAACCATGCACAGTATTCCCTCAAATGATTTTTCTTATCAAAATAACAAATGAGAAACAATGTACATTCTTAAAAAAAAAAGTTTTAATTTTTAAAATGCCCTCAATGGGTGTTTTGTTACTCTATATTCAGGGGTGAAAATTTTCTTTGTGTGATATGGCCAATTAATAGCAAACACCTTTATAAAGAATGGGTTTATTATTTCATTATACATAACGCACAGATGAACTCTCTCCACATGTGGGTTTATCGCTGTGCATTTTTTAAAACTTTCCTTTGCAAAAGGTTTTAAATTTGTGTTGGGCCCCATTACCTGGTCCTGCTGAGCTCCAGTGTTGAGTCAGCTTATGATGGAAGTGAGGCAATGGTTAGATTGCTTTTTGATTTTAGTGGAACAAGAACATGTGTGGTCCAGCTGTGACATTCTCAAACCTGTGTGAAATAAATTATGTCACACTTGCATTTGTTAACATTAGTGATTACACCGTGTATTAATAGAAGCTTTGTCAAGAGCTGGTAGTGAAATATGATCAACAATACCAGTTAAACTATTTATCAGATTTGATTGGCGGTGACAAGAAATGTTATCTATATCGTATGTTAAAATGTCTTTAAAATGTGATTATGATTTTCCACATCTTCACACTTGTAATGTTGATCTCCACAGTCCCAGATTACATGTACAACAGTATAAATAATTTTAGCCATGATTTATCTCTTCCAACATGGTGTTATTAAAAAAAAGTCTTCTGAAAGTCAAGAGTACACTTTCATATTTTGATTAAGTAGATTTCCATTGGGAATGCTTCTTGATGAATTGCCAGCGTAATTAGTTGTGCTTTAACAAATCTCCAAGCTGTAAATATTTATATGCAAATGTAACCCCACTATTTAAGAAAGGAGGGAGAGAGAAAACGGGGAACTACAGACCAGTTAGTCTGACATCAGTAGTAGGGAAAATGCTAAAATCTATTATTAAGATCGTGGTAACAGGGCACTTAGAAAATAATAATAGGATTGGGCAGAGACAACACGGATTTATGAAAGGGAAATCGTGTTTGACGAATCTGTTGAGTTTTTTTGAGGTTGTAACTCGCAGAATAGATAAGGGGGATGTGGTGTATTTGGATTTTCAGAAGGCATTTGATAAGGTGCAACACAAGAGGGTTATTAAACAAAATTAGGGCTAATGGGATTGGGGTAATATACTAGCATAGATTGAGGATTGGTTAACGGACAGAAAACAGAGAGTAGAAACATAGAAACATAGAAGATAGGAGCAGGAGTAGGCCATTCAGCCCCTCGAGCCTGCTCCGCCATTCAATGAGATCATGGCTGATCATCCAAATTCAGTACCCTGTCCCTGCCTTCTCTCCATATCCCTTGATCCCTTTAGCTTTAAGAAATATATCTAACTCCTTCTTCATTATATTTAATGAATTGGCCTCTACTGCCTTCTGTGGTAGAGAATTCCACAGGTTCACCACTCTCTGGGTGAAGAAATTCCTCCTCATCTCAGTCCTAAATGGCTTAACCCTTATCCTTAGAATGTGACCCCTGGTTCTGGACTCCCCGGCCCTGCATCTAGTCTGTCTAGTCCTATTAGAATTTTATAAGTTTCAATGAGATCCCCTCTCATTCTTCTAAACTCCAGCGAGTATAAGCCCAATCGACCCAATCTCTCCTCATACGTCATTCCTGCCATCCCAGGTATCAGCCTGGTGAATCTTCGCTGCACTCCCTCCATGGCAAGAACATCCTTCCTCAGATAAGGCGACCAAAACTGCACACAATACGCAAGATGTGGTCTCACCAAGGCCCTGTACATCCTTGTTCCTGTACTCGAACCCTTTCGCTCCGAAGGCCAACATACCATTTGCCTTCTTAACCGCCTGCTGCATCTGCATGCTTACCTTCAGCGACTGGTGCACAAGGACACCCAGGTCTCGTTGCACTTCCCCTTCTCCCAAACTATTGCCATTCAGATAATAATCTGCCTTCCTGTTTTTGACACCAAAGTGGATAACCTCGCATTTATCCACATTATATTGCATCTGCCATGCTTCTGCCCAATCACCCAACCTGTCCAAATCATACTGGAGTTTCTCGGCATCCTCCTCACGGCACACACTCCCACCCATCTTTGTGTCTTCTGCAAACTTGGAGATATTACATCCGATTCCCTCGTCTAGATCATTAATATATATTGTGAATAGCTGGGGTCCTAGGACCGATCCCTGCAGTACCCCACTAGTCACTGCCTGCCACTCGGAAAAAGACCCGTTTATTCCAACTCTTTGCTTTCTGTCTGCCAACCAGTTCTCTATCCAAGTCAATACCTTGCCCCCAATCCCATGTGCCTTAACTTTACACGCTAATCTCTTATGCGGGACCTTATCGAAAGCCTTCTGAAAGTCCAAATACACCACATCCACTGGTTCTCCCTTATCTATTTTACCTGTTACATCCTCAAAAAAATTCCAGTAGATTAGTCAAGCACGATTTACCTTTTGTAAATCCATGTTGACTTTGTCCGATCCTGTCACTGTTTTCCAAGTGCTCTGCTATTACATCATTTATAATGGACTCTAGCATTTTCCCCACTACTGATGTCAGGCTTACTGGTCTATCATTCCCCATTTTCTCTCTGCCACCTTTTTTGAATAGTGGGGTAACATTAGCTACCCTCCAATCCATGGGTACTGTTCCAGAGTCTATCGAATTTTGGAAGATGACCAGCAATGCATCTACTATTTCTAGGGCCACTTCCTTAAGTACCCTAGGATGTAGATTATCAGGCCCTGGGGATTTATCGGCCTTCAATCCCGTCAATTTCCCTAACACTATTTCCCTACAAATACTGATTTCTTTCAGTTCCTCCCTCTCATTAGACCCTATGTTCCCCGACATCTCTGGGAGGTTATTTGTGTCCTCCTTTGTGAAGACAGAACCAAAGTATGTATTTAATTGGTCTGCCATTTCTTTGTTCCCCATTATAAATTCCCCTGATTCTGACTGCAAGGGACCTACGCTTGACTTCACCAATCTTTTTCTCTTCACATATGTATAAAAAGCTTTTACAGTCAGTTTTTATGTTCCCTGCAAGCTTACTCTCATACTCTATTTTCCCCCTCTTAATTAATCCCTTTGTCCTTCTTTGCTGAATCCTATTCTGCTCCCAATCCTCAGGTTTTCTGCTTTTTCTGGCCAATTTATATGTCCTCTCCTTGGATCTTATGCTATCCCTAATTTCCCTTGTTAGCCACGGTTGAGTCACCTTTTTTGTTTTATTTTTATGCCAAACTGGGATGAACAAATTCTGGAGTTCATTCATGCGATCTTTGAATGTTTGCCATTGCCTATCCACCATCAACCCTTTGAGTGACATTCCCCAATCAATCCTACCCAACTCGCGCCTCATACCATCGTAGTTTCCTTTATTTAAATTCAGGACCCTAGTCTCTGAGTCAACTACTTCACTCTCCATCTTAATGAAGAATTCTATCATATTATGATCTCTCCGACCCAAGGGGCCTCGCACAACAAGATTGCTAATTAATCCTTTCTCATTACATAATACCCAGTCTAAGATGGCCTGATCTCTAGTTGGTTCCTCGGCATATTGGTCCAGGAAACCATCCCGTATACACTCCAGGAATTCCTCCTCCACAGTATTGTTACTAATTTGGTTAGCCCAATCTATATGTAGATTAAAGTCACCCATGATAACTGCTGTGCTCTTATTGCACGCTTCTCTAATTTCCATTTTAATGCCATCCCCAACCTCCTTATTACTGTTTGGGGGTCTATACACCACTCCCACTAGCGTTTTCTGCCCCTTGGTATTTCTCAGTTCTACCCATACAGATTCCACATCATCAGAGCTAATATCCTTCCTTACAATTGTGTTAATCCCCTCTTTAACCAGCAATGCTATCCCACCTCCTTTTCCTTTTTGCCTATCTTTCCTGAATATTGAATACCCCTGTATGTTGAGTTCCCAGCCTTGGTCACCCTGGAGCCATGTTTCCGTAATCCCAATCATATCATATTAGTTTACCTCTATTTGCGCAGCTAATTCATCCACCTTATTACGAATGCTCCTCGCATTAAGACACAAAGGGGTAAAAATTCACTTGGTTGCGCCACCTGTTAGCGCCTTAAGTGGGCGCTAATGGGGCGCAAAGCCGCTAACGCCCGGGTGCAGCGATGTTTGCGCCGCTCGAGAACTTAACTTGAGATTGTGCGGCGGCGCTAAAACTTACCGCTGCGACCACCTGCGCGCGCAGATTGTGACGTCATTCCATGGTGCAACGCCCTGGGGCGCCCCGTAGCGGAAATTGAGTGGCGCCCCCTGCCTTACCGCCTGGCGCTTCCAACGACCAGAAGACTGGAACGCTATCAATCGCTGTGGGGCTGGGGGGGGCGCTATTTAAAGGGGGCCTCTTCCTGTCTTTTATTGTTGGTGGCATTTTTGAACTACGCATTCTGAGAGAGAGAGGGAGAGACTTCTGGAGAGATTCAACGTTGTGTGAAGGAGTTTTGGGTACTGAGCAGCACTTTGCAGGTTCATTTTGATTTGCCATTCCTTGTATCGATTTAGCAGAGACCGTGGGAGCTGCACACTGAGCTCTTTGCCTGGTGCTCTCCATTGTTCTTTCCAGCACATTTGATGTGCAAGTCTCTCCAGGCCGAGATTCAAGGCAGCAATGAACAGGATGTGGATGGAAAGCAAGATTAACCATCCCCTTTAAGAACTGGCCCGTGCCATTGTGTGTGTGTTCCATTGCTGACTGACATTACATGAGCTTCGCCAGCGCTCCGAGTTAGCGCCTCACTGCTCGGCCTTTGCGCCTTAAGAGAGGTGTGCAGCGCCTGCTTTAGCGCTCCACTCACCTCCCGGGGCGGTAAAAGTGAAGTTTCCCGTCAGTGCCGATAATTAGCGCCAGGCGCTAATATTTGCGTCCGGACGATATTTGCGCCCCAAATGGGGCGCGACCTAATTTCTACCCCAAAGCCTTCAGGCTTGTTTTTTTAACGCTCTTAGACCTTTTAGAATTATTATTTACTGTGGCCACGTTTGATTTAAACCCTTGGGGCTGGATTTTGTCTTGGGGTCGGGTTGTGGTTGTGTCATCCGCATTTTGTGTCCCCCCCCCGACTCCAGATTAATGTGGATGAATGATGCAATTTTCACTTAATTGGGCAATTGAGTTCCAGCATGTGGGAACCCATGAACCAATTAGTGGTTTCAGTCTGAAAGTCGTCTCTGATGATATCATTGCTGCTGCATTGCAGGTCAGAGACTGCCTGGCATTTGTTGTGAGTGGACTATCAATCAATCCAGGTCCTCTCACAGCAAGGCCAGTCAGTCTCTGAAGACATTCCATGCAGCAGCATCAACTTGCAGACCTAATACTACTACTACCTTCATCACATCTCCGTTGTAATAGTGGACCTGCAGCTGATAGTCAGCTATCCACTTGTGCTCCCGCCAGGTTTCACTGGCGTGTTTCACATCAGGCGTACTTCACGTCGGAAAAGGGTTAAACTAGCTAAAACGTTTCAAAATGGCATTACAGAGCCAATTTAGGGCTTGTTAAGGGCTTTAATGGCCTCTCCCGCCTCTTGGAGGCGGGACGGAGTCGGGAACCCCGCGACTGATTTTGTCAAAATTGCGTGAAGTCGGGATGGGGTCGGGACCCCCGACCCCGCAACTTTAACCCCCCACATGCCTCCAAACCCGACTCCACGGGTCATTCAAAATCCAGCCCTTGATTTCTCTGACTGCCACCTTTGTTTTTTTCCTTCCTGACTAGGAATAAATGGGTCATTTTCGGGTTGGCAGGCTGTAACTAGTGGTGTACTGCAAGGATCAGTTCTTGGGCCTCAGCTATTCACAATCTATATCAATGATTTGGATGAGAGGACCAAATGTAATATATCCAGGTTTGCTGATGATACAAAGCTGGGTGGGAATGTAAGTTGTGAGGAGGATGCAAAGAGGCTTCAAGGAGATATAGACAAGCTAAGTGAGTGGGCAAGAACATGGCAAATGGAATATAATGTGGCGAAATGTGAAGTTATCCACTTTGGTAGGAAAAATAGAAAAGCAGAGTATTTTTTAAATGGTGAGAGATTGGGAAATGTTGGTATTCAGAGGGACCTGGGTGTCCTTGTACATGAATCACTGAATGTTAACATGCAGGTACAGCAAGCAATTAGGAAAGCAAATGGTATGTTGGCCTTTATTACAAGACGATTTGAGTATAAGAGTAAAGACGTCTTACTGCAATTATATAGATCCCTGGTGAGACCACACCTGGAGTATTGTGTACAGTTTTGGTCTCCTTACCTAAGGAAGGATATACTTGCCATAGAGGGAGTGCAACTAACATCAGACTGATTCCTGGGATGGGGGGATTGTCCTATGAGGAGAGATTGAGTAGACTAGGCCTATATTCTCTGGAGTTTAGAAGAATGAGAGGTGATCTCATTGAAACATACAAAATTCTTACAGGGCTTGACAGGGTAGATGCAGGGAGGATGTTTCCCCTGGCTGGGGAGTCTAGAACCAGAGGTCACAGTCTCAGAATAAGGGGTCGGCCATTTAGGACTGAGATGAGGAGAAATTTCTTCACTCAGAGGGTGGTGAATCTTTGGAATTCTCTACCCCAGAGGGCTGTGGAGGCTCAGTCGTTGAGTATATTCAAGACAGAGATCGATAGATTTTTGGATATTAAGGGAATCAAGGGATATGGGGATAGTGCAGGAAAGTGGAGTTGAGGTATATCAGCCATTATCTTATTGAATGGTGGAGCAGGCTCGAGGGGCCAAATGTCCTACTCCTGCTCCTATTTCTCATGTTCTAATGTTCTTATAAGGATGTGTACATGGCAGTTGACTCCTGACCGTCATTCAATAAGATCATGGCTGATCTTCTACCTCATCTTCACTTTCCTGCACTATCCCCATATCCCTTGATTCCCTTAATATTCAAAAATCTATCGATCTCTGTCTTGAATACACTCAACGACTGAGCCTCCACAGCCCTCTGGGTAGAGAATTCCAAAGATTCACCACCCTCTGAGTGAAGAAATTTCTCCTCATCTCGGTCCTAAATGACCGACCCCTTATTCTGAGACTGTGACCTCTGGTTCTAGACTCCCCAGCCAGGGGAAACATCCTCCCTGCATCTACCCTGTCAAGCCCTGTAAGAATTTTGTATGTTTCAATGAGATTACCTCTCATTCTTCTAAACTCCAGAGAATATAGGCCTAGTCTACTCAATCTCTCCTCATAGGACAATCCCCCCCATCCCAGGACCAGTCTGGTGAACCTTCATTGCACTCCCTCTATGGCAAGTATATCCTTCCTTAGGTAAGGAGACCAAAACTGTACATAATACTCCAGGTGTGGTCTCACCAGGGCCCATATATAATTGCAGTAAGACGTCTTTACTATTTTACTCAAATCCTCTTGTAATAAAGGCCAACATACCATTTGCTTTCCTAATTGCTTGCTGTACCTGCATGTTAACTTTGTGATTTGTGTACAAGGACACCCAGGTTCCTCTGAATACCAACATTTCCCAATCTCTCGCCATTTAAAAAATACTCTGCTTTTCTATTTCTCCTACCAAAGTGGATAAGAAAACCAAAAATAAAAAAAGACTTGCATTTGCATTTATATAGCGCCTTTCACGACCACTGGACGTCCCAAAGCGCTTTACAGCCAATGAAGTACTTTTGAAGTGTAGTCATTGTTGTAATGTAGGAAAAGTGGCAGCCAATTTGCGCACGGCAGCAAAGTTATAATGACCAGATAATCTATTTCAGTGATGTTGATTGAGGGATAAATATAGGCCCAGGACACCGGGGAGAACTCCCCTGCTCTTCTTCAAAATAGTGCTATGGGATATTTTACGTCTACCTGAGAGAGCAGACAGGGCCTCGGTTTAACGTCTCATCTGAAAGACAGCACCCTCGACAGTGCAGCACTCCCTCAGCACTGCACTGGAGTGTCAGCCTAGATTTTTGTGCTCACTAAAACTCTGTCCTTATTTCTGATTGCTTGTTTAGACGGAACCAGATGGTTTACAACCAAGCTGAGGTAAAAATCACATTCTATTCATCACCGACTGCTTACTTCCACCTCTGCAGCATCTCCCACCTCTCTCCTACCTTCGTTCCACCACCACTGAATTCCTTATCTGCACTTTTGTTACTTTCAAAATCATTTTCTCCAATGCACCTCTTGGTCTCTTCCCAAATTCCTTCCTACACAAACTCTTAACTCATTCAAAACTCCATTGCCTGCATTCTGCCCCACATGAAGTCCTGCTCCCCTTTCACGCCTGCCCTCACTGGATTCCTTTGCTATCTATCCTACATCGTATCAAATCAAAAATCCTCAGTTACAAATTCCCCATGGTCACCCCCACCCTATCTCTGCAATTTCCTCCAGCCCTGAATCCCAGCTTGTGTCCTTTGGTCCTTCAACTCTGGCCATCTGTGCATTCCCTCCCTCCTCTGCATTATGGGTGACCAAGATGACTTGGCCTTACTCTCTGGAATTCCCTCCCTAAATCCCTCTGCATTGCCACTTCTCTGCCCACTTGAAAAGACTCCGTGAAACCTATTTTTTTTTATCCCACTTTCAATTATCTCTCCTAACTCTTCTACTAGTGCTTTCTGTAGATTTCACCTCTGTGAAATGCATTGAGACATTTTCTACATTTAAAATGCTACAGAAATGAAAGTTTTTACCATATTACTGATATACTTTTTACTGTAATACTATTTTAACACAGTGCTGATTTTTGACCACCAGATGACACTGTTGCATTTTGAAAATCCCTTGTTAGAGCCACTGAGTCAGTGGTGGACCAGCGCTGCAGGAAAACCAGCAGGATCCAGATAAACCAAACCAAAAGACACAATACTACCTGCTGGGTTCACAATATCATGATTCTGAAAAATGAATTCTAAACAGAAAATGCGGGAAATACTCAGCAGGTCAGGCAATATCTGTGGAGAGAAACAGAGTTAACATTTCGAGTCGGTGACCGGGGAATGGGATGGACACTGTCTTCTGCCCTCACCGCACTGTTACCCTCACCCCTTCCTCTCCCTCCCAGAACCACAATCGAGATCCCCTTGTGCTCACCTTCCACCTCACCAGCCTCCATATTCGACGGATCACCTCCAGCGTGATGCCCCCACCAAACACATCTTCCCCTCCCCATTCAGCATTCCGAAGGGACCGTTCCCTCCGCGACACCCTGGTCCACTCCTCCATCACCCCCAACAACCGTTCCCCTTCCCACGGAACCTTCCCATGCAAACGCAGGAGATGCAACACCTACCCTTTCACCTCCTCCCTTCACACTGTCAAGACTTCCAAACATTCCTTCCAGGTGATACAGCGATTTACTTGTACTTCTTTCAATTTAGTATACTGTATTCGCTGCTCACGATGCGGTCTCCTCTACACTGGGGAGACCAAATGCAGATTGGGTGACCGCTTTGCTGAACACCTCCATTCAATCCGCTTGTGTGACCCTGAGTTTCCGGTCACTTGCCATTTTAATTCTCTGCCCCACTCCCACTCTGACCTCTCTGTCCTTGGCGTTCCAATGAAGCTCAACGCAAGCTCAGAGAACAGCACCTCAACTTTCGATTAGGCACTTTACAGCCTTCTGGACTCAACATCGACTTCAACAATTTCAGCTCATAACCACTGCTCCCATTTTCTCAGACAACAGCTGCTGGTAATGATTCTGCTGTTGCCATTTACACCTCTTCTAGCCCCATCTTTTGTTTCTTTACTTGCCTAATTACCATCCCCTTTTGCCTTGCACCATCAACAGCAGAATCATTACCAGCCCCAGTTGTCCAAAAAAATGGGAGCAGTGGTTCACTAATGTCCTTTAGGGAAGGAAATCTGCTGTCCTTACCTGGTCTGGCCTATATGTGACTCCAGACCAACAGCAATGTGGTTGACTCTTAACTGCCCTCTGAACTGGCCTAGCGAGCCACTCACTTGTATCAAACCGCTACGAAACAAAATAATAAGAATGAAACCGGACGGACCACCCAGCATCGACCTCGGCACCGGCTACGGACACGGCAACGGCACACCCAGCCCAGTCGACCCCGCAAAGTCCTCCTCACCAACATCTGGGGACTTGTGCCAAAACTGGGAGAACTGTCGCACAGACTAGTCAAACAACAGCCTGACATAGTCATACTCACAGAATCATACCTTTCAGCCAATGTCCCAAACTCCTCCATCACCATCCCTGGGTATGTCCTGTCCCACCTGCAGGACAGACCCACCAGGGTGGTGGTACAGTGGTATACAGTCGGGAAGAAGTGGCCCTGGGAGTCCTCAACATTGACTCTAGGCCCCATGAAGTCTCATGGCTTCAATTCAAGCATGGAAAAGGAAACCTCCTGCTGATTACCACATACCGCCTTCCCTCAGCTGATGAATCAGTACTCCTCCATGTTGAACACCACTTGGAAGAAGCACTGAGAGTAGCAAGGGCACAGAATGTACTCTGGGTGGGGGACTTCAATGTCCATCACCAAGAGTGGCTTGGGAGCACCACTGCTGGCTGAGTTCTGAAGGACATAGCTGCCAGTCTGGGCCTGCGACAGGTGGTGAGAGAACCAACACAAGGGAAAAACCTACTTGACCTCGACCTCACCAATCTACCTGTCGCAGATGCATCTGTCCATGACAGTATTGGTAGAAGTGACCACCGCACAGTCATTGTGGAGACAAAGTCCCATCTTCACACTGAGGACACCCTCCATCGTGTTGTGTGGCACTACCACCGTGCTAAATGGGATAGATTCAGAACAGATCTAGCAGCTCAAAACTGGGCATCCATGAGTCGCTGTGGGCCATCAGCAGCAGCAGAATTGTATTCCACCACAATCTGTAATCTCATGGCCCGGCATATCCCTCACTCTACCATTACCATCAAGCCAGGGGACCAACCCTGGTTCAATGAGGAGTGTAGAAGAGCATGCCAGGAGCAGCACCAGACGTAGCTAAAAATGAGGTGCCCTCCTGGGGAAGCTGCAACACAGGACTACATGCATGCTAAAAAGCAGAAGCAGAATTCTATAGACAGGGCTAAGCAATCCCACAATCAACGGATCAGATCAAAGCTCTGCAGTCCTGCCACATCGACTCGTGAATGGTGGTGGACCATTAAACAATTAACGGGAGGAGGAGGCTCCATGAATATCCCCATCCTTAATGATGGTGGAGCCCAGCACGTGAGTGCAAAAGACAAGACTGAAGCGTAATCAACCATCTTCAGCCAGAAGTGCCGAGTGGATGATCCATATCGGCCTCCTCCTGAGGTCCCCACCATCACAGAAGCCAGTCTTCAGCCAATTCGATACACTCCACATGATATCAAGAAATGGCTGAGCGCACTGGATACAGCAAAGGCTATGGGCCCCGACAACATCCCGGTTATTGTGCTGAAGACTTGTGCTCCAGAACTAGCCGCGCCTCTAGCCAAGCTGTTCCAGTACAGCTACAACACTGGCATCTACATCTATCCGACAATGTGAAAAACTGCCCAGGTATGTCCTGTCCACAAAAAGCAGGACAAATCCAATCCGGCCAATTACCGCCCTATCAGTCTACTCTCAATCATCAGCAAAGTGATGGAAGGTGTCATTGACAGTGCTATCAAGCGACACTTACTCACCAATAACCTGCTCACTGCTGCCCAGTTTGGGTTCCGCCAAGACCACTCGGCTCCCGACCTCATTACAGCCTTGGTCCAAACATGGACAAAGGAGTTGAATTCCAGAGGTGAGGCGAGAGTGACTGCTCTTGACATCAAGGCAGCATTTGACTGAGTGTGGCATCAAGGAGCCCCAGTAAAACTGGAGTCAATAGGAATCGGGGGGGGAAAACTCTCCACTGACTGGAGTCATACCTAGCACAAAGGAAGATGGTTGTGGTGGTTGAAGGTCAATCATCGCAGCCCCAGGACATCGCTGCAGGAGTTCCTCAGGGCAGTGTCCTAGGCCCAACCATCTTCAGCTGCTTCATCAATGACCTTCCCTCCAACATAAGGTCAGAAATGGGGATGTTCGCTGATAACTGCATAGTGTTTAGTGCCATTCACAACTCCTTAGATAATGAAGCAGTCTATGCCCGCATGCAACAAGACCTGGATGACGTTCAGGCTTGGGCTGATAAGTGGCAGGTAACATTCGCGCCACAGAAGTGCCAGGCAATGACTATCTCCAACAAGCGAGAATCTAACCACTGCCCCATGACATTCAACGGCATTACCATCGCCAAATCCCCCACCATCAACATCCTGGGGGTCACCATTGACCAGAAACTTAACTGGACCAGCCACTTAAATACTGTGGCAACAAGAGCAGGTCAGGGGCTAGGTATTCTGCGTCGAGTGTCTCACCTCCTGACTCCCCAAAGCCTTTCCACCATCTACAAGGCACATGTAAGGAGTGTGATGGAATACTCTCCACTTGCCTGGATGAGTGCAGCTCCAATACCACTCAAGAAGCTCCACACCATCCAGGACAAAGCAGCCTGCTTAATTGGCACCCCATCCACCACCTTAAACATTCACTCCCTCCACTACCGGCGTACCGTGGCTGCAGTGTGTACCATCTACAAGATGCACTGCAGCAACTCACCAAGGCTTCTCGGCAGCACCTCCCAAACCCGCGACCTCTTCCACCTAGAAGGACAAGGGCGGCAGGACGCATGGGAACACCACCACCTCCAAGTTCCCCTCCAAGTCACACACCATTCTAACTTAGAAGTATATTGCTGATCCTTCATCGTCGCTGGGTCAAAATCCTGGAACTCCCTACCTAACAGCACTGTGGGAGTACCTTCACCACATGGACTGCAGCGGTTCAAGAAGGCGACTCACCACCACCTTCTCAAGGGCAATTAGGGATGGGCAATAAATGCTGGCCTTGCCAGTGACGCCCACATCCCATAAATGAAAAAAGATCCCTTTTGTCATTTATTCTCTCCTGCCTTCCACCCTATCACAAACCTTTCCTTTTTTTCTTTCCTCCCCCCACTTCCCAGCCTCTGTACTTGCTTAAAACCTGTTACATCTGTAACATTTTGCAGTTCTGACGAAAGGACACCGAACTGAAACGTTAACTCTGTTTCTCTCTCCACAGTTGCTGCCTGACCTGCTGAGTGTTTCCAGCACTTTTTGTCTATATTTCAGATTTCCATCATCTGCAGTATTTTGCCTTTGTATCTGAAAAAAGAATATTTGAAACGAATGAGTTACAAGAAAAAAAATCCACAAAAAGCAAAAAAAATCATAATGAAAATAGCATTTTTAAGGTGAGCCTGATGTGTGACACACATGGAAACTTTTTAATTTGTTCATGGGATGTGGGCGTCACTGGTAAGGCCAGTATTTATTGCCCATCCCTAACTGCTGTTGAGCAGGTGGTGGTGAGCCGCTGCCTTGAACCGCTGCAGTCCGTGAGGTGAAGGTACTCCCACAGTAGCGGTTTGGTACAACTGAGTGGCTTGCTAGCCCATTTCAGAGGGCAGTTAAGAGTCAACCACATTGCTGTGGGTCTAGAGTCACATACAGGCCAGACCAGGTAAGGACGGCAGATTTCCTTCCCTAAAGGACATTAGTGTACCAGATGGGTTTTTACGACAGTCCGGTAGTTTCATGGCCATGTTCAAGAGTCTCCAAATCAAGCTATTGATAATTCCACACAGGTAGTTTCTGCCTGAAGGATTGCTCTCCCTCTCTCTCTCTCTCTCTCTCTCTCTCTGCAGGGACGGAGCCCACTTATTAATTTCAGAGAACACAGACACAGGTTAACAAGATTTGAGGCTGAGGGATCACCAGGTGTGTGCAAGGGTAGCATTTAACCATCTAAAACTGCTGCACTGCCTACCAGATTACTTTGGTGATACCAGTTATGAGCAGCATCTCTGTGTATTGCAGAGCACCTCCATTGAAACAATGGGAAGTTTGTAACATGGTTTCCTGGGGTGGGCTAGCCTTGCAGCAGCTCTCAGGCCAATTTGAACTTGTGCCTTTTCTGCCCCGTTTGCAATGGAGCCACTCAAAGGACGGTCCCCACTCCTGACATCACCAGAGAGGCCTAACCATGGAATCTCTACTCCATGTCAGCATGAAAACGGATGTTTTTTTAAAAAATTAAAGAAATTTACAGTGAGTCTATTGTTTTCTGATGGAGTTTACTTGTAATGAAAAGTATTTCCCCATGACTTTCCTCCCCTGTTGGGTGCAAAGTGGCTGCAGAGCGATATAGACAGGTTGACTGAGTGGGCAAGAACATGGCAAATGGAATACAATGTGGGGAAGTGTGAAGTTATCCACTTTGGGAGTTAAAACAAAAAAGCAGAATGTTTTTTGAATGGTGAGAGACTGGGAAATGTTTGCATTCAGAGGGACCTGGGTGTCCACGAATCACAGAAAGTTAACATGCAGGTACAGCAAGCAATTAGGAAAGCAAATGGTATGTTCGCTTTTGTTACAAAGGGATTAGAGTATAAGAGTAAAGAAGTCTTACTACAATTATACAGTGAGAAGTCGCACAACACCAGGTTATAGTCCAACAGCTTTATTTGAAATCACAAGCTTTCGGAGCGCTGCTCCTTCGTCAGGTGATTATATAGGGCATTGGTGAGGCCACACCTGGAGTACTGTGTACAGTTCTGGTCTCCTTACCTAAGGAAATGATGTGGAGATGCCGGCGTTGGACTGGGGTGGACAAAAATGAGAAGTCGCACAACACCAGGTTATAGTCCAACAGATTTATTTAATTTTACAAGCTTTCGGAGCTGTCGCTCCTTCCTCAGGTAAGTTAGCAGTGAGAGAATCTCCCAGAATTCTGAGACTGTGACCCCTGGTTCTAGAATCTCCCAGGACTACATGATAGCATCAACAGGTTCCATCCCACCATCAAACTCACCATGGACTACTCCTCAGAATCGGTTTCATTCTTGGACACACGAATCTCCATCAAAGACGGACGCCTCAGCACTTCACTCTACCGCAAGCCCACGGACAACCTCACGATGCTCCACTTCTCCAGCTTCCACCCTAACCACGTTAAAGAAGCCATCCCCTATGGACAAGCCCTGCGAATACACAGGATCTGCTCAGACGAGGAGGAACGCGATGGACACCTACGGACACTGAAAGACGCCCTCGTAAGAACGGGATATGACGCTCGACTCGTCAAACGACAGTTCCGACGGGCCACAGCGAAAAACCGCATAGACCTCCTCAGAAGACGAACACGGGACACAACCAACAGAGTACCCTACGTCGTCCAGTACTTCCCCGGAGCGGAAAAACTACGCCATGTTCTTCGCAGCCTTCAACATGTCATCGATGACGACGAACACCTTGCTAAGGCCATCCCCACGCCTCCACTACTCGCCTTCAAGCAGCCGCCTAACCTCAAAAGTACCATCGTTCGCAGCAGATTACCCATCTTTCAGGAGAACAGCAACCAAGACACCACACAACCCTGCCACGGCAACCTCTGCGAGACATGCCAAATCATGGACACAGATACCATCATCACACGTGAGGACACTACCCACCAGGTACACGGTACATACTCATGTGACTCGGCCAACGTTGGCTACCTGATACGTTGCAGTAAAGGATGCTCCAGAGCATGGTACATCGGCGAGACCATGCAGACACTGAGACAACGTATGAACGGACACCGCGCAACAATCGCCAGGCAGGAGGGTTGCCTCCCAGTCGGGGAACACTTCAGCAGCCAGGGGCATTCAGCCTCGGATCTGCGGGTAAGCGTTCTCCAAGGCGGCGTTCGGGATACACAACAGCGCAAAATCATAGAGCAGAAACTGATAGCCAAGTTCCGCACTCATGAGGATGGCCTCAATCGCGATATCTGGTTCATGTCACGATACAGAACGTGACTTGACATCATGGCCGGTCTTCCCAGGTGTTTTTTTTTAAAAAGACTAATACAAGAACCAACACAAATTGACAGGATATGCAGCCAGCAGGTGGTTTGACACGTTGGACCCCCTGGGACACATCTCATTGTCTTGGCTGTGCTCTTAGTGTGTCTTTGATGTAGGGAAAGATTTGAATAGATTTTGTCTGTGTTTAAATTGTGAATTCTGGGAGATTCTCTCACTGCTAACTTACCTGAGGAAGGAGCGACAGCTCCGAAAGCTTGTAAAATTAAATAAATCTGTTGGACTATAACCTGGTGTTGTGCGACTTCTCATTTTTACCTAAGGAAAGACATACTTGCCTTAGAGGGAGTGCAACGAAGGTTCACTAGATTGGTTCCTGGGATGGGGGGATTGCCCTTTGAGGAGTGATTGAGTAGACTAGGCCTATATTCCCTAGAGTTTAGAAGAATGAGAGGTGATCTAATTGAAACACATAAAATTCTTACAGGGCTTGACAGGGTTAATGCTGGGAAAATGTTTCCCGTGGCTGGGGAGTCTAGAACCAGGGGTCACAGTCTCAGAATAAGGGGTCGGCCATTTAGGACTGAGATGAGGGGAAATTCCTTCACTCAAAGGTTTGTGAATCTTTGGAATTCTCTTACCCCAGAGAATTGTGGATGTTCAGTCGTTGAGTATATTCAAGACAGAGGTCGATAAATTTTTGGAAACGAAGAGAATTAAAGGATATGGGAATAGTGCGGGAAGGTGGAGTTGAGGTAGAAGATCAGCCATGATCTTATTGAATGGCGGAGCAGGCTCGAGGGCCAAATGGCCGACTCCTGCTCCTATTTCTTATGTTCTTATGTTGAGGTCTTTATATACAGTATTGTATGGACACAATCCATACATAGCTTTCTTAGCACCCTGTTAATGCTGTCTCCTATAATTCACATCAAGTGATTCTGACATCTAATTTGCCTGCTCTAGTAGGAACGTTTAAACACAGATAATAACAGACAAGGAAACCCCACCAACTATAATATCAGCAGAAAACTGGAAAATCATAAAATGGATTGCTTAATTAGACATTAATTAGTTAACTTATTTAATAGGATAACAATGTGGCGGTATCTTCTTTGCCAATTCATTGACCAAATATAAAACTATTTT
Organism: Squalus acanthias; assembly: GCA_030390025.1. Lineage (NCBI taxonomy): Eukaryota > Metazoa > Chordata > Chondrichthyes > Squaliformes > Squalidae > Squalus > Squalus acanthias. Next base: position 76,149,301 of record CM059437.1, read on the forward strand.
GCAACATACGGCCGGTATTACAAAGTGGCCAGTTGTAGTTATCTTTGACCCCAGGGTTTGGTTTACCCTACAAATAAAATAGGATTGTGTACTTTGTAACAAATTCTGTCATATTTACAAAAAGCTGATTAAAAAAAATCTTTTAAACTTATAGGGGTAAAAATTGAGTCGCGCCCCATTTGGGGCGCTAACCTCGCCGGGGCGCTACTTTTAGCGCCCCGAAAAAATTAGCGGCCCCACGCCGGAACTTCAGTGGTTGCGCCCCAAGAGGGAAGCGGGGCGCCACTGGAAGCACCCCGCATCCCTCTTGGGGCGCTGCGAGGGAATATCCTGGCGCTACGTGCCGCGGTATTGCAGGCCTTCCTCCCCTTCTTAAAGGGGAGGGAGCCTGCGCAGCGCGAACCGGGGCCCAGCTGGGCCCCCAGGGATCGGGAGTGCCGGCAAAAGAGCCCGGCACTCAAGAGAAGTGCCGGGCTCTTGGAGCGCAGCCGGCACTTCACGGTGGGGGGGCTTCACGGGGGCCGGGGACAGCAACGGGGGCAGGTGCTGGCAGGCGGCCAGCAACAAAAATGGCCGCCTGCCACCTCCCCTTTAAATATCGCCGCCCCGGCCGCACGTACGCCTCCCTGAACCCGTCGGACATAGCGTCTGGCGGTAAATCAGGGGGCGCGACTGAAGATCGCGGCTGGAGCGCGAGCGGGGTGCTGCGCACGGCGATGACGTCATCGCCAGCGGTGCAGCGCCACAGGGCGCTACCGGCTGGCGCCGCCGCTAACCTCCCGCTGAATTTTACGGGAGGCGTGGGCGGCGCTGCGCCCGGGCGTTAGCTGCTTTACGCCCCATTAGCGCCCTCTTAAGGCGCTAACGGGAGGCGCAAGCAGCTGAATTTTTTCCCCATAATGTTAAAATGGAATTATATTGGAGTGGGCATAAAGAGTTAAAAGTGGTCACTGTTCCATGTAAACCTTGTACTTTTTTTCTGTAGGCTGGTGCTACTGCTGCAGAGTTTCACACACTACGTTGACATTCTTGCGAAGGAGCAGAGTATCCCTTTCTCCAAGTCAGTAGGTCCATCCATGTCTGTTGGCCTGGTGGTGAAGAAATACTGGAACAGTATGCTTAAACTGGGGACCCTCCACCAGCAGGTAGGCACAGGGTTCTCACAATTCAGGATTCATTTTCACTACATTTGTAAAACTGCTCTGCTTTCAATTCCTTGTTTGAAACCATAATACTAAAAATTGAACAGGCAGACACAAAGAAACGCAATTGAAGTGCTCTGTAATCTGACCCTTTTTTTCTCTTTATTTTGTAATTGTTCTACCTTCCCCTTCAGGCATTAATTTCTCTTGGGGGTTGGGGGGGTGGGGGGCTGAATGTGGATTGTCCTCGTCTGTATGGCTCATGGACACTGCCCATTTGCTCTCATCAGTTTATTCTGTTGCACCAAACTGAATGGATTTGGTTATTTCAGTCAGTGGACCAATATACAAATGACAAAACTTAGAACAAATTTGTTAACAACTACTTCAAATTAAAGATAAAGTAGAATAGGGACAGGGACTTTTATAAAATTAAAGGTTTTCATGCCTCACTGCATCCATTGCATCCTATATACATAGGACAATAAAAATCATGATCGGCTCAAGTAAGCACTATCTGTTAATGTGCCAATTGGCTCAGAGATCTTTTTAGCTAACTGTGAAACAATTAAAGACAGTTCCATTCACTAGACAGAGAGAAAAGCTACCAATCAACAGCAACCAAGGATCACAAAACTATCCAATTAAATTAATAATTTTTTCCAAATCCAGCAAGCTGGAACTACCACAAAACAAACCAGATTTTGCTCAAATAATTTCTTCCTGCTATTTATGGCCACCATTTTTCTTCTTTCTTTGGGTTAACATTTATAACAGAAGTATATTTAAAAATAGACACAATTCTGAAAAGAGGTCGCTAAACATACCTGTAAAATTGGTCATTTAATGTTGGAAATGCCTGCAGGAAGTCCCCCCCCCCCCCGCATAGGCCTGTCCATCAGTCTGGACGTGGGGATTTTCAGCTGCTATTGACAAATTCTGTGTGTATAAGAAAAAAGACTTGGATTTATATAGCGCCTTTCACGACCTCAGGATGTCCCAAAGCGTTTTTGCAGCCAATGAAGTACTTTTGAAGTGTAGTCACTGTTGTAATGTAGGGAAACGTAGCAGCCAATTTGCTGTTTTTCTGATGTTGGTTGAGGGATAAATATTAGCCAGGACACCGGAGAGAACTCCCTTGCTCTTCTTTGAAATAGTGCCATGGGATCATTTACATCTACCTGAGAGGTCTTTTCTGAAAGATGGCACCTCCAACAATGCAGCACTCCCTCAGTGCTGCACTGAAGTGTCAACCTAAATTATGTGCTGAAGTCTCTGGAGTGGAACTTGAATCCACAACCTTCTGAAAATGCGTCCTTGAAGTCTTTCCAGTAACCCCACCTTGGCAACCCCTCTCTCATCAGAAGCTTGTTTACCATTTCCAGTGCCCACATCAAATTCCAGCAAGTGCAACTCTTCCCAAGCTACCGTAGGAGTTATAGTTTTCACCCTGGTTCTGTGAATCTACAGAACCCAGAAAATACCGTGACAACACCAATCTAATGGCAGCTTGGGAAGAGTTGCACTTGTTAGAATTTGATGTGGGCACTAGAAATGGTAAACAAGCACCGGCCATCACTTCTGATGGGAGAGAAGTTGCCAAAGTGGGGTTACTTGGCAGACTTCAAGGACACATTTTCAGGAAAGTTTTGTTGGGGTTGTTAGTCCATCCACACAACACCCCTGGCAGGTAAAAACTCATGAAATTCTAGTCCTGAAACTTAAAAAAAAATTCTTGCTTGCTTCTTTACAGAAACATTGCTACAAATAATGAAACCTCACCCACCCTGCGTCAAAATCCTGCTTTATGCACTTGTTACAGTTTAATTTGAACAGGAAATATTGCAACTGTCAGAGCAGATTATTTAATCTGTGTTCTTATTTTAATAGAAAAAGTTGGTGGCAGAAGACCTTTCTAAACTGCAAAGCGACCTGATGAATTCCAAGGCAGAGATTGACAGGTTGAAGAATTGTTCATCTGTACCTTCTAACTCATCGCCATCCCCCAGCAGCATCAAATCTACCGGGATGATTCATTCACAAGTCTCTGCTACACCCGTGCATGCTGCATTAGGAGAAGCACCAAGAAACTCTACTTCTGGTATAGCTACAGACACTCGGAGCATTGGCTCACAGACGGTGGAATCAGCTCTGGTACCATGTGATGCCTGTGCCCGCACTCAAGCAACCCTTAAAAAGGTCAGCAATTCCATTGTCACCATTTGCCATAACCAGAACATCCCGTCGGCTCTGAGCAGGTTTCAGGAAGTGGTGAAGGAAACTCTGGGGGACGGTATGATGACAGCAACTGACGTGGCTTATTGGGCCTCCGAACAGAGCAAAGACCTGGCACGCATAAACAAACATCTCACTGAACTCATGAACTGCATTAACCCACTCAAAGCTGAGCTGCAGGCCACAGCAGAGCAACAAAGCCAAATGAAAAAGAAAATAGACAATTTTAATAAAGAACTTGAAAAGGAAAAAGAGCAGCAACTCTTGAAGATAAAAGAGTTTGACAACCAAATGGAGGAGATTAAACGAAATAACTCAGAGACAGTATCAAAACTTGAGAGTGATAAAGAGATGCTCAGGAAAGGTAATCCCAAATTTGACATGGCACATTTACTAGGTGGTGAGGAAACAAAATATATTTTAAAATGATGTAGGTATCATTTGGCATTCATGTCAAGGATGTATCTTCATTCATGATTGAACTGCACTGGGCAAGTCCACATGGCTTAAAGCATCACTATATATTTTAAAAACCGTTTTCACCTGTGAATTTAACATTTAAAAATTTGATCTCAAAAATCTCCACTCTCACCTTGAAATGGCTGACTGCTTCCCCTTTCAGTCAGTCACTGTGTCCAATAGGGCAGAGCTGGGGTGTGAAAAGTTGTGAGCTATTTTCCTTAGCTGTCCTTACATTAATTCTATCGCTCTGTTTTAGGAAGCGCTACATTAGTAGAGAGGCTATCAATCCTGAAGGAGGAAGTCAAGGGTCAGCACGTACTCATAAGAGACCTTGGTAAGTCTGCAATACACCATTCCTGGTATTTCTTGTACCTTTTGGGGATTGAGCAATAATTTAGTTGTGGTTGGTTGGGTGGGTTGGGACGGAGCAGCAGTGAATGGAATTTAAGAAATATTCACTCCTATGTTTTAAACTGAGGGATTTTCATCTTGTAGTTGGACTTTTCAGAGTCTCCGTGGGTCCCAGGATTACATGACCTCATTAATTCCCTCAGCACTGCTTTGATCACAGCCCAGTTGTCCCCATTAGCTTTCATCTTGTTAATAGTCCCTCAGGCATTTTCTATGATGGTTTCCTATTCATCTGGTTACCAGCTTTCAATCCTGTACAGTAGTTTTTACATCAAGCAGCTGGAAACATAGCCACTGAAATGCCAAAAGGAGCCTTTATGCCTGGCGACTGCAGAGCACCATCACTTTCAATATGCCTCAATACACCCCCGCATCAAACTCTTTAACAATTACAAGATTATGGAGGCAAGTTCCAGGAGACATGCTGGTTTGACTGCACAGTGATTGGAAAGAAACCCAATGTTTACAAACTCCTTTAAACACTGGTTGTGGGTTATGTGTAACCTGAATAAGTGGAATGGTTTTTACAATACAACTTTTTATAAATACATACTGGACACTGCAGCTTTAAAGACAACAAATAGGAAAAAGTTGAAAGGTAAGGAGGAGAAAATCAATTTTACCAAATAAATCCAAGGAATGCAGTTACCCAGAATTGTGCAGGGCACAGACTCCTGAAGAAACACTTTGGGATACTTGGAAAACTGGGACAGTATCAAGTTTCTGTGTCTCCAAGAGGATGCTTGTTTCACCATCATTAGTAGAATCATCTACATGCTCCTGATCTCATTCATGCACCCCCACGCTCCCATAGTGGCTGGGGGATTGTCGCAGCGCCTTTAATGCGGACCAGCACTCCTCTTATACTGAAAGTTGAATCTAATGTTCCTGTTAGTTTGGATTTTGGGAGACTGTCATCTGTGAGCCAGCTCCTGGCATTTACACTGCAGGATCTGGCAAACTCTTAGACCCAGTTTATCTTGGGTCCATGATTCTGTCTCCGTTAAGGGAGCCTGATTTAGTGATGTACGGGTCAGAAACTTGTTCATGGACATCGATCTCTGAGAATTTGAACTACATAAGCACCAGTATAAAAGTGGCAAGATTGTAGGAATGTGGTTTGGATTCTTAGTTCTGTTGCTATTTCTGGACAGAGCTCTCTAAGCAGATGCTGCTGGAAGAAATGAGAACCAAAATGGCAGACAGGAGTGTGGTGCTGACTCTTGAAGATCAAGTTAGACTCATAACCAGTCAACTGGAGAGCACAACGCAGCAGCTCAAAATGATTAGCAGTGAACTGGACAAAGAGAATGTGAAAATCAATAGCATGCTGAGACATGAAGAGGTAAAGTACCTGGCAAATAGCAATGTAAAAAGCACACCACCTTTTATGAACATGTACACATTTAGTCTATATTTGATCCAGCATTAAGTATAGGGTCCAGCTCCATTTCCTCATGTCAGTACTACTGCATCAAATGCTGGTTTACACCAGCCAACAGGTGGGCGGGGGCGGGGGAATGGGAGGAGGGTGAAAGGGGAAAGGAAGGCAGAGAAAGGAATATACATTGTGGATTATATGTTACAAAGCTCCAGTCCTTGTAAAGGTGAGTTTATATGAATATCATTTACTATACTTCCAAGTTTCACCGATCCATTTTCTTTATCTGGTCCATCTCTGACTTCGCTCACTCCACCTCTAGCAATGGGCTTTCTACAGATAGCTACTGCAAGCCCATCGACTCTCTCGACCAGCTGGATTATGCTTCTTCCCACTCCATTTCCTGTAAAATCTCCAACCCTTTCTCCAAGTCTCTTACCACATTTCATAGAATCATAGAAGATAGGAGCAGGAGTAGGCCATTCGGCCCCTCTAACCTGCTCCGCCATTCAATGCGATCATGGCTGATCATCCAAATTCAGTACCCTGTCCCTGCTTTCTCCCCATATCCCTTGATCCCTTTAGCCTTAAGAAATATATCCAACTCCTTCTTGAATATATTTAATGAATTGGTCTCTACTGCCTTCTGTGGCAGAGAATTCTACAGGTTCACCACTCTCTGGGTGAAGAAATTCCTCCTCATTTCTGTCCTAAATGGCTTACCCCTTATCCTTAGACTGTGACCCCTGGTTCTGGACTCCCCGACCATCGGGAACATCCTTCCTGCATCTAGTTTGTCCTGTCCTGTCAGAATTTTATAGTTTCAATGAGATCCCCTCTCATTCTTCTAAACTCCAGCGAGTATAAGCCCAATCAACCCAATCTCTCTTCATACGTCATTCCTGCCATCCCAGGTATCAGCCTTGTGAATCTTCGCTGAACTCCTTCCATGGCAAGAACATCCTTCCTCAGATAAGGCGACCAAAACTGCACACAGTACTCAAGGTGTGGTCTCACCAAGGCCCTGTACAACTGCAGCAAGACATCCTTGTTCCTGTACTCAAACCCTCTCGCTATGAAGGCCAACATACCATTTGCCTTCTTAACCGCCTGCTGCACCTGCATGCCTACCTTCAGTGACTGGTGCACAAGGACACCCAGGTCTTGTTGCACTTCCCCTTCTCCCAATCTATTGCCATTTGCTCTGATATCTTTGCTTTCCACACCAGAGTTTCTAAAATGTCCCCCCTTTTCCTCATCCAAGGCTTCCCCTCTACAGCGAGACTTGGCTCTGCCACCTCATTTTCTGGGACTCTGCTTTTACCCCCTCCCTATCTCTGACAACAACAGGGTGCCACTTGACTTCATCTTCTACCTTTGGATTCATCAAATCGTCTGTCATTTCCACTAGCTCAAATATGATCTTGCCACTAAGCACATTTTCCCCGACCCTCTCTGCTTTCCGAAGGGCTGGTCGCTCTTTAATACTCTTGGTCACTCTTCCATCACTCCTACCAGCCCCCTGGAACCTTCCCACTCAAGCCAAGAACATGCAAACCTGTACATTTGTCTCTTACATTGCTGTCGAGAGCCTCAAATACTCCTTCCATTTGGGATAGCAATTCATGTATACTTCCTCTAATCTAGTGTATTCATTCGCTGCTCACTGTTTTACCTAAACAACAACTACAACTTGTATTTATATAGTGCCTTTAATGAGGAAAACGTTCCAAAGCATTTCAGAGGCATAATCAATAAAAAAAAATCTCTTCTACACTGAGGAGACGAAATGCAGATTAGGTGACTGCTTCACTGAACATCTTTGTTCTGTCTGCACGTGACCTTGACCTCCCTGTGACCTGCCCTTTAACTTACATTTGCTTCCCCACTCTGACCTGCCTTTGGTGTTCTGCACTTAAATGAAGCTCAACGCAAGCTTCAGCAACAGTATCTTAGTTTTCTACTGGACACTCTGCAGCCCTCTGGTCTGAACATTGTCTTTAGTAATTTCAGACCTAGTTATATCTCCTATTTTCTTTACAGCAGGGGTGCTTGTAATGTGGGGTGGGTCTGCTGGTATTCAGGGAGAGGGGAGTAATGTTGACGTTTGGGATGGAGACTGCGATAGCAGTGGGAGGTCTGAGCTAGTGATGTTGATCTACCTTTTCTTGGGATTAGCACGTTTTGGTAGCATTTTCTGCTTTCATTTCAGATCTGCTGCAATTGCAACCTTTTTTCCTCTTTCTCACCTTGGTTGTGTCGGCTTCTCCCATGTCTTTTCATTCTCCACTATATGCACATTCTTTTGTCCTTTTTTTGTCCATGTCTGATGATTGTTCATATCATCTAATGGTTTTCTATTAAGCAGTTTGCTAATTCAACCCGTTAACTCCCTCTCTGTGATTTCCAACATTTTCTGTTTTTATTTCACATTTCCAGTATTTGCAGTTCTTTTCTTTATCCTCGCACCTATTAGGACTAGTGCCGTGGGTGATCCAGTAACATACTCAGTAGATATAAGCGATGATATCCCCATATTGGTCCATAAAATATACCCCAATATCACTGCTATAAATCACAAAAAAAATCAATGCTTTTTTCTACATTAAAGGCGCTATAATAAATGCAAGTTGTTGCTATCTGTTTCTGTCCCCTAACCATACTAACAGCTGTCAGATGTGCTTCGAGGCAGTGGCACATCTTATGGTTGAAATAATGTCATGTCAACCCCTGACTGTTTTAATATTAGGTTGTAAACCATTGCAATCTGCATTTTACTATTTGCTTACAACAACTTGCATTTATATTGTCTAACATAAAAGAAATCCCAAGGTGCTTCAGGGAGCCATGTGGAAAAATCAGATGCTGAGCAATGGGAGAGATTAGGAGGGTGACCAAAAGCCTGGTCAAAGAGGTTGGTTTTAAGGGATGTCTTAAAGGAAGAGAAGGAGGTGGAGAGGCAGGGGTTTAGGGAGGGAATTCCAGATTGTGAGACCTAGGCAGTTGAAAGCATTAATGGTGGGGTCTTGGGTGAAGAGGGTTGCCCAAGAAGCCGGAGTCAGAGGAACGGAGAGTTTGGGGGGGATGTGGTAGAACTAGAGTAGATCATTGGGGGGAGGGGGGGGGGGGGGAAAGGCTATTGAGACCTTGAAACACAAGGATGAGAATTTTAAATCTGTGGTGTTGGGGGACCGGTAGGCAATATAGATCCACGAGGTCTGGTGGGGGTGGGGATGGGGGCGGGGGGAGGAAATTATGACTTTCAGGGATTTGGTGCAAGTTAGGATATGGCCAGCAGAGTTTTAGATGAGCTGGAATTTATGGAGGGTGCAGGATGACCAGCCAAGAGAGCAGTGGAGTAATGAAGTTTGAAAGTGATAAAGTATTTGTGAACGGTTGATGGCTTGGGCAGGAGCGGAGACAAGCGATGTTGTGAAGGTGGAAGTTGGCAGTCTTTGTAAAAGAGCATATGGGGTCAGAAGCACAGCTTGGGGTCGAACAGGGCAGCCAAGTTGTGAACAATCTGGTTAAGCTTGAGACAGAGGGAAGGGGATGGAGTCAGTGGTGAGTGCATAGAGCTTGTGCTGGGGTCTGAAGATAATTGTTTCCATCTTCCCAATGTTTAACTGGAAGAAGTTATGGCTCATCCAAGGTTGGATGTCTTACAGTACAGAGGAAGTGGAGGAGTTGACAGATGTGCTGGAAAGGCAGTCATTGGTATACATGTGGAAGCTAACCCCATGTCTAAGGATGATATCAAGGGAAAACATGTAGATGGGAAGGAGAGCAAAGATGAATCTTTAGAGGACTCTGGAGATGATGCTGCAGGGATGGAAAGAGATGCCATTACTAAAGACGCTCTGGTTATAATCATATGGGTAAGAATGGAACCAAGCAAGGTCAATCCCACCCAGCTGGGCAATGGCAGAGAGGCAGGTTGTCTGTGTCGAAGGCTGCTGAGAGGCTGAGGAGGGCATTCATCATAGTTACAGTTATGCAGAATGTTGATCCTGACTTTGGTTAGGGTTGTATTGGTACTATGGGAGGGGAAGAAACTTGATTGGAGGAATTCCAACAGGGAGTTGCTGGAAAGATGGGCATGCATTTGGGAAGCAACAGCACATCTAAAGAGCTTGGAGAGGAAAGGGACGTTGGAGATGTGGTGGTAGTTTGCGATGATAAATGTTTGAGGGTGGATTTTTTGAGGAGGGGGCGATGACAACAGTCTTGAAAAGGAGGGAGAAAGTTTCTGAGGATAGAGAATGTCAGCTAGCATGGGGGTCAGGAAGGGAAGTTGGGTGGGAGATCTCATAAATAAGATGATCTTGGAGAAGGCAGGGAAAAGGGAGATGGGAGATTAACTAGAGAGAGATAGGGGTTCAGGGCTAGAATAGAAGGAGAACTGGCTGGAGATTTGGCTTGGTGGGAAAAGGAAGGGGTTGAAATAGCAGAACAGATGAACTTTATCTTGGTTATACCAAGAAAGGGGCATTATGGTTCACATCTAGTGGCCTGAGAGAATATAGTTTCCTTCTGAGAGCAGGGAATTATAATAAATTTTGTAATACCCTTCATATAACAGCAGCAACAACAACAACGCAGCCTGAACATATTCACAAGGTAACCGTTACAAAGTGTTGTTAACTGGAAAGATTTTATAAAAGGGCATTTTTAAGAATGCAGAGAAAAACATTTGTGGTTTTAATTGTGTTTTTTTAAAAATTAATCAAGTCTCTGAAAGCTAAGATTAAAACTCTGCTGCAACGAGTTGATGATCTGGATGAAGAACGTGAAGAGCTGAACACCAGATTAGCTGAGTCTGAGGCTGGAATAGACCAGCTGGAGGAGCAGCTGAAGACAGTCAATGTAGAGAAAAGCAACCTACAGGACCAACTCCAAGAACAACTGGTGGGTGCTCAGAGCGTGAGGGAAATTTTAACAATACTGAAAGCCCTCCAGGTAGCAAACTACAAATGCTGACTTTCTTAACATGGACTGGTTTTTCTGTCAATTTTTTTTGTTATTTTCCCCCTTAAGTCTCCAAAAACATGCTCTGAATGAGAAGATGGTTTGGATTCTTGCTCTTGGTCCTTTGCAATGCTGCTGTACAGCTAACTTCAGGAGCTGTGCAGTCATGACTGGGGCGACTAACATTTTGATATTTCCCTCCTTTCCTGTGTGGAAGCATTTGGATTTCACTTGATGTCTCCCCACAGCGGAATGGCTTTGGAATTATGAAGATAATCCCACATAATACTCCTCCATATAGTGTCCTCCAGCTTCAATGCATTGTGCCACCATGGCATATCTACAGGTATATTAAATGACATCTTCGAAAATTGACCAGGAGTAAAGCTGTACTTTATTCTCTCTGCACCAGCAACAATAACTTGCATTTAATGCGCCCCAATGCATTTCACAGAAGCTTGGTTAAAGAGGTGCGTTTTAAAGAGCGTCTTTAAGAATTTGATAAGGTTCCACACCAGAGATTATTAGCAAAAATAAAAATGCATGGATTTGGAGGTAACCTTGGGACATGGGTTGGTAATTGGTTGGGAGGTAGGAGACAGAGAGTAGACATAAAGGGAATATGTACTGTGATTGGTGCAATGTGACAAGTAGTGCTCCCAGGGTTCTGTACTGGGGTAGCTGTCTTACCTTTTCACCATGGCCCATAATTTGCGGTCAGCGGCGAAGCAAAGGCGCTTGTCGCTGGCCCCGAAGAAAGCTGCCCACTCTCTGTGGTGAGAAGTTTGCCTTTTTCGACGTTCAATTGATTTCCGCGCTCTGTAATGGGAATTCCTAGTGCGACGCTGCAATGACGTCACAAGCTGTCTAAGCAGCCAATCACATTGCAGAATTTTCACAGACAGGAAACAAGAAGCTGCTTTTACTCAGACTTTTTTAAAATGTTAGAGCATGACATAAAGATTGGGACTCTCAGATGGGGGATAAGGTAGAAGCTGAAATATCAGGAACAAACTTTTAAATAAAAACTTTTTTTAGTTTTTTTAAAATTGTAATTTTTTATCATAATGGAGAAATTTGACACTCCACAAATATAAAAATTAGTTTTTCAGGGCCAGAACCTTTGTTTACCAGTCAATAAGCTGTTAAAACTCCAGTTACACCTATTCCAACAAGGCTTAACCTTTAATGGGGTATTTAACAGCGATATTACCACGGAAAAGCACAAGTTTTCTTCAGTTTCACTGATTTCACTGATTGTCGGGAGGGGGAGTTCCACAGCGCAGCCAGTATCTGAGCAGTGAATGACTGACCACAACTTCAGGATTTCCGCGTTTGGATGCGCATGCGCTCAATCCTGAATTTTCGGTCGGTTTCAGAGGGGTAATGACAGCGAACGCTGGTAGTTCGCCGTCATTACTCACCGCAAATTCCAGGCCCATGTATATCAATGACTTGGATGAAGGAATAGAGAGTTGTATATCCAAGTCTGCAGATGACAGTAAGTTAGAAGACACAGTAAGTTGTGTAGATGGGAGCAAAGATGGAAGTGAGGGAGTAGTTGAGTAAATTGACAGCTGCAGAAGTATTGTGGTGAATGGAAGGCCAAAGGCTAGGTAATTGGGTGTTTGAAAGTGCAGTTGTAAAAGACTTGAGAGAGAGTTGTTTTTCCAAGGATGGACACAGAAGGAACTGGGGTGGGGTGGGGATAGGGGGATGTGGGTGGAGAGATACAATAAAGTGACAATGGGAGTAGAGAGACTGTGAGAGATGGGAAGGTCAAAGGGATGGCTGTGATTATGGGTTGGGGGGTGCAGATGGAGCGAGAGGTTTAGGGAGGACAGGAGATCAGTGAATTCAGAGGAGAGCAGGCAATGGGAGCCGAGATGGATGAAGAGTTGCTCACTGAGGGAGGAAAGGAGGATATCACGGTGAGAACAGTGGGTGGGTGGGGGGGAGGTGGGGGAGTGGTAGATAATGATCTTAAAGAAGGGTCGAGAGGGATAAAAAGAAAGACTGGCATTTATATAGTGCCTTTCACGACCACCGGACGTCCCAAAGCGATTTACAGCCAATGAAATACATTTTTGAAGTGCAGTCACTGTTGTAATGTAGGTAATGGATGAAACTAGATGATGTGCTTGAAGAAGAGAAGGTACCAGAGGAGTAGGGGAAGAGACCAAGAGATGATTTAGTGATCAGGTGCACATTCATCACTATGGCAGTTTGGGTGGACAGGTGGTGGAAAGGAGAGTCAGGCAGGGAGGCTTCAATAAGGGGCAAAATGTCACTATCTTTGAGTTCAAGTTTCAGTCAAAGCCAGGATATCAGTTCAGTCATCGACAGTAAGGTTGTGGCTGGCAAGGGCCTTGTTTGTGAGTGAACAGATATTCTGGAGGGAAATGTGGAGAACGGCGCTGGTTGCTGATCTGGCAGAATCTAATGGCAGAAATGAAAGGTGACATGACTAGGCGACGGGAAGGGGAGGAGACAGTGGTGTAGTGCCTGAGAACAGAAAGAAGTAATGGGATCAGCCATTTTCCAACAGAGCAGTCGGACAGATGACCTTCTCTTGGGCTCTATCAACACGAGTCTATAACCATCCGCTGAAGAGCTCACTGAGGATATGATAACAGCACATCATGAAAACCTGTGGGCCATAACTGAAGATAGCCCTCTTGTGGGACATGGCACATCATCTTACTAAATTAAAATAGAAGTGTACATTAATGCCCAACTTGGGCTCATGACCTAATTTTATTCACTTATTGCTGTTGCACAGATGTAATCAGGATCTAGAATTTGTTACAATCTGCAAAGTGCATATCCACCCCTGGATAGGCTTTGTTCCTGCTCGAGTACAATTTAGACAAAAGCCAATTTTGTTTTTCTTTTTTCCTTTCTTATTACAGCATCAAACAGAACAGCTACAGCAAGAAAAACATGGTCTGGAGAAATCCATGGCTGAGCTAAAAAAAAATCTGTCCCAGCTAGAGAGCCAGGTTCAAGAATACAAGGAGCAGCGGAGGCTTCTAGTGGCTTTCCCTGACTTAAACATGCCACCTGAAACACAGTGTGAGAGTAAGAAATTTCTATCATTTTAACATTTTGAATTAATCTAAATTATTCTGTTTGTATTAAGAACATAAAAAATAGGAGCAGGAGTAGGCCATTTGGCCCTTTGAGCCTGCTCCATCATTCAATAAGATCACGGCTGATTATTAGCAGCACAAAATGAACATCTACTGAAAATGTGAGAATAACAGTATTCAAAATGAAACTGTTGTATTGTTTGTTATCTTTGTTGCTTTAAATAAGAAAATCTTTTGCCAGTTTATTATGAGATACATTTGGCCATTAAGCAATTTAGGACATAACAGGCCATTCTCATTATAAAAGTAGTGTCAAACCCAAACCTGCAACATCTACAATCTAAAAGGACAAGGGCAGCAGGTGCATGGGAACACCATCACCTCCAAGTTCCCCTCCAAGTCACACACCATCCTGACTTGGACATAGATATAGCCATTCCTTCATTGTCACTGGGTCAAAATCTTGGAACTCCCTATCTAACAGCACTGTGGGAGTACCTTCACCACATTGGACTGCAGCGCTTCAAGGCGGTGACTCATCACCACCTTCTCAAGGGCAACTAGGGATGGGCAATACATCCTGACTGTGCTAATGAAGCCCATATCTCAAGAATGAATTTTTAAAAAGTATCGGAGATGAATGCAGTCAAATTAGACAGGTTTCCTTAAAAGAAACCGTATTCTCCCAATGTCTCAGTCTCTGAGCCATACTGATCATGAAGGTTCAAACCCTGATCTGGCAAGTTAGCTGATTTGGGTGGGGGGTGGGGGAGGGCAGGGGGTGCTGCTACATTCCAAGTACTCCAGGATCAGTGGGGAAAATTGGGCAGGGTTCACACTCCTATTCATTATACAGCCTCCCTTACTGCAAGTGTCTGTAGATGTGGTTGAGCACAGGATCAGGCTCAACTGTTCTGTCCTGCACAGCTGGATATCCTGTTGATACCCAGGGTGAAAGCTCACACATTGAAGCAGCCAATTGGGTGGGGTACTGGGGAGGGTGACTGCTACCCATGCAACTGTACTCCACTGAGGGAGTCAAAGTCTTCAGGAGAATGGAGGGGTAAATAATAGAAAGAGGGAAAAAATGAAACATAGACTTAAGAAAGACCACCAGATGTCTCGAAGCACTTTACAGCCAATGAAGAACTTTGAGTGTAGTCACTGTTATAATGTAAGTTATCATGTAAGTTGTGTTTACCATCTGATAACTTTCACTAAAGTTTAGAATGTGCTTGCAATTTATCAGATGTGATATTGTTTCTCATAGGCACAGGTGACATTGCACTGGACATGGAGAAACAGTTACAAGCAAACAGCTTGCGCATCAATATTCTGGAAGAGGAGAACTCTCGATTGAGAAGCACCCTTACAAAGCTGCAGGAAACTACACAACAAGGAGCTATAAAGGTGGGATTCAACAGAAATGAAACAGCTAAACCATTCAGCCCCCTTTCTTTATATTTTTCCTAGTTCCTTAATTCCATAATTAATGAAGTATTGTAGCTGAAGGTATTCAAGCAATCAGCAGAGCCAATCTGCAGGAAAGCCTCCTCCTGTTTTGAGGTGGTGCTGTACCCTCCCTGGTAATCTTTATTTTGAGCAGAAATTATTTATTGGCAGGATACTGGTAATATTTGTAATTCATGTGGTGAAATGATATGCACAACATAAAAGTTATTCAATTTAGACATATGAATTTTTGGTGTTAATTCATGTATAGTATTTTTTTTCTCTCATTGTTTTAGCTCATTCCTCAGACGAAACTTTGGTCATCCTCGGGGCTGTCAGAAGATGGACCAAAACCTGATGGCAGTGCAGGGAGGAATGGGCATAATACAGAGTAAGAGACCCACGTCCAAATTGGGGGGAGGGGGGAGAGGGGAGGGGAGGGGAAGAGGGAGACTTTTAATTGATTAGTATCAGTCCATATTAGTCTAATCTAGGATCTGACTTTCAACAATACTTAATTAACTCTAGCTGTTGGCAAAGTAGTAGTGTTGCTAACTAGTTTAAATAGATGAGGTATGAATATAAATGAATACTGGAAAAGAGGTACGAGTAGTCATAACCGTACAAATCATCAGATAAAATGCTTCTGTTGGGCTTCACTATTGGCTGACCTTTTACACTCAAGGGAAAAGCATCATCTCAGCTGGTCATGCAAATCAGTATCAGGATCAAATTCTATACCCCCCTCCTCGGTGGACTTGTGTTTATAACACAAGAGATGATTAGCAACTTGGGCTCAGCGAGGCCTGGCTTGAATGTGAAAATTAAATTTGGAGTGTCCTCCAGTGTTGAGAAGTCTACTTTTCTGAAATACAGTGGAGAATTAATTTAGTGATAGAAGACAAACTAATTGCCTCAACCCTTAAACATTGGGCCCCTCTACCCACAGCCATGTCAATGAACCCAACATAACTCTTCCACAAGCAATATTTGATCAAAATATACAGCAACTTCAGAAAAATCAGAGCTTGTCTGTAAACTCCTGAATAACAAACAAAACCAACTCTAAGAGTAATAAATAGAGTGTGCATCAAAAACATGATTGTATGAGTTCTTATAAAATTAAGTGTTAAGTTTGTAAAACATTGGAATTGGTTATTCCAACAGGTAATTTATTCAAAAATTGTATTTTCGTATCAGATTTCATTGTTTTCCTTTAAGGATTTAAAACCAGAATGGAGGAGGTGAAGGCAGTATGATGAGGTTATGCTTTGATTTTCTGATGGACTGGCTGGGATGGAAGTTTATGCTCTTGATTCTCTGCTCCATCCAGGATCCATGTATGATTATTTTATTATAGACTCCTCTTTCCATCCCACCTTTTATTGATGGCCTATTTAAATAAACACATTCCTTCCCCCAGTTTCCCCTGGGGAAAAAAGGTATGGTTTTAATTATCTCTCTAGTCCTCAATCCCTTTGCTCAATAGATATTGGTCCAGCTCACTTTGAAAGGTGTCAAATTGATCCAGATCTTCTCTGGGAGTTTTTTTCTATATATGCACAGGATCGCAAGAAGCCAGTGCTGAAGGGTAGGGGCTGTGATGTAGGGCTGGAGCAGGTAGCAGAGGGAGGGAGAAGTGAGGCCAAGGAAGAATTTGTAAACGAGAACTTTCAATTTGGATTGTTGGGAGATGGGGGTGCTGGACAAGTGGGACTTGATGCAGGACATGATGCAGGCACCAGACTTTAGGATGAGTTGAGAGTTTGTGAAGGTTGGAGCTCAGGATCATGGCAAGAAAGGTGTTGGAGAAATGGAAATTGTAGGTAAATGAAGTGGGGATGGGTGTTAAGGATTGGTAGAGGCAGGCATAAGTGGTTCTGTTGAGGGACATGATACAGGATTTGAAATACAGCTGTGTGTGAAACAGGGCATTGAGTTTGTGAACCATATGGTTCAGCCTGAGCAAACAGCAGGGCAGGGGAATGGAGTTTTTGGTGGGAGCCAAATAAGATGGCTTCAGTCCTCCCCATGTTCAGTACATTGTGATGAACACTAGGAGGGGCCATTGAACTCATAACACATTCCTCAAGTATATATACATGTGGCATGTCACAAAATTTTACTTGTGCAGTATATAAAATAAATATGGATAAATGCAAACTGTGTCTGGAAAAAATGAAAGTTTTTAACACTGAGTTAACAAAGGTTTTAAAATGTAACTCTGCTTTCTCTACTGAATGACTCTGTAATATTCCAGGAACATAAATAACAAAAATAAACTATTTACATGTTAACTTTACAGAGGGATGATGAGAGCTGCAAGAAACCCAGGAGTAAATACTAGACCCATGTCCAACCAGCGGCCTGGGAGTGAGCCAAGGGAGACGACCCCTTCTACTGAACAAATAAAAGAACCTGTAACAAGTGTCTTTAACCCACCAGAAACATCTGCCATTGGTGTTTATGCAAGACTGAAAAAGGCTGGGGCCTTACCTGGTATCAAAGCTATATCTGACAGCACGAGGAAGAACTACAGAAAACTACATTAGGATTAGGTAACATTTTATACCATAGAAGGTGTGGTCTGTGAAGCACTGCAGTACCACTTTTTTTAAATTAGCAACTTTCAAGCCATGCAGTCCATCTACTACATTCTCTGATCGAAGGTTCAGAATGGAAGAATCACTGTCTAACAAAAGACTAAAAATGAGGTGGGGGTGGTGGAATTGCCTCAAATCAGTCCCTCACATAATCATTTCTTTATCATGCAACTGAAAATATGACAATCACGTCAAAATAAAACCAGGAAATGATTCTTCCACATACAGTATATTGAAATTTACTGCCTGTATTTCTGGAACATTTCATCCCAGTGCCTTGCAACAGCTACTTCCAGTGCAATAACAAACCAGAAGATTGAAAGGAGAAAGCACACATTAGTCCCATACCAACTCCCCAGTAGTCTACAGGAGGTCTGCATATCACAAGGACTTAAAAACAGAGTTGACATGAAATTGTTGTGTCGTGTTTAGTTTGACATTTACTAGCTTAGGAATTTTAACTAATTCACTGGATATGGCAATGCAATGGGATAATATTTGTCAATCAATTTATAAAAGCAATCATTAAAATTTATAGGTAAAATTGGCTGCTTGTGTTCACATGACATCTTGGAAACTAGTCATTAAAGCTAAATTGAGCAATTTTGCTTGCAACAGATGTTAGTTATCGGGAGCGGTAATTGAGAGTTAGAGCTATCCAGAGCTGGCTGGCATCAGCATCATGTGCTAGAAACACCATGAGACTTTTACCAAAGAATACACTGGTTTACCAATACATAGATTAGCTCGTATATACTAGAATACATATAAACTAACAATGCCAAACACCAGCCTGTAACCATCCTGCAAATTCAGCTGTCATGGTTCTGCAACTCTGGTGTTGGAACAGCATTTTTATACATACAATCTCATTACTTTCTGAACAAACATTTCAGTTGAGCTTAATTAGAATGAGAAGACAATAAACATGTGATACTTAACTATTTTAGATTCTGCATTTTGAACTATAATTGAATGTTCTACAATGCAATTTAAGGGATGGAAAATGAGTCACTCTGGAAATTACTTCACACTTTGTACCAGCCAGTTAGAGAACATTAACAGGCTACATGCCAACCGAAATGATACACAAAGATCCAAGATCAGTGAAGGAGGAAGGAAAATGTAAAAAGTAACTTCATTAAAAAAAAAATGAACTTGACGCAACTTCTTTTGATGGCGATCAGTGGAAGTTATTGATAATTTAGGGGAAAGATTTCCTGTTCACTATTCGTAGTGAAATAGTAATTGTGTTCCTTGTGTCGTAACTATTCTTTATACTCACAATTTTACTATAAAAAGCATACCGAGGAAATGTCCCCCCTATTTGGTAGAAATGAACAAATGTGTTTTATCAAGGAAGTTGCAGGGTTATTTACTGCTGTATATACTATGTTAAAAACAAAACAACCCTGTTTGCAGTACAATGAAGACATCAACCACGTTTTATCAGGCACAGGCTTTTTATTTATGACTATTGGAACAACAGCTACAAAGAAAAGGTCACAATAATGCATGTGTCCAAATTTCATTCAATTAAAATAGATACATTAGGTTCAGAAAGTTTAGCAACAGTTAACCACAAAAACTCTCCTCGCCCCAGCACATCCTCCCTCCTCTCGAGATATAACATGGAATCTAGGAGTTTAAAAAAAAACACCTCTTTCTAAACTATTAAATTTACTAAATAACACTTTTTGTAACATACATACAAGTTACATTTTGTAAACTCATTATTGAAGCAAATTGCAACATGCAAGTAAAATAGTAGATGGTGTCCAATTTTTGATTCATTTACAGCCCCTCATCTAAAGTTTAAGAAACATAATTAATCATAATACTGTAAAATAAATTAACTTCTACACAATTTTGTGGTAAAACAGACAAATAGTTAAAGAATAAAATAATTATATTACAAAATTCAAGTTAACATCTATATTGGAAAAAAATTCTAATAAATAAACATAATACTACACTAATGCATAATGAGTTTGTCAGTTGTCTACTGACTAGTTACTATCCTCCTGGGGAGGGGGGGGGGGGGAGGTAAATAGGTTCTCTGAGGTCGAGTTAGCTCCAAGATAACAAGCCTAGCGAAATGGGAAAAGAGTTAATCCTCCTTGGCAGACTAAATAATTAACCAAACCAGGCAGGTCTTTAGAACTTTAGGGCATTGCTAATGATTATCCAGCCAGCCTTGTTCATTGATGGTATCTGGAGGGGTAGGATTTTCCTACTTGGCTCTAGATAATCCTGCATGCTAATGCCCCAACGGGCAGGATGATCCTAGCTGAAGCACCTGGAAGCTCATCATTGCTCTGCAGGTAAGCAGCATAGCTTTAGTTGGTTACTTAGGTGTGCTTAAATCCTAGTTCTTGCCAACTTGAACTCAAATTCTCTGGGTTTAGGTAAATGGGCTGTATCCTTCAGGGAAATTAACCTGTTATTCATAATTATTATATCCAATGCATGCCTGGCATATACCCTATGTTTCATATATCTATAGCTTCTGTGCCAATGATCCACAGAAAATTTAGCCATCGAGCCACATAGAAAACACTAGCCTTGCCATATTCATCTGCCACCTTACTCAACAATGCCAGCTCATATATATGTTTACCATAAACAAACATTGAATCACTATTGTTAATGGTGTGTGAAATGGTTAAATTTCCATCAAGTGCTACAATCCCCATGGCTGCTAATTTCTAAGGAGTGTGGATCCATAACTGAAATTTGACAAAGTGTGGCACCTGGCCAGAGAATGGTAGTTTGAGTTTAAAATTTAGCTGATGTCAAGGAAAAATTCTTTTAGCTAGATCTGAGAAATTAATTTCCAAAATACTATGGAGTGAGAAAAAGACATCAACACCTGAAGCTCATTCCGACAGACCATGCTCAATTCGTCCTACCACGAGCTCTACCCAAACCACTTCATCTCCTAAGGAAGCAACTGACCAGAAGGAAATTCCAAGAAGGTAATTTCTCTCCATCCACAAAAGCTACAAATTTACTATCTATGCTTATAATTCTGCTCATTGTTTTCCATGGGTTATTCATCCATGATCCTAGCAACACATGAACCCTGCATGTTTCTTGGGTTGGCATGAGCGGGTAGTGATGCGAGGAGATCTCTTCTGTTTTCCATTTATATAAATGATTTAGACATAGACATGAAAAATGATATAAAAGCTTGATTAGGATACCAAATTAGGGGACATGACAAATATTGAAGAAGAATGCAAGAAATTGCAGGAGAACATAGGCAAGCTAGGAGAGTGGGCAGATAGATAGCAGATGCAGTTCAGCACAGAAAATATGAAGTTGTAAATTTTGAGAGAACAGTGAAAGGAAGTATATCCCAAATGGTAATGTTCTTAAAGTAGAGGAACAGAGGGTGCAGATACATAGATCTTTAAAGATGGGAGTACAAGTAGAAAAGGAAAATAGGATACTGGGAATGGCAACGAATGCAAAAGCAAGAAGAAATTTTGATTTTAGGCTACATTTGGGAGTATTGCATACAATTTCGGCACCTATTATTGAAAGGATATCAGAAACATGAAAAGGGTATAGCAAATATTCACTCGAACAATACTAGAAATAAAATATAGATATGAAGAAAGATGCAAAAACTAGGAATTTTTCACAGGCACAAAGGTCAATCAGGATCTAACAGGTTTTTTTTTTAATTATGAAATGTTTTGAGAGGGTAAATAGTGAAATATTGTCTCTACTGGTTTGTATAATGGTAACAAACAGCCAAGACTCCGGATTATCACCGGAAGAACTAAGGATTTATTTTCATACAGAAAGTTATAATAAAGTCAAATGCTATTGATGACAGATACTATTAACTTCATTTAAAAGTAAACTGGATAAGTATTTGAAAAGGAATAATATAAAAGGTTATAAGGAAAGGACAGTGAAATAGGATTAGAGCAAATAGCTTCACTTAAGGAGTTAGCACTGATTCTTTGCATCTATCCTTATCCTTTTAACCTACTTATTGAGATATTTGTCCAGATTTTTAAATCAAATCAATCATTAATGCTTTTGCTAGGCGTCTACTGCACATTTGCACTGCTCTTTAGTGGAGAGCAGAACCTCTAGTCTTAATTTACAGCTGATAATTTTGTACTTGTATGCTCTGCCTACATCCACATTATCCATGCCTCTGGGCATTTTAAATACTTGAACCACAACCCTTCAATCTCCTCTGTTCCATTGAAAACCATTTAAATGATTTAAACCACTTAAGTTAGAGCGCTAAGGGCATGAATCATTCTAAACATTCTCTGGTCTCTTGAGTGCATCAATGTCTGTTTGAAGGTAGGGTACCCCAAAATGCATAGTATTCTTACTAGTTTGTTGTACTTTGACTGTTAAAAATACTGAAAACTTGGAGAGTTGGAAGCTGTGCATTGCATGAACTGGGGAAATGAAAAAGGATATGACGAGCAGGAACAGCAACCTACAACACTCTGGGAGCTGGTGCGCAGAGGCACTGAATGTTTGAGTTCAAGTATTTTTCATAGAACAAGAAAAAAGTTTTAACATTTTGTTACTACAGTCCTCACCTTGTTAGAAGACTCTCCTCACACAATGCAAGAACATTTTACAATGCAAAATGTACACTTTTGGAATTGGATCATTAATATCTAGTCAAAACACATGCACTCAATGATTACATTTTAACCCTTTTTGGAAAACATTTGGGCAGATTCAGGCTGCTCCAAAAACTCAAATTCCACATCCATTATATTAGTTGCTAGAAAAACTACAGTGGGACTATTGCAAATGAACCTGTATTTTTTAAATGCAGGCAAGAACAATGATGCAGCCAACTGTATCATTGTATTTCTACATTACAAGCACCTGAACACTTTACAGCAGTAAAGTGCCATACATGCAAGTGAGGAAGATCAGAGTTAACAAGGTTTTTATTTATTAGGTGAAAAAGTTTTCAGGCTTGGTAAGATCTACAAGCTTCTCAGTAACTCGTGGTTATTTTTTTTAAAGAATGCGAACAGCAATACACAATTTTGTCAGGGGATACTAAACTGGTTCATTTAGACACGACTGTTGTTAATACACCAGCAGTTAAACCACGAGCCTGGTTCCCAAAGCACACCACAAACTGACAGAAGCTTTGGAAGGTTTTAATTCTCCAGGTGCAGATCGGTCCTGTCAACTATCCGTGGAAAAACACATCTTCCCACTTATAGATGCTCCATCAATAGCCTCTGTGATTTATAGGTCAGAAGCATTAATGAAGACTAAATAACTATCAGCAGCACATTTTCAAATTAGGAAAATATGTAAACAAACGAATAAATATAGTAGATAAATAAAGGATGGGGGAATAAAAGGAGCTACTTCAGCATGAACATAAGGAAGACTATTGAATATGTTTAGCCTTTAAAGGTTTAACCACTAAATCACAAAGGCCATCTAATTAACTCACTATTCAGGAGTATCCCAAAAACAGGTGACATCTGCATCACAGATTTATACGTGGCATGCTTCACAACATCATGTTTGTGCAAGTCAATAAACCAAGCATTCCAACAGAGTAACAGGAAATATCTCACCCTGAATGTTAAAGTCAAGTGTTCACTTGATTGCCACAAATTTAATTGGTTGTGCAGAATGGTATGAATAAGTGCAATATAAAAAGTCTTATGGTGTACATAAATGGAGCCATGGAAGTCTCTTCTGTTTTTTTGGTTCTTGAGTGAAGAATAAATTCAGCTGTTCCCACATGGATCACCTTTGATACAAGACAATAAATAGAGGTTAATTTGGTTCTATTGTCCCTTTTATGCACATTTAAACTTCTCCCCTACCCTTTCCTGAACATAGTGACTCTTGTGGTTCAGTACGGTCACTTTGGCAGAACCTATGTAACTTGTGGCCATTCTTCACGTGTCCTACATGTGACCATGAAGGCCATCAAAGCAAACCTGATGCTGTCCTCGCTCAACTTGCGCACTAGCCAGGCTCACTGGGTACGAATAAAGAATTAACCTAGGAATGCTGAGGCTAACTGTAGTAATCCCAATACTCAATTTCTGGCCAAATTAGTACAATATACAGACTGAGCCTGGTCTAGGTCTATATGGCTCAGTAACATACTCCCATCTACCAATGAGCCAACAGAGAAGCCATTTTATTACAATTTTTCAAATTCAGTAGGCTAAAAATCTTTGACTAATGAAATAAGCACCCAAAGAATGCAGAGTGGATAGGGGACATGGTCCTTCCCCACATAGCTGGAAAAGAAAAGCAGCCAGATCACCCAAACTGCTCTTGCACATCTTCTAGTCACTAGCTGGAGAGCGGTAATGGTATAGTTTAGGAAGCAAATCATCTACTTGGCTGGCTTCTTAGCTGGTAAAGGTTTCTGCCATTGGGGTGGAATTTTAAGGTATTGCTAAGATCACTACTACTTAACTTTAGGGAACAGTATGATACAATTTGATTATTTAAAAAAAAAACATTTGTAGTACTACAAGTATTAGCTTTCTCTTCTCAGTCTCTACCAACGTATCCTTGAGGCTGAACACATTTTTAATTAAAAACTGTTAGTAAAGAGGCCACAGACAAGTAATTTACTGCATCTACAAATAATCATTCAGAAACTACAGCCTCACACAGTACTTTTTAGAAGCTGTCTTTCAAAATTGGATTAAAACATATATATCAGCATTACTACTGTGATAGGTTTCAATACATCAATTCTACACATTTCTGTCTAGAAGTACTTTGTTTAAAATCAGTTTGCTAACTGGTACATTTTTCTGCGTATAAAGAACTCTTACCTAGTACATTTCGCTTACACAGGGGGCAAGTCTGTTGAAGTAGCAGCCAAGGATCAACACAGTCCCGGTGAAACTCGTGTAGACAAGGCAGCACTCGTAAACACTACAAATAAAAGTTACATTAAATATCTTCAAAGCATTTTCTACCTTTACCAAAAGTGCTTAACCCAATGTTCTAAAGTATAAAGTTTTCATCTCAGAGCAATTTGAATCAAGTGACTTATGCTCAATTATACTGTCGAAGCACGCTATTAAATAACCCTCAATCACATTTCAGCGTGGCTTAATGACCGATTATTAATACGTGACACTAGCTCCTACAATAGCTCATCTAGTTAAGGCAGTGAGTGGGCAGCTGAATCATACAGACTAAAGGTGGTACAAAGGAAAAACTAAATGCTGTAAATCTGAAAGAGAAATAGATAATGCTTCAAAGAGTGCCATGGATCTTTTATATCCAAACAGACAAATGGGACTTTATGACAGTTTAATATCTCATCCAAAAGACAATACCTCCGACAATACAGCACTCCCTCAGAACTGCACTGAAGTACCAGCCTAGATTATGTGCTTAAGTCTCTGGAGTGGGGCTTGAACCCACAACCTTCTGACTCACAGATCCACTGAACCACAGCTGATGCTTTTATTCATTTGTATTTAAAGACACTGTGGCTCAAGAAACTCACTGACATATCTTACAGTAAGAAAGAGACCCAAGCAAAAATAAACATAAGACAGTGAAAGAGAACTCAAATAAATCTGTTATTTTTATCACCCTCTCCCTTGCCTTCTTATTCAAATCACAAACTGAAACGCACCTGATTTTTATGGAATTCTTCCAAGCACACTGCACAGCTCTCAAGTTCTTGGGACTGTGTTTTTCGTCTTTTATTTGGATAATATTTTCTAGTTTTCAATGCTGATAGTTGCTTTAAGATTTGTTGCTTCAAGCTCATCTGTAAGCAAATAATAGAATGGAGGGATCAATATTAATGCCTTAAAAATAGTATTTAGTCCTTTAATAAGTTTTTAAAGCAGATTTCAATAACATTACTTCAAATAAAGTGAACAAAATTACAAAATGTATTTTAGAACAGAAATATAGACACTATTTTCTAATCTCAATTTTGTTTTTGAACAGTTATGATTTAAAGTCCATTTTCTTCAACTCAGCAACAGAATATGAAAACTAATAAAATGCAAAAATTACATCACAAGAATCATTTCGGTTATAAAATACATTTTCTTTGCAGTTATATCTTCAGCAGAATCTACCTTGTTTAAACAGGGAAGGGACACAAACCTCCATATCTTCAGTGCTTGATTCGTAGTGTCGATATTGCCACTGAGCCTGCACAATGACTCCAGTACATAAGATTAAACCCACCAACAGGATAGTGTTCCACAGCTGCTGCAGATATTTCTGTAAAAGAAAATGGAATTCATTTCTCAAATTATAACTAGACAATTTGGTAGATTACAATTTAATACACATTTATTGTCTGCTTAGAATCTCAAAGGCAATTTATTGAATTTATGAGCCCTCGTGAGGCTTTAGTTTTCTTCATTCTATCACTGCAATTGCAAAATATAGATCACAAAAGGGTTTTTCTTCTTTTGCGCTTTTATTTCTCGTCCAAATTTTAAGTTATTTGCTCCAAAGTCTTTAAGCTTTCCTACTGAACACACTATCAACTTAAGTGACCAGATTTCTGACCTCTGCCAATGTTAAATCTGAACCAATTACTAGTTGCTTGATAGCAACATAGGCTGACATACCCTCTGACTTTCCCTTCCTCTTACTGAAAGGGGAGGAGTTGCACCAGAAAACGAAGAATCTGAGTGAAACTGAAAGGGTATTATTACATTCCTTACCTGAACCTGTGAGCTGTTCTCTCCTGTACAAATCACTCCTTGCCATTCCCCGTACAGACCACCTCGTGAACGCCCACAGGTTGACCACAGCGTTAGTGTTACTCCCTGATACAAAAAAAACACACGGATTTCCAATCCAAGACTCCTTTTTAACAATGCAGATTCTTTTAAGCATTTAAAAAGCACTTACTGAGAAGCCTGGGGCACACTGTCTCACTTCATTATTTTGGAATTATTGAATCGCTACTTTTCACTCTGCCCAGTGATTTGGGGGTAGGTTGTTTGTTTTTGGTAGTCCCAAACCAGAGGGAATACATAATGGAAATTTGGATGCAATCCCAATTCACAGCCCCCACAAATTCCTGCTATATGCTCCAAGTTTATTAACCGCTTCACAGAGTGCTAAATACAAAAATGTACCTTGATTTTTGTCCCATTTTTAATGCATTCCTTCTGCCCCTCTTTAGCTCCAACTGCACCATGTGATATTCCCCAACCAAGAAAATGGGCAAGCTACTTGATTACAGGCCTAAGGTCACTTGAGCTCACTACCACAGGCTGCATGAGAGCAGTCTACAATGATGCACAATGGAGAAGCACCTGGTTTCTGCTTAATTGACCAAGACGATCTCAAACCACTGATGCTCAATAAGGTTTACATTAGGATATTAATATGTCATCACTGCACTGAATGAATCAATTCAATTTGATGGTTCACAAAGTTTAATAAGTTAGTCCAATGTATACTTTTAACAGAGTATTAAACCAACATTTCTTTGAAAATATAATGCCAAAAGACTTCTGTACAGTGAAATTACCCTGAATTTTGATTTAACCGTAAATTCTCCACACTGGCAGCTTTCTTGATGGTCCAACGAGTTTAGTCAGGGAGTAGCTAAACCAGAGGTTAAGAAAGTTCAATCTCTGGTTTGTGATGAGTTAGCTGACCTCAGCCAGGGCAGCTGGTAGGGCTCTACAATTTACCTCAGTGCCCTGGGTTAGAAAGGAGACAATTGTCCAGGGTTGTTACTCCTGATATTAGTAACCACTCATGGACATTTGCTTGGGTGGGTATTGGGGAAGGCAGGATCAGCCTCTGTGGCAATGTTCCTGAGGCTGAATAGCCTGCCTATGCTCATTGTCAAATATCACACATAAACAACCGGCACTGTTGGAACGGTACCACGGCAAGGAATCAACATCTTCAGAACAGAAGGGAAAAAATTGTCCGTGCAAAAGCAAGAAAATAAAGGAAAAGCTTTAGTATCCTCAAACAAGTGCCATCCACTCAATACCCCTGTGGCCTCCCAAAAGTGCACAAAACTGACATGTTTACTACTTTGTCCATATATAACAGACACGGTCTGCATTGTACTGACCATAAAATCCCAGTGTGAATTTTGGATAGTTCACAAGCTGCAAACCTGGGGTGTGACTTATCGAATATTTTTACTGGCCAGCTGGCTGGCCTCAATCAAAGTCATGGATACATTTTATGATTATTCAGCAATCATACATACTACAGGCTCCAAACATCTTAAATAAAATAAAATATGACATACCAGATTGTCCTGAATTATGCTTTTAAAAGTTATTTTGGCAGATGCACGAAGACCGCTGCAATTCAAAAGGATTTCAATGAAAGTTAACTTTTGCATGCCTAAGATTTGTACATTTATCAATCTAAGTGAAAGTAAAATTAAAGACATTGTATCCAAGCAGCAATATGCACACACCATCATCCCTCCTATCCTTCTTTTAAAGAATAGCAGTTCATTGTCGCTGCAGTTCTTCAATGGAGTAAAGTGTGGCAGCGTCGGGAATAGTGTACCCTCAGCTTTAAAACAAGCAGTATTTACCTAAGACATTGATGTGGTTGAGGTTAAATATGATTGCACTTCAAAGAAATTCAGCGTGTGAAGTTATTTGAGACCTTTCTGAGAGGCGTGATAAGGTGCTATATAAATGCAAGTTCTTCCTATTGCTTGGTAAATTGTATGTTATGATTTATATAGCTTTAGGTTTGAATGCTGGATTTTGGGGCCAACATGTCCAAAAATACATTCATGAACCAATTTTACATGAAATGTAGGGAGGGCAAATAGACAAGGCCAGCATACTTTTTTTTTTTTAAACTGTAGTTAACTTTTGCCACTATTATTCACTTTTCAGGACTTAAAAAAGAGCCAAAGTTCCGAGGCTTTGTGGTGCTGCAGTGTGCCTTGCTATCCAATAGGAGGGGGATTCCTACTCGTCATTCTCCGCAAGGCAAGTTCCAGATATCAGCCATACTATCTGGAGAAGATGCAGAGCAGCAGGCAGACATGTCCTCAAAGAGAGGGGGAGAAAAAGCACCATCAGTTCAGCCAATCTCACTCACCTCCTAGGTGGACTTAGTAAGATATGGGCGCTGATTGTGGGCCGTTTATAGCGTGGGATGGTAAGTGCTGCAGGGAGTCCACCACGCAAGAGGGAATGGGGAAAAATAATGACACTGTACCAAAAAAAAAATGAATTTGGAATTCTTTGAGTTAACAACATTAACTAATAAAAAATAAAATACACAGCGCTCCTGTGTTAATTTGTTGATTTTACGAGATGATCTGTAAAACAAAGCCATAAGGTGTGCACTATTTCTAGTTGTTAAACAATTAAATAACAAAACTGAAGTGTTGCAATGTGTTAATGGTTTCTTTTGTGTTAAAATAAATAGATTTTAGCAAAAATATTTCACAGCATAATATTACACAATATCTTGAACTGACTACAATCTGTGATGGCTAAATGAAAAAGATACGCACTCTATAAAAATGAACAGAATCACGCATTGTCTTACCTTAATAGGGCTCCCAGAAGTTTGGTTACATTTTCAGAGCTCTGCATTACAACCACAGGTTTAGAAAGCACCTGAGAGATGTCCATCTTATAAAAAATACAAATAATAATTATTTCACTATGATAAGAATTCATTTGTGAATTATGAAATGCTCAGAAAAAGACAATTTAAAAAATATTTTTCAGAGCAAAAGATAAATAAGTGTGGTAAAATAATTCACATTTCACTATTATCATCTGGTTAGAACTGAAAAAAATTGCAGCTACTGGTACTCTTAGTAACAGAAGGGCTAGGTTGGCCAAGAAACAGTTTCAGCCTTTACTATGAAGCCTAAATAACAGTAAGTTTAAAGGAATCAACACAAATATTTTAATCATTCTGAATAGACTCTCTGATTGTACAATATATGTTATTATGTATAGTATGGGAGCAAATACTTTTTTGAATTACCTCAGTTAAGGCGTTTTGATTTAAAACCAGAATTAACAGGGCAGACGCTCCCAGAACAAGTGCTCTTTTCATCTGCAACAAATAGAAGCCATCTTTTACTGGAGAGGTCAGATAGCAACTATGGCACTAAGCATGACTAAATTACATCTATAAAACATCAGAACAATCAGCAGCCTATATTTTGCTGTAAATGGAAAAAATTATCCTTATGAATTCCGTTACTAAATTATGAGCCATCACCTGCCATAATTTTCTATTGTGACCTTAAGCGGTAGTATATTATATAAATTATATTATTTACTTGGAAAAGATCAATAGATCCTCTAGTTTTATTATTTCTGAATAATGAAGCTTAAAAGTAATGTACACCAAATTCAGCATCGTCCCCTCTGGTCAGGTTTCAGTGACAAATACAATATGGAAATGAGCAGCTATCTGTGAAACTGGGCCAGGTCCCAGGGTTAGGGCTACCAACCCTCCAGGATTGCCCTGGAGTCTGCAGGATTGCCCTGGAGTCTGCAGGATTGCCCTGGAGTCTCCAGGAATTAAGGGTTAATCTCTGACACTGCTGCAAGTAACCCAGAAGAAAATTCATAGGGGCATAAAAAAAGTGTTTTTTTTCATTTTCTTTGAGCACTTTTGTTTCTTAGTTATAAAGATATTGGAGATGGGGGGGGGGGGGGCGGTTGGAGGCTGCAGGCGATTTGATGAAACCTCCAGGAATATATTTAACCAGAGTTGGCAACCCTACGCAGTGTGGGGATCTACAGCAATAGGGTATTCCTGCACCAGCAATGATCCAAGAGACAGGCCTGCTAGAAGGACAGGAATGCATTTCCCTATTCATTTTTTTTTTTAAATGATCTTTTCCTTAAGTTTGTTTTATTATAAAAGTCTTTCCATTAGTGTGATTTCTGCTCCTATTGCAGGAAGAGATCACTTCTTTATAACTGCATAACTCCTGTTGAAAATGTTCTTTGAAAGAGTTACAATAAATTTCATGGAAGAAATGTATTTTTTTTTAAATATAAATTTATAATAAATATTCTAAGAATCAAATTCAATCTTAGGAAAGCATAATTCAGTTATCAATATAAATGCTATGTGCAAAAATGTTCCTTACTTGTAAGCACAAAGTTACTCTGCTCAAAATCTTTGCCAAGCTAAAGCTGCATTGTCCGCAAAGTGAAGAGTCAGTCAATATAAAATGAAGCAAATAAGCTAAAACTGAAAAAGCAAATATTATCTTGGCAACCAGTTGAATATAAAAATCAAAAAAGAGTGTCTCCTATGGTGGACGTATATATGATCATTAGTAAATCTGTTCTGCACAATAGCTAGCTTGCCAGTTGTCCGTGGTGTTGCAGGCGCACACTTTAAATTTCTGTACAGCTTACTGAGTACTTTAATTTTAGGATTCACTTTATTATGTCAAGTGTTCTTGAATTTTATATTTCTATCAATTTCAGTTTATGGAAGTGTGCAGCTTTAAATGCACCAGGAAAACCAACATTACATGTGCGCCAGCAAAGAAAGAGCCTCATGAATGCAACAAATACACCTGCCTTT
This sequence comes from Squalus acanthias, assembly GCA_030390025.1. Classification (NCBI taxonomy): domain Eukaryota; kingdom Metazoa; phylum Chordata; class Chondrichthyes; order Squaliformes; family Squalidae; genus Squalus; species Squalus acanthias. The sequence goes on from CM059437.1 coordinate 76,180,601, forward strand.
CCAGAGGAATGTGGTGAATAGCAGCTTTGAACTTACATGGCACATTTTCTCAAGCAGCAACTGATGAACATTGTTTGATTTAAATATGTTGGAAATCAATTAAAATACAGACAGTTCCACAGTGACAACACAAGAGCACTGGATTTCTGACTTGGAGGCCCAAGTTTGAATCCCCATCTCAAATGGTACATACACTTGGGCTTTTCCTAGAGCAAGAACTTGCCAGTGGCCTCACATGTTGTCTTTAGATAAGAGGGATAAACAGAGTGGAGAAGCAACTCATTGAAAATAAATTCCGAGTGACAGATTTTGCATAATGAAGAAAAGTTAATAAACTCTTTCACCAGGGGACTCCAGTTAAACTGCATTTAGTTTCACCTATAATTAAAATATTTATAAATAAACTTGTGACAATAACCCCCAATTAAATTTGGGGTGATGGGAACTAAATGCACACCCATGACTCCACATATTTAGACAGCTCTGCAATGCTATAAGTGCTACAATACTCTATTATGTGCCCCAAATATGATTGCATATACTGATTTCGAGATTGCCTTTTTAAAGTGTATATCTGTATAAACAGGAAGGGACTCATTACTCCAGATTAGATGTTTCTGCATTAATTGTGCAGCTGCTTCAAAGAGTTATTTACCAGAAAATTAAAAAGTGTACACAATTTAAATTAAATGCACATAATTCAAGGCAGTTTATTTTACCCAGAAAAATATTTATATCGAAACTAATTATAGACATAGTCTGTAGTACTGTTGCTGCTAATGTCTTAGAATGTACAAATAGGCAGTGTTATCGAAAGGCTATTCAGAACACAGGGAGAGACTGAAGATAATCTCAACAGGGAGGACGATGGTATAGCTTGAGTGCATCAGATCAGAGAGGTCATCACGTAAGTATGAAAGGAACATAGGATTAATTCCTACAAAAGCAAACCACACTCTACTATATGAATTAGAGACTTGGCTTAGTAAACTGGGGTTTAACAAGATATTACTGTAATTTTTCAATGCATATTGTATTACTTGCCTTACTAACAACTGCTGCAGCAAATGATTCCTGCTTGCTGCTCCCTTTTACTTCAACCTGCTCTTCATCAACAGGCACAACTCCAATCCACTTCTCTCCAACATTTGGCCTGATGTCCAACTGTTCATCTTTAACCTTAAAAATAACCAATAACTATGCATTCTCATCATCTAATTTTAACATAGCTTTATTAAAAGACTACATCTGACACAGGGGAAAATTACATTCCAAATTTCTTAAAGCATGATTTGTAAATGTAAAAATATCATGCTTTTTTGGGGAAAAAAATTGTTATGCAGCTTTAGGAACTTTAAGCTCATACACTTTACGTGGAAAGACTTAGCCACTTTGTAATATGACTGTCCTACCATTCAGAGAACTTTTAATCATTCCCTTGTAGTTTGGTAGTATATTTAGTCCAAACAGTAAATGAAAAATAACAACTTTTCCAATTGGCCACCAATCTAAATTTAATCTGGTGGCCATAAACTAGTGTAACATGGACTCACAATATACCACATGTAGATTCAGGAGCCTGGACATCCACTGATGATTCATGTCCTACTTTTGGTCAGTCCAGGTGTATCTATCAGATCAAGGGAAGGTAAACATTGTGCAATATTGTAGTCTGGTTAATTGGGCATGTACAGTTATATAGTGCTTAGCAGCAGCTTCCAATAATAAATGAACACCGCAGCAATTCATTGCTTTATACGCCTCTATGTTTGTGGGCCTAAAAGTTTTAACACTGTCAGATCCAGTACTAGAATGCCAGCAAAAACAATATATTAAGATGTTACCAATTTCTTCCACATGCAGTTCACAATAAAGTAGAATGTCAAGTTCCAGCAAAACTGGAAAAATACCAGTGTCTACCCTGCAGACACAATAAGATAATGCCTCAAAGTTAGGATTTTCAGCAGAATAGAGACCAGTACCTTAGCAATGGACCAGTTACACAGGAGGCATGACTGGTCTGACAGACAGTCAAGTGTGGTCAAATAGGTTCCATGTGCAGGCATTTTTGCAAGCCATCATGAACTACACAACTGTGTATAAAAAGTACACATTTTTTAGTTTCTATTATGCTGGCAGTCCAACATTTAATAAAAACACTGCAGACCAATAGCATCTCTGCACTACAGTCCTGGTGGTAACTGTTCTGCGGTTTCTAGGAAATATGGACAGTTCTTGTAGATATAATAGCTCCATAACCAATTAAAATGAAATAACATACTCGGTCTCTAATAGCCCAGCTGGTTCACTGAAATCCTACATTTGGGGATTTTCAAGATGAGAGACTAGCATGGTTTAAAGGGGAGGGGGGGGGGGTATACAGGTGTCTGAAAGATACCATCAAAATGTAGGAACAGAATGCGGCCCTTCAAGCCTGCTCCGCCATTCAATAAAATCATGGCTGATCTTCTATCTCAAATCCACCTTCTCACACTATCCCCATTTCCCTTGATCCCCTCAGTATCCAAAAATCTATTGATCTCTATCTTGAATATGCTCAACAACTGAGCATCCACAGCCCTCTGGGGTAGAGAATTCCAAAGATTCACAACCCTTTGAGTGAAGAAATTTCCCCTGATCTCAGTCCTAAATGGCTGACCCCTTATTCTGAGACTGTGACCCCTAGTTCCAGATTCCCCAGGCAGAGGGAACACCCTCCCAACATCTACCTTGTCAAGCCCTTTAAGAATTGTATATGTTTCAATGAGATCACCTCTCATTCTTCTAAACTCTAGAGAATATTGACCCAGTCTACTCAATCTATCCTCATAGGACAATCCCCTCATCCCTGGAATTAGTCTAGTAAACCTACGTTGCACTCACTCCAGGGCAAATATATCCTTCCTTAAGTAAGGAGACCAAAACTCTACACAGTACTCCAGGTGTGGTCTCACCAAGGCCCTAACCCTTTTGTAATAAAGGTTAACATAACATTTGCTTTCCTAATTGCTTGCTGTACTTGCAAGTTAACTCTGTGATTTGTGTACAAGGACACCCAAATCCCTCTGAATACCAACATTTCCCAGTCTCTCACCATTTAAAAAATATTCTGCTTTTCTATTATTTGTCATTCTGTAGCTCGCCATTAAAGACAACATTGTTCCAACTGGATGAAAGGCCATACAAGAGTACAATACTCAACTATCCAATTTCTTCCATCTGTAATTGAAACACATTTTGAATCACCTGGATCGATTAATATTGCGTCAAATTATCAGGTTACCATTTGCGTAGGATAAAACTAAATTGCACTTTCAACAACTGATAGATTGACCATAATTCACTCATTTTAAAAAATCAAGTGCAACAAATTCATGGTCCCACGACTGGTTTGGTGCAATGTTTTGCAACTAGAAAACGTGATCATTGAAAAAAATTGTCAATAACTGGCATTTCTCAGTCTGTTGATGTAAACAAACTCATTCGGGAGTGGTGCTTTGAGTATTTTGACAAGTGGGCTGAACGAAACACGTTATTCGGTCAGATCACTGATCTCCTGGGTATTCTGCATTTATATCCGAGGATTCTGGTGGGGGGAGGAGGGATGGCTGATGCAGATTCTGTAGAAAGATTAAAGCATCGACGATAACGTTTTATGCATCTGGCATCCACAAATGGACGCAATGCAGCACTTACTAATATTAAGCTTCCTTCTAAGCTGTCCTGGTTATGTTTGGGAAAGGCGCGCAGCCCCTGGTTACCTTGGCCGGGGCTGTCAGAGCCGCTGCCAAGCGCTAACACGGTCCCCTGCAGGCGGTAGCTGCTGCCCGACTTGAAGCCAAACTCGGCAGACCAGCCTCTTCGAGAATCCATCAGGAAAACATCCACCAAGGCGACTTTCTCGGCTGCCACCGCGCACCAGTGGAAGAAATAGCCGGCGAGGAGCGAGTAAAAGCCGAGCCGCTTCCAAGAGCCCGCCGTCGCCATTTTCTGTCCCTCGCCCATCAAGAGACGTCACCTGTCAATCAGAGCGCGACAGCTTCCGGGTCAGCGGCTCCGGAGACCGGATCCTCCGCGCGTTACCGGGGCAACGCCGTCAGCAGCCGAGACGGCCTGACTCTGGCTGCTGGTGCCATAAAGATGACGAGCGTCAGAACAGTCAAGGAGGATAAAAGGTCCTCGGTGCAGTGTGTGTTGGGATCAGGGAACCTCAAAACCCTAAATATGAACAGCTCGCTATCTTGCTTGCTCCTAGTGTCCGGGAGCCTCCAGGTCGGCCCCCTCTGGTGGACGAGGAAGGAGTCTGGTTGGATCACTGTCCCATTTTAAACAAGTATTTTGGGGACATGTGATTAAAAACTGAGCAAGATCACCCCATCTGACGAATACAGTTTTGGCCCATTTAATTTTACTGGTCAGCTATGGAGATTCCGTTTATCGGCTTTACAAGTTTGCACATTTACGGGGGTGCCCTAACGGAGCCTGGGCCCTGAATATTCTGTTACCTGAGTATTTTTCAGTCTGTCTTTCTAGCTTATCAGACATTGAGGAAGAAAGAGCGCTGACAGAACGGGGCGGGGGGACGGGACTGGAAAAAACCAGTTGCAAACTGCGAAAAACAGTTACATAGATTGCAAAATAATTGAAGCATATACATTAAAAAAAAGTAATTTTGCAACTCTCAGAGGAACTAAGAGGGACATGACATCTGAAACACTGACACCTTTGTTGTAACAAATTTATGGGGTGTTGATTACTTTGGCTGGGGAATGTTTTCAACTGTTCTCGTAAAAACCGAACAGTTAGTGCCTTTGAAATAACAACAGAAAACGCTGGAAAAACTCAGCAGGCCAGGCAGCATCCGTGGAGAGAGAAAGAGAGTTAACGTTTCAGGTCGATGACCTTTCACCTGAAACGTTAACTCTCTTTCTCTCTCCACGGATGCTGCCTGGCCTGCTGAGTTTTTCCAGCGTTTTCTGTTGTTATTTCGGATTTCCAGCATCTGCAGTATTTTGCTATCGAGTTAGTGCCTTTGGTTGTGAGTTAATTATAGCTTTGAGTTCTTATATAAGCAATTAAGAACTGTCCTATTGTTAATGACAGAGGGTGATCAAATTGCCAGAATGTTCGTCAAACCAGTCTACTGCGCTGCGTAACTTTGTATTGACCATGAAAATTTCGTTTTGTGCTTTTACAATACAGTTGATTCCAGATAAATACACAACTGATGCAAGCATAATTCCAATGAAAACATAGATTCCAATGTATTAAACCTCTTCTCATTTACTCCCATTAAATAGAATTCCTGACAATATTTTTGTAAATAACTTTGAAAATTTTCAGAATTTCATCAGTTATGCTTTTGCATTTTAAAAATGTTATATTCACAAGTTATTTATTTTCATACGTGACTTTAAGGTTAAAAAGTATATAGTGAATGCAACTTCATTTAATTTTTGATCCTTTACACATTCACATTTCAATTGTTCTTAGATTAAAAAGTGTTACATCTATAAGTTCTGACGAAAGGTCTTCGACTTGAAACGTGAACTCTGTTTCTCTCTCCACGGATGCTGCCTCGCCTGCTGAGTTTTTCCAGCGTTTTCTGTTGTTATTTCGGATTTCCAGCATCTGCAGTATTTTGCTATCGTGTAAGTTCTTTGTCCTCTGTCTGATTTCCTTCACCATGCTGGTTTGCATTTACTTTTTGCAAAATAGTAATAGATCAGGCTAGAACTTGACAGTGCAATCTGATTTATGCAAGTTTCTAAAACTATCTATCACATGTGGCCCCTTTTTATACTGCATGTTTTACATTTGTTTATATAACAGTCACCATAATCCAAAAGTAATTCATTATATGAGTTCTTTGAGATGTTTTGATGTGATAAGGAGCTATATAAATGTAGTATTATTTATTGTTAACATAATGTGTCAGCTGGTTTCAATTGTACCAATTCACGAATGTAAGTTATTTGTCATACCATAAACTCCAGTATGCAAATTTTCCAACAATGGTCATTTATAGTATTGCAGTGAAATAATCATACTGTTTGACCCCCTCTACTGCTTCTTTGTTGTTAGACTGCTTGTCCAACATCCAGTCTTAAATGAGCCACAATTTCCTCCAGCCAAACATTGGGAAGACTGAAGCCATCATCTGCGACCCCTGCCACAGACTCCATACCACTAATTCCTTCTCCCCTCCCTGTCTCAAGCTGAACACGGTTGTTCATGATCTCAACGTCCTATTTAATCTGAGCTTCCAACTCCATATCCTCTCCATCACAAAGACCGCCTACTTCTACATCTATAACATCGCCTGTCTCCATCCCACCTCAGCCCATCTGCTGTTGAAACCCTTATCCATGCCTTTGTCCCCTCCAGACTTCACTATTTTCCATGCTCTCCAGGGCAGGCTCCCATCCTCCAAAATTCAGCTCATCCAAAACCTTGCTGCCCATATCCTATCATGCACCAACTCCTGCTCAACCATCGCCCCTCTCTTCACTGACCTACATGCTCCCAGTCCCCAACACCTCAATTTTAAAATTCTGATCATTGTGTTTAAATCCCTTCATTAGCCCCGCCCATCCCTAATAACATAGCCAAGATCAGAAACTGTTTGCGTGGCTGCAACCTTATATCTTTCAGCACAATGAAGCACTTAAGTGCTATGCCAAAACACCACACCTTATACATGTAGGCCAGGACACTGTCCTCTCGGATCTGGGCTCAAACCCAGACCAAATTGATGGATGGAAATCAATTGCTTTAAGAGTGTTAAATTTGTGCAGTTTCAATCCAAATCCTAATAGGTCATATTTTGAATTAGGCTGGTCAAAATTTAGGATTAGACAAGCCTAGCCATTTGTGCTGTGACAGCAGCTATATTAAAATATGATCTGCAATTAAAAGGGTGACATCACTAAGATTCCAGGAAGTGTTTTGCCCACCTAAACTGATTTAAATAAAAACAAATTAACTAAATAACAAATTAAATTAAAATGGTAAGCAGATCCTGGTGGGCACCACAGTACAAAACTGATCATAATTCAAAATTACATTGCACTAAATTATCAGTCTCACTGAAAGAGGCCACATGGATGATTTGCGTAGAAAAACAAGATACGTGGGAATGTTATTTTGATGTTAGGGGTTAAGACACGTTGCTGAAACAGATTGGAGCTCAGCCCTATTTTAAGTCGTCTTATACCTGAACTGGGAATGTTTGATACTGACACTGGATGTCAGAAGTGGAACAGTGATCCATTCCTCAGCACCAACATCCTTCATCTTGATGAGGGAAAAATATACTGTTGCGTTTCTGGATTTTTTGACCATTTCGCCACAGAAAGGATTTGGAAAATACGTTACTTATAATGCTGGGTTTTTAAAAAGCAATGTCTATTCTTGTGGATTTTTTTGAAAAAGAAGCACCTGGACAAAAGTTGTTTCTCTAAGAGAAGTACTTGTTTATTAAATTCCTCATTCTTAATTACATTATTCATTTTCTTAGGTCCTTCTGTCACTACTCACCATTCCCTGGCCGAGAGGGGACTGCCTATCAGGACTGACTCATAGGAATTGTGCAAATGAGATAGAGACTAATATATCTTTTGATGTTACTTCATTCTATGTAAGAAGTACCCTGTCTCTGCTTGGCAAATCTCCCTGATGGCATGGTGAGAAACTGTGGCCGTGAATGCACATCTTACAACTCCAAAGTACAGCATGCTGGAGGTCTAATGCACTACATAAGAACATAATAATTAGGAGCAGGAGTAGGCCATACAGCCCCTCGAGCCTGCTCCGCCATTCAATAAGAACATGGCTGATCTTCGATCTCAACTCCACTTTCTCGCCCGATCCCCATATTCCTTGATTCCCCTGGAGTCCACAAATCTATCTCTCTCAGCCATTGTTTATTATAATTGATGTAAACTACACTTATGTACTCAATCTAGTTGATTAACAGTAAATATTTAAAAATTCTTAAACATGCTTGGTTAACATTTTATATTTTTTAATGCATGCCACATATATCTTCAGTTTTTTTTAAGATTGGTGTTGCTTCTTGTGCTTTCAATGGACTATTGATATCATCGGCAGGTAATGTAATACTGGAAAATTTACAAAACTCAAGGGAAATTAAATTAAATCTGCAGAACATGTGCCCATATTCTTACAAGCAACAACACAATAAATAATATTTTCAATTTTTTAATTACAGAGAAGTAATAGCGCTGAAAATCTTAGGCATCAGCACTTTTAACACAATTTTCATTTCTGGTTCACTCTGGACTCATCTATATGGTGATTTGATTTTTCATTGGTGAACCAGTATTGATTGGGTTGATTTACAAATAGAGCCAAAGCTGTAGTGCAGGGCAGATTATTTGTGCATCTAGTTGGGTTTTATTTTTGATTTATGTAGACAGATGAGACAACCATTTTGAACGATGTAGCAACCATTTCATTATTCTTGCAAGTTGACAGCCATTTGTGCTGTGACAGCAGCTATATTAAAATATGATCTGCAATTAGATAGAAATAACTTGCATTTATATAGCACCTTTCACAACCTAAAGTACTTTTGAAGTATAGTCACTGTTATAATGTAGGGAAATGCAGCAACCAATTTGCACACAGCAATGTTCCACAAACAGCAGTGAGATAATTGACCAGATAATCTGTTTTAGTGATGTTGGTTGAGGGATAAATATTGGCCAGGAAACCTGTTCTTCTTTGAATAGTGCCACGGGATTTTTTACATCCACCTGAGAGGGCAGATGGTCCTCAATTTAATGCCGCACCCGAAAGATGGCACCTCCGATAGTGCAGCACTCCTTCAGTACTGCACTGAAGTGTCAGCCTGGATTACATGCTCAAGCCTTTGGAGTTCATGTGTCAATTTTACATTTCATATCAACCCTATCAAGAGTGGCACTGGGAAAGATCCAGGATCACAAGCACCCACTTAGCTTGGGTATGGTATGCACATATCTGATCCAGACGGAGAAGGAAGGAACTTAGCACATGAAGAAATCCTTTTTTTTGCATCACAACACACTCCATTCCCATTCAAGTGATTAATTCTCTTTGGAATATTTTTCCTAGTGGCATACCACATTGGCACACCAACTTAGAGTTAAGTTAACAACAACAACAACTTGCATTTATATAGCACCTTTAGAGTAGATAAATGTTCCAAAGTGCTTCACCGGCGCCTAATCAAAAAAATGGATGCTAAGCCAAAGAGATATTAAGACAGGTGACAGAAGCTTTGGTCAAAAAGGTGGGTTTTAAGAAGAGGCTTAAAGGGGGTGAGCGAGGCGGACAGATTTGTGGAGGGAATTTCACAGTGTGGGACTTGGTGGCTGAAGGCAGTATTGCCAATGCTGAGGTGAAGGGAAAGGCGGAAAGCTCAAGAGGCCAAAGTCAAAGGATTCTGGAGTGCTGGAGGAGGCTACAGAAGTTACAGAAATGGAAAGGGATAAGGCCATGAAGGGATTTAAACACAAGATTGATCATTTTATATTTGACGTGTTGGACAGAAACCTATGCAGGTCAGTGAAGACAGGGGTGATGGGTGAATGGGACAGTGCGGGAATAGATACGGGCATTTGGAAATCTACAGAGGGTGGAGGAAGGGAAGCTGGCCAGAAGAGCATTGGAATAATCGAGCCTGGAGGTGAAAAAGACATGGATGAGATTTTCAGCAGCAGATGGGCTGAGGTGAGATGGAGGCAGGCAATGTTATCAAAGTGAAGTAGGCAGTCTTTGTGATGGAGAGGATATTGGGTTAGAAGCTCAGCTTGGGGTTGAAAGAAAAGAAAGACTTGCATTTATATAGCACCTTTCACAACCATCGGACGTCTCAAAGCGCTTTACAGCCAATGAAGTACTTTTTGAAGTGTAGTCACTGTTGTAGGAAACGTGGCAGCTAATTTGTGCACAGCAAGCTCCCACAAACAGCAATGTGATAATGACCAGATAATCTGTTCTTGTTATGTTGATTGAGGGGTAAATATTGGCTAGGACACCAGGAATAACTCCCCTGCTCTTCTTCAAAATAGTGCCATGGGATCTTTTACGTCCACCCGAGAGCAGATGGGGCCTCGGTTTAACGTCTCATCCGAAAGACAGCGCCTCTGCAGTGCCGCACTCCCTCAGCACTGCACTGGAGTGTCAGCCTAGATTTTTGTGCTTAAGTCTCTGGAGTGGGACTATGAACCCACAACCTTCTGACTCAGAGGCGAGACTGCTACCCACTGAGCCACAGCTGACACTTGAATAGTGGTTGAATGAGGTTGAGGTTGCAAACAGTCTCGGCACAACATCGAGGGCCGAAGGGCCTGTACTGTGCTGTACTGTTCTATGTATCTATGTAGTGTGGTTCAGCCTGAAACTATAGGAGGATGGAGTTGGTGGCGAGGGTACAGAGTTTATGGCGGGGGCTGAATACAATGGCTTCGGTCTTCCTGATGTTTAGCTGTTTGAAATTGCAATTCATCCAAGATTGGGTACTGGACAAGCAGTCTGACAGCACAGATGTAGATGTAGTGGAGGGGCGGGAAAGATGGTGGAGAGATACGGCTGGGTGTCGTCAACATACCTGTGGAAGCTGACCCCCTATCTAACTGTGTATATCACTAAATATTTAGTGGTTCAACATGATATTTGCACTTTGGTTCCCTTCAATTCTTTTTGAAACGGAGATGTTTGTTTTAAATGGTGAGCTTCCAACCCCCCCAGATGATATAATTGTAGCTTTAAAGCTAGTTTCGCTCAAAACACATGGCACTGTTTGTGGTTTGAAAAAACCGTTTTCCGAGCAGTCCAGCATGACGTGTTCCACACGGATACATTGCCCTTTTAAGTATGTTATATATGTCAGAGCAGCAGGGGGAGGGACGGCGTGGAAAGGCGTCGCGATGCGTCAGGGGTGAGGCGGAGCGGAGCGGAGCAACATTTCACCAGAAACGAGTTGTCAGGTCAATTGCAAAAGCTGCAATGAGCGGTAGAGTCGGCGACCTGAGCCCCAAACAGGCTGAAACTCTCACTAAGGTAAGAGAAGAGGAAGGGCATTGCGAGTCAGAGAGGAATCACAAGCAAACCGATCTGGGGCAGGTTTTTTTTATCTCGTCTATATCCTAATAACAGATTCTCTTACATTTGGTTAGGGACCTCTTAGTGAAGATCTGCTTAAATTGTGATTACCATTCGCGGTTATTTGGTACGCAGTTCGGAAAATCAGTTCCTTCCTGCTGTGCAAATATAAACATCGACTTTGCACTGTAGGCCTTGTAAGGATGGGTAGCAACTGAGAGCAGATGCTGGACACCGCCTGAGGCTGTTGGTGCAGGATTAAAAGGGTCCTCTCCTGCGCCGATCAGTTCAAGATCCCCAATACCGAGTTGCGAGATAAAGGGTGGCTTTGTGTCCAAAAAAACTGGAAATGTGCAAAAGGTAAGGACGAAAGGTTATTACAGGTCATCTCAGGCCAGAAACTGGGGATCCGACGTTTGCACACACACCGCTCCTCGATAACCTTTTGAGATGGTGTTGCCACCCCAGCGCTGAGACATGGGAGATAGCCTCGCAAGTGAGGCTGGGCTGGGAGGTGCCAGTGGAGGTATCGCGTAACATTGCTGGCCCTCAGCTTTCATATTCAGCTTTGCATAATTAATGCCATTGTCAATGTTGTGATAGGGAAGTACTGTCTCAGGCCACATTGTGTTGTAACATGATTTTCTTTAGAGAATGTGTTTGTAATGAGTGGCGTGACATGACTGCACACTGTGATTATAAACCCTGAGGTATCACAGTTTATACTAACGCGACTGCAGTAATTAGAAATTAACATTATTTTGTTTGTAGAAATCAGTGTAGTCGCTGCAGCAGTTCCCAATCTCAGCTGCACCATTGTGGGAAGGCATCAGATGAAAATCTGGCACTTTAACAGGGAAAATTGGAGGAAGAATCATCCTCTTCCCCAGCACCCCCGCACCACGTGGGCTTTCAAAGCTGCATTGTCAAAAGCTTGGGAGAAATTACATGGGGCCAGGATATGCTGGAAACTTGCGCCATAGTAATGCCACTTCTATGGTGCACGCTATTACTATTTCCGGGAAATTATGGCGTGAGTGACCCAGACCATTACTTACGTCACGCTAAAATGTGAACCTCGGCAGCAGACTGAGATTTCCACTTTCACAGCCCCGCCCCAACTGCAAAATCAGTGGCAATCTCTGATTTGCTGGACTAACACTGCGCTGATCGCCGCTGTCACTGACACTGAACCAGAAATCTGCTGGTGACCTGGCAGTGCCGTGAAGGATCCATCAGCTGTTCAATTTGCAATTTCGTGTTAAAAATACTTACAGACACACACATCCGTGGATTCCTAAAGTGTTCTGTAACTGACCAGTTGGAATGCAAGGAAACTTCATATGGGTGCAATATCAATGGTTTCCAAAGCAATAAAGATCAAGTGTTTTATTTACATTAGGGGATAATGATTGAAGCGATTTGTTTCCTGGTAGGGCCAGGGTGAGTTTTAAAACTGCCGCGGCCATGATTGCTGCTTTGGCTATTTGTTGGACCACAGCCCCATCTCTAAACCCGGGTCCTTGCAAGCGAACTGAACGTGTGAGCAGAATCACTGATGGGATCTTTATTACCATGGGATCACAAGAGCAAAGGTCTTCACTGTAACGGAGAGATGAGGCTTATCCACAGGGCGTTTATATCAAGGAAGCAGCATCAGTCAAACCTGCTCAGGACTATATGCAACTTTCTCAACGAGCTACGGGTATCTGATTCCCCAATGTAAGCATTGTATTGTCCGAAGTACAGCAGTAGCTTTACCAGAAGGATGATTGAGAGAGATCGACGTGTTAGGTTACAGGGAGACCTAGCAAATTAAGCACGTGATGCATCGGGCTCGGGTCAGGGCTCGCCAGCTGTCTGCAGATACTCAGCTACAGAGAAAGAAAGTTAAATGCAAGGAAAAAAGACTTGCATTTATATAGCACCCTTCATGACCACAGGACGTCTCAAAGCGCTTTACAGCCAATGAAGTACTTTTGGAGTGTAGTCACTGTTGTAATGTAGGAAATGCGGCAGCCAATTTGCGCACAGCAAGCTCCCACAAACAGCAATGTGATAATGACCAGATAATCTGTTTTTGTGATGTTGATTGAGGGATAAATATTGGCCAGGACACGGGGATAACTCCCCTGCTCTTCTAAATAGTGCCATGGGATCTTTTACATCCACCCGAGAGAGCAGACAGGGACCTCGGTTTAACGTCTCATCCAAAAGACAGCAACTCCGACAGTGCAGCACTGCACTGGAGTGTCAGCCTAGATTTTTGTGTTCAAGTTTTCTTACTCTGCCTGCATTCTACAGTTGACCATGGCTGTGGAAGGTTTTACAGTCCAGCATTTCGGGCACAGCGACAAAGTTCACTTACCGCTGGAAGAAGAATATTAGGGTTCCAAATAATCGCGCAAGACTGTGAATTTCTTTTTGTTTCAATCAGTGATTGCCCTTCTATGTTCTGGAACTTACAAGCACTAAAGGCCGATAAGCATTAGTCATTGGCTGCACCACTCCCGATCCGCCGATATGCTTGCTGCAGCATATTCTAATTATTTTTCCAGCAAATTGTGGTGTGAACTCGCCACTGGAAGATTGAGGAGCACAACAGTCTAACCTACGGCGTGCACCGCCAATATTATCACTGCAGTGAATTCCGGGCCGTATAAAGTTCTGTGTAATGGTGTGACGAGATGATGTGCGACAAGTGGCTACCCAAGAAAGATTTCAAAAATGTCTTAACCAAAAGAAAAAGTCATTTTCTTGTCCATGAAGAATAAAAAATGTGAACTTTGCACATTGCTAGCTCCCACACTCTCAACAATCTTGCTGTTCTGTTAAAGACAATTGTATAGGGATTGGCTTTATGAAGAAGCATTTTGTTTATACTTTATTTTATGTTATTTGTTTAGTGATATTTGTGCTGATCAAGGTGAGAGATGACAGTGCTGGGAATGGAACATTTTTGCTCTTTGTGACAGCATTGAAAACTCCCAGGTCAGGTATTGCATGGGTTAGATACTGTGTAGAGTTCACCCTGCACTATTCCAAAAACCTCATTTAGCCCAAACCTCGTAAGAGCACGCTCACTGCACCTGTGTGACATTTCCTTTCCACGCACCGTCAATCCTAATAGCCTTTCGGGGTAATATGTGCCAAATTTTGTACACCAGTGTCATGGTGCCACAAACCCCATTTATATTGGAAACTGGACTAAGATGGGCAAACCTCATTGCAGTTAAAACTATTAACAACTATCAGAGAGGAAATTTTGATCCCCTCAGAAGTATCTGGGCTTGATTAAAATCCAGATACTAGAGGTGAAAGTGGCAGTGTTCTAACCGATGAGATCAACAGTTTCCATTTCACTCAGTTTTCTTGTATTGTGATTAGTAACTATTAACATTTTTTGAGTATCAATCAATTGCTAACACACTTACTCAATGACCTATAAGGAAATGTTGCATGTTATTTCTGCACTGGAACTAACTCTTTGTTGAATCAAAGGTAAACATGGATACTTTGAGAACGCATCCTGCAGACATAATAAATGTCCTGAATAGCTCTGTTTATCAAAGGGAATTAATTCGCGATTAAATTTGCATTCAAAATAACAGATTTGGATGTATGGAAAATTAATCTTCAAGAATTTGCTCTTATCAGGGTTCATCCTCCGTGACCTTTCACTGCCTCAAACTGGTCTGTGTTTAGTGTAATTAGTTTAAGACTCCAACAGTGTTTTCCTCCAAACAATTATTTTAAATAGTCAGAAACATTGATTGATTGATGTAGTTTTCAAACTGCTAACACAACATATTCGGATGTCATCTATTTGGTAAATTCAGTATTTCTCACGAGATACATATGTAGTGCGCACAATAGAGCACTGATTTGCAGCAAAAACTTGTGCTTGCCAAACATAAGTGGGTGGTTTTATTACACAGAGCTCTTTATGACATGGATATCAAGCATTTGATGATCGCCTCTGGGATCTCTACCCAAAAAGTTTGCAAGAACAGACTATAAGGAAGGGCCAAGTGCTGGCGAAGCAGTATAAGTGCTTGTTCTGCACTCTTACGTCCTAGGTGTGCTTAGCAGTGTGACATTTACATGCTGATGGACTTTCAACTGTGTACGTGAAATCCGAGCAATCACATTTTTTCTGTCTGTTCCACAGTTCCGAGAGAGTATCCAAGATATCCTGCCTAGCCTCCCTGCTCAGGATGACCACTTCCTCCTGCGATGGCTCAGAGGTACCTTTATATACAATTGCATGGAATTCCCCTGTTGTGTTTATTTCTTCCCAATTCCAATTTTTTCATGCTTCACTCATAAATGTAGCTTTCACCAGGATGCTTAGTTGTCAAATAGGAGTTCCACAAGATCAGATCAGTAGGGCACAAGCTAAACTGCGAGGCTGTTCTCCTCTCCCCATGCTGGCAGTTGGGTAAACTAACAGAACTAAATTACGCTCAGAATTAACATGGATCTGTAGCCATACGGTTTGAAAGAATTGACTAAAAGGGAGGGCTAAGTGCTGGCAAAGCTATAGCAGTGCTCGATTTGCACTCTCAAATTCTAGGCATGCCAAAAACACTGCTTTGTTATGTTGATGCTAAGAAATCTATGAGTCATCCTCTTTCTACCCCATCATTTTATTTAATTTTAAGCTAACTTACTTAAATGTTTGTTCATCGTTAACATTTCAGCAACTTTGGAGGTTTGACCTTCAACTTTATGTACTGTATTTCTTTGACAATCAGTCCATTTTACTGTGAGGTTTTCATTAGCATTGTGGACTGTATAGAAAATTCTTCTGAAACTATTTAAATCATTGTAGTTGGAGGCCACTGAATCATTTGTGTGGGTTTATTTAACTGTTTTCAATACAATGAAAGCAGATCTGCTTGTTCTGCATTTCTGTTACTATGTAGTGATTTTGCAAAGCGCATCAAATTTGCACACAATGCAGACTTTTCCTCAACTACTGTGGTTTTAATAATTAGTTAAATAAGTAAAATCTTCCTGATGGTTATTGAGCATCACAAAAGCTAAGTGTGAGCATGTGGATCCAAGCAATGTTTCTGGAACATAAGCCTGTATTTTGAAGAATACTCAATCTTCCACAGCACCTTTATCAAAGAGCCGAATGAGGTTTCGAAATTTCTATATGAGCTCTTTGAGTGTAGTCATGTGGCGTAAATCTTAGGAGGAGTTTCAACTTATCTCACATAGTAATCCACAGTTAACTCCGGAAAGACTGTTGCACATATTAAAATTGGAACTCCTACAGGTGCATCGCTAATGCTATGCAAAACCTTATTTTACTCTGGAAAATATAACTCCTTTTATTAACAAGTAATGTGCTTTGGGGCGTCCTGAGGTTGTGAAAGGCACTGTCTTTCTTTTAAACAGTCATGTAATTGCTGTTGTTGTGGGTTTTGATACCATTATATTAAAATGGTTAATCTGTATATCTATTGCTTAACATAGTGGCAATTCAAGACAACGCACAATTCTATTAAAAAATACAACAGTTAAGGCTTCCCTGACAGCTCACTGGATTTTTATGGTGAATTGATAGAAATAACTTGCATTTATATAGTGCCTTTCGTGTCCACACCCCAAAGCGCTTCACAGCCATTGAGGTACTTCTGAAGGGTAGTCACTGTTGTAATGTAGGGAAAGGCACACAGCAAGGTCCCACAAACAACAATGAGATAAATGACCAGACAATCTGTTATAGTGATGTTGGTAGAGGGCTAATTGTTGGCCAGGACATTGCGAGAACTCCCTTGCTCTTCTCCGAATAGTGCCATGGATCTTTTACGTCTACCTGATAGCATGGATAGGGCCTCGGTTTAATGTCTCATCTGAAAGATGGCACTCCAACAGTACAGCACTCCCTCAGTACTGCATCGATGTCTCAGCCAAGATTTTGTGCTTAAGTCTCTGAGTGCGGCTAAACCCCTGACCTTCTGACTCAAGAGGCAAGAGTGCTTAAAAAGGAAAAGATATGGTCGACTATGAGCATGGGAAAATGGGAGAGGAATGGAAAGGCTAGGTTATGGAATCAAGGCATGGTGGAAGAGATGGGCTTTGAAGAGTTTTGTGAAAGCAGGAGGGAGATAAAAGAAAGACTTACATTTAAATATCGCCTTTCACGACCACCGGACGTCTCAAAGCGCTTTACAGCCAATGAAGTAATTTTGGAGTGCAGTCACTGTTGTAATGTGGGAAACGCGGCAGCCAATTCACGCACAGCAAGCTCCCACAAACAGCAATGTGATAATGACCAGATAATCTGTTTTTGATATGTTGATTTGAGGGCTAAATATTGGCCAGGACACCGGGGATGACTCCCTTACTCTTCATCGAAATAGTGCCATGGGATCTTTTACGTCCACCTGAGAGGGCAGACGGGGCCGTGGTTTAACGTCTCATCCGAAAAACGGCATCTCCGACAGTGCAGTACTCCCTCAGCACTGCACTGGAGTGTCAGTCTAGATTTTATGTGCTCAAGTCCCTGGAGTGGGACTTGAACCCACAACCTTCTGACTCAGAGGCGAGTGTGCTACCCACTGAGCCACAGCTGACACTTGAGATGGCAAGGTGTAGCAGACTGTAGAGAATTCCAGAGGAAAGGAGCGTAGTGGTGAACGCGTGACTTTGGCCTTTATTTCATTGGCCATTCTCACGATACTTGATAAAAGATTTGGGTATGTGATTTGAGCACTTCTTATCTATGCCATACTCTGTCTATAACCTGATAGCTGCTGACCGAGACCTGACTCATGCTTGTTATCACTGCCGATTTCATTCAGGTTGAGATTAGGTTACATAAAAAAATAAAACTTAAGACAGAGACATAGAGCAAAGCCAATTGGAACATAACGTGCAGTCGTCGTAAAATCCTAAAGTCAGAAAATAACTGAAGTAGCAGAGGATAAAGCCAAGGAAAATATGAAACAAAGAAAATGCTCCATACTGATTTAGAAGATATGAGGTCTTCCAATACAAATTCAAAGTTTGACTTGCCAAAATATATATAAATGGTAAACTTTATGTAATTTCATTTCTGAATGTAACCTAAAGAATTAGAAAATGTTGGCAAACTCAATTAAGTTAAAAACAAAATTTTACGTATATATAAAATCTATATATGTGGCCCAATTTTAACTCTGCCCGCTCAGCAGGAATGGGGTCGACGGGTGGTTACAATGAGGGCCGTCGCTTCCCACTGCGTTACTGTCTGCCACAATTCTAACTGTCGGGTTCTGGGCAGCATCAGTGCCACCCCCAACAGGCGGGCAGGGGCCTCATGAATAGTTAAAAGTCTGGGAACCATGACCCCATTCAGTCCTCAATGTGATTTTAACTTCTGATCGCCTCAGTGCCGGGTCTGCCAGTGAAATCTGGCAGCAGGGCAGGATCGTGGCCAGCATAGAGGCCTAGGTAAGTTAGCTTAGTACCAGGTACTGGTGCTTCGGGTCCTCGACGGCAGTCTCCTCTCGTGCTAAATCCATCTCTTGCCCGTCGGCCTCCTCGGAATCCGTGCTGCAACATGGTAATGAGGTCCGGGAGTTAAAATGGCCCCATCCTCATGCCAACGCCGCCGTTCACGCACCCGTCCACCCTGGTCCCCGCACTTGCGCCCCAAGTTAAAATCGGGGCTTGTGTATAGCACATACTTATAAGTATCACACTTACTTACTTTCATTTGCTTCTCCCAAAGAGATTGTGTGATTCGGGGGTTGGGGGAAGTCAATGGTATACATGGCTACATCATGTCTGAATGGGGTCGGTTTGACGGGCCAGGTTGTCTTTTCTCATTGATCTTTTCATATGTTCATAGGTACATCACACTTTGTTTTTGCAAAACAATCCTGAAATGTTTTATGCTTCTGACTTACACTTCTAGCCTTCAGCCTGAAACTGACAAAGACATTTTGTTCCATGATCTCTGACCAAACAACAATTACATTCTGAAATGCTTCAGCCACTGTTTAAAGAAAGAACATGCACTTTTATTTTTTAATAATAATTGGAATTTATGACCTTATAGGGACACATGACACCTTAGCTGAACAATACACTGTGCATTATGTGATATAATACTCCAGCCATTCTAATAAGTGTGTAATCAGACTTATTGCGAGCAACACTGTGAGATATCTGATAGCAATACAGTTAATCCATTAGGTCTAGTCTGTGCAGACTTCACACTCAGATGTCAGACTATGTTATGGATGCAAAATAATTTTTTTAACTTCTGACGAGCAGCCTGAAAATTGTAAGCACTTTCTACTCTGTAAAGCTCCTCGACCAAGCAACAATTAATCTTTGATTGATCTAAGCCCTTTGTTTACTGAATTACAATGAGATTTGTGGCCTTAAAAAGATAAAGATCCACCTTAGCAGAATAAATCATTGTGCATTACATAGTATAGCACTCCTGATAGGAAGGGAGGGTAGGAGAGGAACAAACTTGTTGAGGGTGATGGGGCCCTAGCCTCTTGCCACCTGCCCTTGGAGGAAGTGAATGAGAGTCGATGGAGAGTTAACAGTGAGGTAATGACAGTAGAGCAAGAGGGGGGTTAAATGGTTAGTTCAAAGAGAAAGAGGTAGGGGTAGTGATGGGAGTAAAGGGGTCATATGAAGGCTATTGGTTAGTAGGAGAGTGAAGGGATAAGGGGAGCAAGGGGGCGGGGGGAAATCATGAGTGATTGGGGGAGGGAATGGGTAGAAGCTACTGAGGGCCACATTTTGCCAACAACTTCCACCTCAAATGCATTCTGCAGCTGTTGGCGGCTCCTTTCCTCACCGTAGTCTACAACTTACCATGTACAACACCATGGGAGATTGACTGGTCTCTCTTTTTTAAAATAGAAAGACGCGGAGACAGAAATTTACAAGGTGCTACAATTAGATCTGCTCGTGATGGCAGCAAATTCACCCCACCAAGGAACACATTAAACCAGTTTTTGTAGTATTAATGTTTAGTTAAAAGTTGTTAAAGGCATAAGTACACGTGTTTCTGCGCTCCCCATCATTGTTGAAGGAGATTTCTTGGCCCTTTGAGAATTAGATTTTTATTTTTGGTGCTAAAGGAATTTTTTGGGGATTCAAAACTTGGAGTGGAGACAAATTTCCCAGACTTTTTCCTAAAATTGACCACTTCGCCAGGAGTTGGCATCACTATTGGTTGAGGGCGGGGGATTGGGGGGGGCGGGAAAAGAGAGTCAGTGAGGTAGCATCATCTGCAGGATAGGGTGAGCACTGATGGGCCTGATAGGCATTTCCACCCCTTTTTATACATTTCATATCTAACATACTAAGAGAAAAAGCATCTACAAATGAAAAAGGTAATTGATAGTGAACTCTCGATAACAAAGTGCTTCTTCTGTTGGATCTTGTGCTGTATCAGAAGTACATACTAACTTTTGGTTAGTCCCAATCCCAAAAAGTTAATTGTTTGAGTTCTGCTCTTACGGACCTAGCAAAAGAAAACGCCATGTGTTTATTTTTACTACTAGCATTTGTAGCCTATATGCATACATTTAAAAAGAAAATACTAACAGAAGTCCAAAATCATCAATTCACAAACAGTTTTTGCTTAGCTTTTGATACAGTACGCTGTGTATGTTTAATTTTTCTAAACTAGATGGTTAGCATTTGTTTCCACAAATCAGTTGTCCAAACTTTGGATACTGTGGGTCTCATCATCCTTGTGCCATGCTCCTCTCTACCCAAGTGCCAACAGAATGAGACTGGCCTACACAGAGGCATGCCTTAGCTATAGATTTCCACACTGTTTGTTTGGCATTCTTTTCAGTTCTTAATCCTAATTAGGAGCATCTGGATTGGAACATTCAGGAACAGTTGGGTACCTAGTTTTCCAACCTCAGATTCCTCCTGATTGGGATCAAAGATGGAAAAGGTTGAAAGTTATGGAGTCACCTCCTGTTGGGAGCCTGTACCTGATATATGGGTCTCTGGAGTAAGATCTCCAGCTTGTCCCGCAGGCAGGGAAGGTGAATGTTAAAGGGAGCCAACTGGAGGAAAAATAGGGGAGAAAGTACATACTGTACATTGGCCACACCCCAAAAATAACTTGCACATAGAAAATACATTATAAAATCATATTTTGATTTATTTCTCTCCTTCAGATGTCCTTCCTAGAGTCTTTCCCACTCTTTCAACTTGCAGTGTGAATGCACTTAGCTTGAGAAATTCACAAATCCTGGATTTAGAGCAGGGAGGGAGAAAGAAGGAACATAACCAACGCAAAAAAAATAAGCGGACATATTGGTTGTGCCTATGTTTAGTACCCCACTCTTATGCTGCAAAAGGTTTGAGCATACATCGGAACGGCAGCTAGTTTACCCCACCAAGGAGCAGCATTCTAAGTTCCAAAGTGGACCTTATAGTTCATAGTTAAAGAGTTACCTTTGGCTCTTGTTTGTTTAGTCTTGTTTGTTTTACTTATATTTTTTGATATTTTGTTATTTTCATTCTTACTAGTCTTAAGGTTAGAATCTTTAGAATTTAAATGAAACACACTCATCTAAATTGGGCCCTCAATCTGGTTCTGCACAGGCTAATGTATCCTCTTCTGAACTTCTTAGCATGTGTAATCTTAATTTTTGGTAATGGGTTAGTGATATCCAGGTCATCAATTAGTCCTATTTAAGTTAGCACTCTGAGTAGTTTTTAGGACACACCTGAGTTTCCTGCCAAAAATAATTTTTTCATTTTTATTTGGCTCAAGAAATTGTAATTCCATCATTCTGCCAAACTCCTCATAAATCAGAGATAGAATGCCACTTCCACTGTGGATGCCCGTAGAGCTAAGGGTCCTGAATTTCCCTGTGGCTTTGTTCTGATCTCCTGCTGTACCTTCAGCGGGATATTAGCAGACTACCTGGAGAAACAGCATAAACTGCCTTTTACGTAGTTCTTCTGGGGTTCCTCCTATCTCCTGCCAAAGTTCCGGTGGGAAATCAGGACAACCTCCACAGAAATTGAGAGCAAAGATGTTTTGTACAGACTCTATTTGCCATATTAGCTCCCAGGGCCTAAAAAGTTTGGCTTCTCAAGAGATTTAGAAAATGGATAGTGGAATGCTTTCTTCATTGTTACCACCTCTCTGGCAGGAATCCCGTGGTCCAGTAAAAGGTAATCTGACCCATTCCATTGCTGGTTCTTGGGTACCCTTGGAACAGGTAACTATTGCTCGTGTATGTAGAGGTGCCACATGGAGTAACCCCCACACTTTTATCAAACACTATTACTTGGACTAAGTAGCCATGGATAATGCCTTTTCGTAAATCTGTATTTCCTGCTGGAGTATGTTCCTCCTCCTAGTCCTATGTTCTAATGGGTTTGTCTCCAGTGGTGTGTGGAGATACTGAATAAAAAGGAAAGATTCCTTACCTTGTAGTGTCTTCCTCATTCATTCATCAGGAGCCTCCCCAGACCTTGCTTTCAGCTAGACATCCACCCAGCCCTTACAGTGGACTCACATATGACATTTTTGTTTTGTTAGTCTCTTTTGTATTGTTAGTAAAAACAATTTGTTACTCCTGCGCGCTGCTGGAGTCCTTTATCTGGTGTTGGGGGAGGGGGAGGGGTTACCATGTGGGTCAGTGCTGTTTGATGTCACCCAATTTTGTTAGCATGCCAACAGAATGGGCATTAACTACAACTTGGTTTCCAAGAACATTATACAGCTTAGCTCAATTCCCGCAGTGTGTGGAGACTGCTTCCATTTTCAGAATAAATCCCCTAAGAGGAAGTGGTGTTTCCGTTTCCTTCCATAAGACAGATTCCCCAGTGACAACACTGTCCATGAAAAAAGACAGAGTCGAGCAGATGGATTTTCTCTGCTGCTTGCCTGCCAGAGCTACAATATTCCATTGCTGAG
Organism: Squalus acanthias; assembly: GCA_030390025.1. Classification (NCBI taxonomy): domain Eukaryota; kingdom Metazoa; phylum Chordata; class Chondrichthyes; order Squaliformes; family Squalidae; genus Squalus; species Squalus acanthias. The sequence continues at coordinate 76,203,633 of CM059437.1, forward strand.
AAGATTATGGCTTTGTAAAAGAATGTTGATTTCTGTAACAAGCAGCCATGAATTTTCTAAATATTGTAATTCCAATTCTTCCACCTTCACCACCTGGGTCAGTGGAAGTGATTACCAAGCTAAGGACCTGAATGTTTCAAATTGAAATTCAACCCTTACAGAGAAAACTTGGGTGGACAAAATAATACTTTGGTGTGATTAATGGTTCTTGGAGTGCTGAAATTACTGCCCCATTTATGAGCCATCAGTCTAATTCGGTCACTATCTGCTTGCAGTGTTTCAGTTACTCTATTTCTTTCAGATGATATGTTAACCACTTTGTTGAGCATGGTGTCCCAAGTTATTAGTGAAGGCGGAGAACAGATTGGGGACAAACTGACTGGGACTTTTCATAATGGTGAAAGTCCATGTTTGTTGTTTATTTGACAGGGGATAGAAGGTTGTGTAACATGTTTTCAGCTAGTATCCTGAGGCTGATGTATGCTAGTTTGTTTGTAACTATATTTATGGTATTCTTTTGAAATTGAAATCAGTTTCTTTTATAAGGGCCACCCAGCGTCAGGATTGCTTAGCATTATAGCAGCTCATAAATCCATAATTGATCAGTAAGCACTGCCTTGCTGTCCCATTCATAACCGTGACAACCCAGTCAATGCCACTTAAGAAGAAGGAAGGTTAAACTGCACAAAAAATGACTCCATTTTCATCTTCATAGCCTGGGCAGTAATCTGGAGCAGCAGATCGGCCGCTTGTTATAGAACCTGCTGATTTATGTTCCATTGATTTCTATAATAGGCGGACGATCTGCTCCGCCAGATTACTGCCCAAGCAGTGAAGATGAAAATCTACACTATGTAATAGATTGACTAAACATGGTCGTGAAATTTGGCCTATATGTTTCATAGAAAGGAAATTCATTTGAGTTCACTTTTAATCTAAACACAAAAACAGCCAAGGCCAGTAAAAAGCTGTTTGGTCAGTTGAAGCTGGTCACGCCAGCTCCCTAGCTCCTCGTCCTAGCATCCAGCTGCATTTTGAACAATCCCAATGTCATTAGTCTAGAAATCATTGTGTGCACTATTACTTACTGAAACTTTGCAACACACTTATCAGACAACAATTGGATTATTCACAAAAGCAAAATACTGTGGATGCTGGAAATCTGAAAAACAGAAAATGCTGGAAATACTCAGCCGGTCAGGCAGCATCTGTGGAGAGAGAAACAGAGTTAACGTTTCAGGTTGATTACCCTTCGTCAAAACCGGAAAAAGTTAGAGATGTAACAGATTTTTAAGCAAGTGTAGGGGCAGGGAGAGTGGGGAGGGGAGGAAAGAAAAGGGAAGGTCTGTGATAGGATGGAAGGCAGGAGAGATTAAAAGACAAAAGGGATGATGGTGCAAGGTGAAAGGAGATGGTAATGGGACAAGTTAAGAAACAAAAATGACTCTAGATGAGGTGTAAATGGCACTGGCAGAATCATCAACAGCTGCCACGTGAGAGGAAAAAAAAAATAGGGGCCGAGGTTATGATGAGAGGTTTAGGGAAGGAATTCCAGAGCTTAGGGCCTCGGCAGCTGAATGTATTAAGTTTTTGTACATTAATATCATAGTCAATAATTTCTAGGCTGAAAAGATTTTCAAAAATATGTTGTGAAATTTCATTGCTTACTTTTATAATTGGATCATAGAATATCAACTTTGTGACTAGTTCAAGCTATAATAATTGTTCAAGCTTTCCTCAATTCAATTGGTATTTTCCATACCTGTTTAAATGTGATTTATTGCTATTGTACAAATATGAACTTTAAGCTAATAAGAGGTAAGTGTGGCACAGAAATTTGCCTGTGATGACTGAAGTGCAATGCCCAAAGTGTAATAAGCAAAACGTGTGCTAAATGTAAGATTTTCATGTGTACATAGTGGATGTCCTGTAGCGCTGGAGGCATCAATAGGTGCACTGGTTTAAAATGCTCCAAACTGCTTAAGACATTCTGATCACATAATTATTTCAAGACACAAGTGTAACTCTGTAATCTCTTTACCCTCACTTAAACACAGCATATTATCATACTGCTATCAGAGTATTACGAGAACTGCAAGATTCAGTTCAACCCTGGAGCAGCAAGGCAAAACACTTCAATCTCACTCAGATCTGAAAACTGTCTAAACAGTCACATTGAAAATTCCACAACTCAGTAGCAACACCGAAGGGAATGATTCAATCAACAAGGGAAGAGTCAGCTCCAGCTCATTATCAGATAGTGAAGAACTGAGCACTGCAACACTACTATGCTATTCAGTGGAAAAGGAGATAAAAGTGGTGGCCAAGCTCACCTATGCATCAGTTACCTGTTTGACACACGTGTGGGCTTAAAATTGGTTGATATTACAGATTATTCCTATGCTACTCTAGAAGAAGGCTGAGGCAAACAAGTTGAGGGAGGAAGTAACCTTCATGGTCACTGCCGGCGTCGTCCCTATAGTACAGAGTGCTGCAGGTGTCCTTGAAGCTGATGGTAAAGATTAGCAACTAGCTCCATGCTGACTGGAGCATCTTAAGGCAGTTCTCCATGGTCATTGCTGGGTAAGTTATCCCTTTCTGCCAGAGCCTGTAGATTTGGTTAGTGGCATAACAGCAGGTATATTAGTTTGGATGTGGTGCCATCTCCTTGGCGTGCTTTAATTCATCATGTACCACTTCGACCTTGAAATACTATCCTTGTTGTGCTTCAAAACCAACTCCTAACAATCATTGTAACTTGAATTGTCACCTGCCATGGGATTATTGTTAGGGATGGACAAAACTTTTTCTTTTGCAAATTTGGAACTTCAAAATGTGAATTTGCAATGTGGTGAGGGCACTTTAAAAGTGAAAAGAAACTGAATTGGAATTGTTGATACTGGGTGTGGACTGCCTCAGCTCTTTGTGATTGGCTGCAGGTCATATCTTTCATAGCAAGCGCGTCCCATGCATTTCTTCCTGTGTCATTTTAAACTTGCACCTGGACCTGTTCTTGTGATTGCCAGTGGTCTCGGGCTCGACCATTCTGCAATGATGCCAGACCCGATCTACTCTGTCTCGGTTCCATAATGGACCCGACCTGCTAACTCCCGATACCACTATGGATCTGACCCGCTCCCTCCCGCTGCTATAATGGACCCCAGCCCGCTCCCATGGCCCTGGCTCAAGCTCCACCAGCTCTCCATAATCAGGAAAAACTATTTATACTTCAAGCCAAAAACCCATGGCACTTAGTGGGTGATTTTAACTGAACTCGCCAGGGGGAAAACTGACAGGATTGGGTTGGGTGCCCATTTTGCTCCCTGCCTGATTTTTTTTTTTTAAACTTTCCACTGACTTCAATAACCCAAGCTGAAAGCATGCTGCATTGTCCGAGATGCCATCCTTTAGATGAGATGTTAACCTGAAATTGAATTTGCCTGTTTAGGTGGGTGTTAAAGGTCCTATGGTACTATTCAAAGAAGAACATGATGTTTTGGTATCCTGGCCAATATGCCTCACTCAACAAACAGCATCAAAAATGGATTAACTGGTCAGCCCTCTGCTGTTTATGGGACCTTACTGGTGCAGAATGGCTGTTGTGTCTGTCTACTTAACAGGAGTCGCTGCAATTTAAAAATAATTCATTGCATGGAGTAATTCCTGTAAATTCATCAAAAGTAATTCATTCCATTCTAACACCTAATTGTGAAATGCACTGGGACATTTTTTCATGAAAGGAGCTACAAAATTCAAGTTGTCGTTGTTGAACTGATTTGATGTGTTGAGGTGTTTTATAGATGCAAGTATTATATAATAATGATTTATTATTAGAGGAAAGTTCGCAGGCCAAATTTCAATATAGTGAGTGAACAGTGGCCTATAAATATCTGTTCCACCTTCTATAACTTAATCTGAGAAATGCTTGGGGAGTCAAAGAATTTTTCTACATCCATCCCACCACACTTTGGGGGAAAAATTCGGTTGATTGGTGCTAACTGGGCGCAAAGCAACTAGCGCCTAGGCGCGGCGCCGCCAACGCCTCCCGCAAAATTCAGCAGGAGGTTAGCGGTGGCGGTAACAGTTAGCGCCTCCGGCGATGACGTCATTGCCATGCACAGCGCCCCGGCTGTGATATTCGGTAGCACCCCCTTACTTACTTGTCGGATGCTATGTCCGACAGGGTCAGGGGGGGCCTACCTGCGGCCGGGGTGGGGCAAATTAAAGGGGAGGTGCCGGGCGGCCATTTTTGTTGCTGGCTGCCTGCCAGCATCTGCCCCCATTGCTCTCCCCGGCCTTTTGTGCAGCCCCTCCGCGGGGTGCTGGCTGCGCTCCGTGAGCCCGGCACTTCTCTTGAATGCTGGGCTCTTTTGCTGGCACTCTGATCCCTGGTGGCCGAGCTGGGGCCTGGGTTGCGCTGCGCTAGGCCCCTCCCCTTTAATAAGGGGAGGAAGGCCTGCAGTACCGTGGCGCTGCGGCACGTAGCACCGTGATATTCACTCGCAGCGCCCCAAGAGGGAGGCGGGGCGCTTCCAGTAGCACCCCGCTCCCTCTTGGGGCGCTACCAGTGAATTTTGGGCACAGGGGTGCTAATTTTTTCGGGGCGCTAAAAGTAGCGCTCCGGCGAAGTTAGTGCCCCAAAGGGGGCACGACCCAATTTTTCCCCCTTTTATCTTTTAAGTTGTCGAACCCATGCGTTAATATAGATGTTATATCTATTAAAAAAATTTGTATTACATTATTGTCTTGTGTTATTACTGGATACTATACTTTGATAAAGATGTTGACCTTTGTATCTGTAATGGAATTGATTCCGTGGATACATAACGTTGTTTGCTCGCAGTGTGAGGGGAAAGATAACAACTGAACACAGTTTACAATGATTTTCATCATGTGGGTTGGACAATATGTTCAGGGAGGTCCCAAACTTGAACAGCTTGGGGCAAATAAAAAGGCCAATAGATAGTTTTCATGTGAAATGTGTTTCTTACAGCAACTAAGAAAATACAGCCAAAACCATGAATATGCAATGCTGATAGAGGGAAAGAAATTCAGATTCAAGACACTCTGGGTCATTCTTGCACACCTTCCAGAACATAAATTAAAAGTGGGGACAGAAACAGAAACATATGTCAATTGAAGGAACTTTGTGCAAGAAATTACAATTTCAGATAAACATATTTTTCTGCCATTCCCACTCCACTAATGGTTCTAAAATCTGTAAAATATGATCGGTGAATAAGATAAAAGTTCACAGATACAACTCATGTTTTCACTACTCTCAAAACACAAAGGAAATACACGAAGGGGGAAATGGAGTTCAGGTGAGGTAAATGAGGAACTCACCTGACCGAAAATAGGGAATAAATGACTGCAACCCCTGGGGTGGGGGAAGCTGAATCTGTGAGTGAAAGCAGTGACTAGGTGGTTGTGACTGAGGGTTTGGTGAGTGGAAACATGAAGTCTGCTCCCCTGCCTTCCATCTGGTCATTATTCTACTTTATTTTATGTGCTGCTTCAAAGGTTTCGTAAGTTAAAGCTGCTTTTCTGCTCAATGTTTAAACTGAAGCTTCATCTTGCGTGTATCCCTGATTGAGCAATACCTTCTAAGATGAGAATTAAAAAAAAAAGTGACTGAAAACTTTCCTTATTTGCAGCCAGGGGTTTCAACCTTCAGAAAGCGGAGTTTATGGCTCGCAAGGTAGGAAAAACTGCTATTAAAAATTGCATGATAAGTACCCATTTTATCTTCAATATAAACTAAGAGCCAAGCCCTCCCACTTTTTAAAAAATGTTTTCCACACTTCATTCCCTAGATGAGACAGAGGGGAGTGGCAAATGTTGTTCCTAAACCTCTGCCTATGTTTCTTGTGATGTAAGTGAGAGTGCCCTGGTTGCTTTAATTTTCCCTTCCTCTCTTTGACTGAAACTTTTATCAATGACACGGCCAAAATCATTAACTTGCTGTTTGAGGAATTTCAGCTGCAGACTCTTATCCTATCATTACATGGCGCAGTACATTGAAGCACCAACACTGGCTAGATTCATATTTTGTGTAATTAAATTATATCCTAGTTATCCTTCCCTTTGGGGTTCTCCTGCCTAACACCTTCTCCGGGCTGTTTAATCGCTCTACTCCAATTGATTATTTAAACGATTCACTGAATGTTGTGATACATTTGGTGGTCGTGCAGACACTATCTTGCTTCAGGGTGTTTCAGCATTTTGTTCAGTAATAGCTGATGTTCTGCTCAACAGACTCAGTCTATTCAGATTGTACTTTGCTGGCAATTGTCCCCATCGATTGCTCAGCTAATAAACTAAAGGCGAAATATTCAGTAGCTTGTTCTTAAATGATGTTGCTAAAATGCTGCAGCGTGCTCATCAAGCTGCTCGACCTCAATTAATTTTATGTCCATAAATGATTCTGTTCAATTAGTTGGCATGATGCCGCACTAAGTAGGGAAATAACTTTTCTTCCCGTTTATTTTAAGCATGTAGAGTTCAGGAGACAGATGAAAGTTGACACGCTCACCAGTGACTGGGAACCTCCTGAGGTAAGACCAGAGCTCTGTGCATCTTGGGAAAAAGAACTTTGAGATCTGACTCAAATCTGATTAAACAGATGAATGAACCCTGAACTTTGAACTGAACATTATGGTTATTAGTGCATATTATGTAATTTCCATTACTTGTCTCTGTTTAGATGCTGTAGATAATGTTTCCAAGAGAAAGAGTTATGACCAAATATCTAAACTAATTCTAGCTACATTTTAAAGAACTGTATATACTAATACTGTAATGAAATAGAAAAAAATTAATATGGTGAGAAGCCCAGTGGCACACTGACTTATAGCACTGAGAACCTATTTTGTGTTAGCCTGGTTTGCAGCCATAACTGAGGATCCCAAATGGTGTTATCACATTTCAAGATTTTTTTGACTATTTTCTCCAAATTAAATTTGGTATTAGTTCCTATTAAGATGTTTTTATTATGTTAAAGTTAGCTCTCAAGAGGTTAAATCCACAACATTCAGGCTTTTGGTGATGCAGATTAGATCCAAATAAAGCATCTAGAGAGAATAGTGTTTAATAAACTGGCTTATTGGTTTGCAGTTGGCCTCGTCTCGCTAGAATGTTTATCAGCCTGTTGTCCGGAAGATAGAAGAAATGCACGTAAGGGCGTGTTTGGGATTCAGTACACACAATGAGGGGTCTCGTTGTTATGACCCTGGGTCATGCTAGATATTGGGCAGTAAAGGTAAACTCCTGATCATAGGGGATGTGGGGTTTGCTCCATATATCTAGAACATACCTGAAATTTGTAACAGGTGTGCGATCTCCCTCATGCAAGGGTAAGGGACATAATGGAAAAGGTGGAAACCTTTTGGAAAGGGAGGGAAACCAGCCACAAATCACACGGCAAATGATATAGGAAAGGGCAGGGTAGAGGTCTTAAAAAGGTGGCGGGGGGTTAAGGAGTTAGATTCTAGATTAAAGTGCGCAAGATTAGGCAGAAACAGATTAGATAGGTGTTCCATTTTGTGAATTCAGACTATGCTGCCACAAGGGTACTTTGGTGTAATATATGTTAAAAATGCTTTAATTGAGCTAAATCTTGCTCTCAAATTCACAGGACAGCAGGGCTGATGGATGTAGATTAGGTTTCAGATCAGCTGTCCAGACCAGTGTCCTGGAGACAATGAAAGTTAGTTTGACGTTCCAATGGTCATTCACACTTATTGCTCCTGCAATGACTCTGCTCATTTGAATTGTTGTGGATGACTGCAGTCCCAGTTTTCTCTTTTTGTTGACTGTCAATTTAAGCAGTCAGTTCTATATGTGGCTGCTTACACTAGGTATAAGTTTATAAACATACGCATGTCACTCACAAGATAGGTTTGTATCTTGATGAGAATACTTCAGCTCAATTGACCCCACTTCTTCCAGATACTGTCCTTACAGTTGCGACATTGTTGCAGACCCCCCCTTCCTTCTTAATGGGCCAATTCCTCTGGAAGGGGACAGGCTGTTCTAGGCACAAGGGGGCTCGACTTAGAAGGAAGCGGGTGCTATGGAAGGGGAAGAAAACAACAGCTCACTTTGGAAAGAGGGGGCAAATATAATAATGAAGTGGCATTGCAGGAGAAGAGGACTTAGCTGCAAATTAGAAGGGGGATATAAGCCAAACCCATGAGCAGATGAACTCTGAGCAGGAGATGAACCCTTAGCAGGAAATGAATCCTAACAAGCCAATGAACCCCCGGGCAGATGAAACCTTAGCAGAAGATGAACCTTAGCTGCTGATGATCTGCAGCTGCTTGCTCGGCTGACAATAGATTGATTGTGGGTGAGCTTATATATTTTTTGGCTATATTGCTGTTGTGTACGTAAACTGTTCTGTTAAATGTCTGCCTTTTTTGTCTGAACTAAGCCAACTGAATTGAGATTTATGTATGTGGAGAAATCTGATGCTACATAAACAATTATAGAATCATAGAATAGTACAGCACAGAAGGAGGCCAGTCGGCCCATCGAGTCTACGCCGGCTCTTTCGAAGAGCAATCCAGTTAGTCCCACTCCCCCGCTCTTTCCCCGTATCCCTCCAATTTTTTCTCCTTCAAATATTTATCCAATTCCCTTTGAAAGCTATTACTGAATCTGTATCCACCACCCTATCAGGCAGTGCATTCCAAATCCTAACCACTCGTTACGTAAAACGGTTTCCCTCATGTCGCTTCAGGTTCTTTTTGCCAATCACCTTAAATCTGTGCCCTCTGGTTATCGACCCTTCAGCCACTGGAAACAGTTTCTCTTTATTTACTCTATCTAAACCCTTCATGATTTTAAACACCTCGATCAAATCTCCTCTTAGCCTTCTCTGCTCTAAGGAGAACAACCCCAGCTTCTCCAGTCTATCCACATAACTGAAGTCCCTCATCCCTGGAACCATTCTAGTAAATCTTTTCTGTACCCTCTCCAAAGCCTGCACGTCGTTCCTAAAGTGCGGTGCCCAGAATTGGACACAATACTCCAGCTGGGGCCGAACTAGTATAGGTTTAGCATAACTCCCTGGCTGTTGTACTCTGTGCCTCTATTTATAAAGCCCAGGATCCCATCTGCTTTATTAACTGCTTTGTTAACCTGTCCTGCCACCTTCAAAGATTTGTGCACAAGCACCCCCAGGTCTCTCTCTTCTTGCACCCCCTTTAAAATTGTACCATTTAGCTTGTATTGTCTCTCCTCGTTCTTCCTACCAAAATGTATCACCTTACACTTTTCTGCATTGAATTTCATCTGCCATGTGTCTGCCCATTCCACCAGCCTATCTATGTCCTCTTGAAGTCTATCACTATCTTCCTCACTGTTTACTACACTTCCAAGTTTTGTGTCATCTGCAGATTTCAAAATTGTGCCCTGTACACCCAAGTCCAGCAGTGAGGAGTGATAAACAAAACACCAAATAGAAAGGAAATTAATAATATAAAGATCAAATAAGAAAAGGAATGCTGTGAAAGATAGGCTTAACCGATTATGGTGCATATATATGAATGATAGAACCACTTGCAACAAGATGATTCAACAACAACAAGCCAACTCAAGGTTGTTACGGCAGTTGGGAACTGTAATGCATTCGGGATCTCAGAATTAAGATTAACCACTGCTGATGTCAGCCATGGCTCAGTTGGTAGCACTCTCACCTCCTGAGTCAGAAGGTTGTAGGCTAAAGTAAACGTTGGTCCCTTAGAGGATGAGACTGGGGAAGTAATAATGGGAATTAGAGAAATGGCAGAGACTCTAAACAATTATTTTGGATCGGTCTTCATGGTAGAAGACACTAAAAACATCCCAATAGTAATAGATAATCAAGGGGCTATAGGGAGGGAGGAACTTAAAACAATCTCTATCACTAGAGAAAAAGTACTAGGCAAACTAATGGGGCTAAAGGCCGACAAGTCCCCTGGACCCGATGGCCTGCATCCTAGGGTCTTAAAAGAAGTGGCTGCAGAGGTAGTGGATGCGTTGGTTGTAAATCTACCAAAATTCCCTGGATTCTGGAGAGGTCCCAGCGGATTGGAAAACCGCAAAAGTAACGCCACTATTCAAGAAAGGAGGGAGACAGAAAGCAGGAAACTATAGGCCAGTTAGCCTAACTTCTCTAATTGGGGAAATGCTGGAATCCATTATTAAGGAGGTAATAGCAGGACATTTAGAAAATCATAAGACAATCAAGCAGAGTCAACATGGTTTTATGAACGGGAAATCGTGTTTGACAAATTTGCTAGAGTTCTTTGAGGCTGTAACAAACAGGGTGGATAAAGTGGAACCAGTAGATGTGGTGTATTTGGATTTCCAGAAGGCATTCGATAAGGTGCCACATAAAAAGTTACTGCACAAGATAAGAGCGCACGGGGTTGGGGGTAATATATTGGCATGGATAGGGGATTGGCTAACTAACAGAAAACAGAAATTCGGGATAAATGGGTCATTTTCCGGTTGGCAATCAGTAACTGGTGGGGTGCCACAGGGATCAGTGCTGGGGCCTCAACTATTTAAAATCTATATTAATGACTTGGATGAAGGGACCGAGTGTACTGTAGCCAGATTTGCTGATGATACAAAGATAGGTGGGTTAGCAAGTTGTGAGGAGGACACAGAGTCTGCAAAGGGATATAGATAGATTAAGTGAGTAGGCAAAAATTTGGCAGATGGAGTATAATGTGGGAAAATGTGAGGTTATCCACTTTGGAAGGAAGAATGAAAAAGCAAATTATTATTTAAATGGAGTGATACTACAAAATGCTACGGTACAAAGGGATCTGGGGGTCCTAGTACATGAAACACAAAAAGTTAGCATGCAGGTACAGCAAGTAATTAGGAAGGCTAATGGAATGTTGGCCTTTATTGCAAGGGGGATGGAGTATAAAAGTAGGGAAGTTTTGATGCAACTTTACAGGGCGCTGGAGAGACCGTACCTGGAGTACTGTGAACAGTTTTGGTCTCCATATTTAAGGAAGGATATACTTGCATTGGAGGCAATGCAGAGAAGGTTCACTAGGTTGATTCCTGGGATGAAGGGGTTGACGTATGATGAAAGGTTGAGCAGGTTGGACCAATACTCATTGGAGTTTAGAAGAATGAGAGGTGATCTTATTGAAACATATAAGATTCTGAGGGGGATTGACAGGGTGGATGCTGAGAGGATGTTTTCCCTGGTGGGGGTATCTAGAACTAGGGGGCATAGTTTCAGAATAAGGGGTCGCCCATTTAAGACGGAGATGAGGAGGAATTTCATCTCTGAGGGTCATGAATCTTTGGAATTCTCTACCCCGGAGAGCTGTGGAGGCAGAGTCATTGAATATATTCAAGGCAGAGATTGACAGACATTTGAACTACAAGGGAGTCAAGAGGTATGGGGAGAGAGCGGGAAAGTGTTGTTGAGGCCAAGATTGGATCAGCCATGATCCTATTGAATGGCAGAGCAGGCTCGAGGGGCCAATTGGCCTACTCCTGCTCCTGTTTCTTATGTCCTGGCCAATATTTATCCCTCAATCAACATCACCAAAAGCAGATTATCTGGTCATTTTCACATTGCTGTTTGTGGGAGCTTGCTGTGCGCAAATTGGCTGCTGCGTTTCCTACATTACAACAGTGACTACACTTCAAAAGTACTTCATTGGCTGTAAAACACTTTGGGATGTCCTGAGGTAACAAAGGCGTTCTATAAATGCAAGTCTTTCTTTCTTTCTGATAGACTAAGGATACAACATAAAAGAATTTAAAAGGTTCATGAAGGACAGACTAGGCAGTAAAGGACATGGAGTAGCTCTTCATATCAGGGAAGGAAGTAAACCTGCTGGTGCAGGATAAGCTTTCCAATTAAATAATCTGGCTAGAAGTATGTAGTGTGAAGGGAACATTGATAATTCTTGGGGTTTCCTTTTGAACACTAAGTCAAAATAAATAGGGCAGGCTATTCATGAAGAGATAAGGAAGGTATGTGCAAACTGAAAGGTCATACTAGTGTAGAAGGACAAAGGGACCTTGGAGTGCAGGTCCACCGATCCCTGAAGGTAGCAGGCCAAGTAGATACGGTGGTTAAGAAGGCATACGGAATACTTGCCTTTATTAGCCGAGGCATAGAATACAAGAGTAGGGAGGTTATGCTTGAACTGTATAAAACACTAGTTAGGCCACAACTAGAGTATTGTGTGCAGTTCTGGTCACCACATTACAGGAAAGATGTGATTGCACTAGAGAGGGTACAGAGGAGATTTACAAGGATGTTGCCTGGACTGGAGAATTTTAGCTACGAGGAAAGATTGGATAAGCTGGGTTTGTTTTCTTTGGTACAGAGGAGGCTGAGGGGAGACCTTATTGAGGTGTATAAAATTATGATGGGCCTAGATAGAGTGGACAGGAAGGACCTATTTCCCTTAGCAGAGGGGTCAACAACCAGGGGGCACAGATTGAAAGTAATTGGTAGGTGTTTTAGAGGGGATTTGACGAGAAATTTCTTCACCCAGAGGGTGGTTGGGGTCTGGAACTCACTGCCTGAAAGGGTGTTAGAGGCAGAAACCCTCACCACATTTAAAAAGTGCTTGGATGTGCACTTGAAGTGCCGTAAACTACAGGGTTATGGACCAAGAGCTGGAAAGTGGGATTAGGCTGGATAGCTTTTTGTCGGCCGGCATGGACACGATGGGCCGAAATGGCCTCCTTCCGTGCTGTAAATGTCTATGATTCTATGATAATGGGGGACTTTAACCTAACCTAAATTGAGTGTACAAAAGCATTCCAGAATCTAAGCTAGTGAGCATAATGGGCCCGGGGCCTGTGACCGCATAGGGTGGAAGGCAGGAGAGACTGAATGACAAAAGGGATGATGGTGGAAGGCAAAAGGGGTGGTAATGGGACAAGTAAAGAAACAAAAGATGGGTCTAGAAGAGGTGTAAATGGGAATAGCAGAATCATCACCTGCTGTCCTGAAAGAATGGTGCAGAGGTTATGATCTGAAATTGTTGAACTCAAAGTTGAGTCCAGAAGGCTGTAAAGTGCCTAACTGAAAGATGCCTTCCACCCTATCACAGACCTTCCCTTTTGTAATTCTCCAATCCCCTTTCCCTGCCTCTGTACTTGCTCAAAACCTGTTACATCTGTAACATTTTCCAGTTCTGATGAAAGGTAATTGACCTGAAACATTAACTCTGTTTCTGTTTCCAGAGATGCTACCTGACCTGCTAAGTATTTCCAGCATTTTCTGTTTTTATTTCAGATTTCCAGCATCCACAGTATTTTGCTTTTGTCCCTTTAATATAGTATGGCTAGACTTCCACAAAGCCTTTGATAAAGTTCCTCATGAAAGGCTGCTATACATAATTAAATTGAGAGGTCGCACAACACCAGGTTATAGTCCAACAGTTTTATTTGAAATCACAAGCTTTCGGAGCTATCGATTGCTCCTTCCTCAGGTGATTTCAAATAAAACTGTTGGACTATAACCTGGTGTTGTGCGACCTCTCAATTTTGTCCACCCCAGTCCAACACCGGCATCTCCGCATCACATACATAATTAAGACAGTTTGTTATTTTGTTAATTAGGAGCAGGAGTAGGCCATATGGCCCTTCGAGCCTGCTCTGCCATTCAGTAAGATCACGGCTGATCTTCGAGCTCAACTCCATTTTCCCGCCCGATCCCCATATCCCTTGATTCCCCTAAAGTCCAAAAATCTATCTATCTCAGCCTTGAATATACTCAACCACTCAGCATCTACAGTCCTTTGGGGTAGAGAATTCCAAAGATTCACAACCCTCTGAGTAAAGAAATTCCTCCTCATCTCAGTCTTAAATGGCCGACCCCTTATCCTGAGACTATGCCCCCTAGTTCTAGACTCTCCAGCCAGGGGAAACAACCTCTCGGCATCTACCCTGTCAATCCCCCTCAGAATCCTATATATTTCAATGAGATCACCTCTCATTCTTCTAAACTTCAGAGTGTATAGGCCCAATCTACTCAATCTCTCCTCATAGGCCAACCCTCTCATCCCAGGGATCAATCCAGTGAACCTTCGTTGCACCACCTCTAAGGCATGTATGTCCTTTCTCAAATAAGGAAACCAAAACTGTGCACAGTACTCCAGGTGTGGTTTCACCAAAGCCCTGTACAATTGTAGTAAGACTTCCTTACTCTTGTACTCCAACCCCCTTGCAATAAAGGCCAACATACCATTTGCCTTCCCAATTGCTTTCTGTACTTGCATGCTAACTTTGTGTTTCCTGTACGAGGACACCTAAATCTCTCTGAACACCAACATTTAATAGTTTCTCACCATTTAAAAAAAAATTCTGTTTTTCTATTCTTCCTACCAAAGTGAATAACCTCACATCTAGTTCACTAATGTCCTTTAGGGAAGGAAATCTGCCGTCTTTACCTGGTCTGGCCTATATGTGACTCCAGACCCACAGTAATGTGGTTGACTCTTAACTGCCCTCTGAAATGGCCTAGCAAGCCACTCAGTTGTAACAAACCGCTACGAAACACAATAATAAGAATGAAACTGGACGGACCACCCGGCATCAACCTCGGCACCAGCTACGGACACAGCAACGGCACACTCAGCCCAGTCAACCCTGCAAAGTTCTCCTCACCAACATCTGGGGACTTGTGCCAAAATTGGGAAAGCTGTCCCACAGACTAGTCAAGCAACAGCCTGACAGTCATACTCACAGAATCATACCTTTCAGCCAATGTCCCAAACTCTTCCATCACCACCCCTGGGTATGTCCTGTCCCACCTCGCAGGACAGACCCACCAGGGTTGGCGGCACAGTGGTATACAGTCGGGAAGGAGTGGCCCTGGGAGTCCTCAACATTGACTCTGGACCCCATGAAATCTCATGGCTTCAGGTCAAGCATGGGCAAGGAAACCTCCTGCTGATTACCACCTACCGCCCTCCCTCAGCTGATGAATCAGTATTCCTCCATGTTGAACACCACTTGGAAGAAGCACTGAGAGTAGCAAGGGCACAGAATGTACTCTGGGTGGGGACTTCAATGTCCATCACCAAGAGTGGCTCGGTAGCACCACTACTGACCAAGCTGGCCGAGTCCTGAGGACATAGCTGCCAGTCTGGGCCTGCGACAGGTGGTGAGAGGACTAACACGAGGGGAAAAACCTACTTGACCTCGTACTCACCAATCTACCTGTCGCAGATGCATCTGTCCATGACAGTATTGGTAGCAGTGATCACCGCACAGTCATTTTGGAGACGAAGTCCCGTCCTCACACTGAGGACACCCTCCATCGTGTTGTGTAGCACTACCACCATGCTAAATGGATAGATTCAGAACAGATCTAGCAGCTCAAACTGGGCATCCATGAGTCGCTGTGGGCCATCAGCAGCAGCAGAATTGTATTCCATCACAATCTGTAACCTCATGGCCGGCATATTCCTCACTCTACCAGTACCATCAAGCCAGGGGATCAACCCTGGTTCAATAAGGAGTGTAGAAGAGCATGCCAGGAGCAGCACCAGGCGTACCTAAAAATGAGGTGCCAACCTGGGGAAGCTGCAACACAGGACTACATGCATGCTAAAAAGCGGAAGCAGCATGCTATAGACAGAGCTAAGTGACCCCACAATCAACGGATCAGATCAAAGCTCTGCAGTCCTGCTACATCCAGTCGTGAATGGTGGTGGACCATTAAACAACTAACGGGAGGAGGAGGCTCCATGAATATCCCCATCCTCAATGATGGCGGAGCCCAGCACGTGAGTGCAAAAGACAAGGCTGAAGCGTTTGCAACCATCTTCAGCCAGAAGTGCCGAGTGGATGATCCATATCGGCCTACTCCTGAGGTCCCCACCATCACAGAAGCCAGTCTTCAGCCAATTCGATTCACTCCACGTGATATCAAGAAACAGCTGAGCACACTGGATACAGCAAAGGCTATGGGCCCCGACAACATCCCGGCTATTGTGCTGAAGACTTGTGCTTCAGAACTAGCTGCGCCTCTAGCCAAGCTGTTCCAGTACAGCTACAACACTGGCATCTATCCGACAATGTGGAAAACTGCCCAGGTATTTCCTGTCCACAAAAAGCAGGACAAATCCAAACCGGCCAATTACCGTCCCATCAGTCTACTCTCAATCATCAGCAAAGTGATGGAAGATGTCATCAACAGTGCTATCAAGCGGCACTTACTCATCAATAACCTGCTCACTGATGCCCAGTTTGGGTTCTGCCAAGACCACTCGACCCCCGACCTCATTACAGCCTTGGTCCAAACATGGACAAAGGAGCTGAATTCCAGAGGTGAGGTGAGAGTGACTGCCCTTGACATCAAGTCAGCATTTGACTGGGTATGGCATCAAGGAGCCCTAGTGAAACTGAAGTCAATGGGAATCGGGGGGAAAACTCTCCACTGGTTGGAGTCATACCTAGCACAAAGAAAGATAGTTGTGGTGGTTGAAGGTCAATCATCACAGCCCCAGGACATCGCTGCAGGAGTTCCTCAGGGCAGTGTCCTAGGCCCAACTATCTTCAGCTGCTTCATCAATGACCTTCCCTCCAACATAAGGTCAGAAATGGGGATGTTCGCTGATGACTGCACAGTGTTCAGTGCCATTCACAACTCCTTAGATATTGAAGCAGTCCATGCCCGCATGCAACAAGACCTGGACAACGTTCAGGCTTGGGCTGATAAGTGGCAGGTAACATTCGCGCCACAGAAGTGCCAGGCAATGACTATCTCCAACAAGCGAGAGTCTAACCACCGCCCCTTGACATTCAATGGCATTACCATCGCCGAAGCCCCCACCATCAACATCCTGGGGGTCACCATTGACCAGAAACTTAACTGGACCAGCCACATAAATACTGTGGCAACAAGAGCAGGTCAGAGGCTAGGTATTCTGCGGCGAGTGTCTCACCTCCCGACTCCCCAAAGCCTTTCCATCATCTACAAGGCACAAGTCAGGAGTGTGATGGAATACTCTCCACTTGCCTAGACGAGTGCAGCTCCAACAACACTCAAGAAGCTAGACACCATCCAGGACAAAGCAGCCTGCTTGATTGGCACCCCATCCACCACATTAAACATTCACTCCCTCTCCCTCCACCACCAGCGTACAAGATGCACTGCAGCAACTCACCAAGCCATCTTCGGCAGCACCTCCCAAACCTGCGACCACTTCCACCTAGAAGGACAAGGTCAGCAGGCACATGGGAACACCACCACCTCAAGTTCCCCTCCAAGTCACACACCATCCTGACTTGGAAGTATATCGCTGTTCCTTCATCGTTGCTGGGTCAAAATCCTGGAACTCTGTACTTAACAGCACTGTGGGAGTACCTTCAGCACACGGACTGCAGCGGTTCAAGGCGGCGGCTCACCACCACCTTCTCAAGGGCAATTAGGGATGGGCAATAAATGCTGGTCTTGCCAGCGACGCCCACATCCCATAAACAAATTTTTTAAATGACCTCGCATTATACTCCATCTGCCACCTTATAGCCCACTCACTTAACTTGTCTATATCCCTTTGCAGGCTCTATGTCCTCACAGCTTACTTTTCCACCTAGCTTTGTATCGTCAGCAAACTTGGATACATTGCACTTGGTCCCTTCATCTAAGTCATTAATATAGATTATAAATGGCTAAGGCCCAAGACCTGATCCTTACGGCACCTCACTAGTTACAGCCTGCCAACCGGAAAATGGCCCATTTATCCCTACTCTGTTTTCTGTCCGTTAACCAATCCTCTATCCATGCTACTATATTACCCCCATGAGCCCTTATCTTGCGTAGCAAGCTTTTATGTGGTACCTTATCGCATGCCTTTTGGAAATCCAAATATACTACGTCCACTGGTTCCCCTTTATCTACACTGCTAGTTACATCCTCAAAAAACTCTAATAAAATTGTTAAACACAATTTCCCTTTCATAAAACTATGTTGACTCTGGCTAATCATATTATGATTTTTTAAGTGCCCTGTTACCACTTCCTTAATAATGGATTCCAGCATTTTCCTGACGACTGATGTCAGGCTAACTGGCCTATAGTTCTGTTTTCTCTCTCCCTCCTTTCTTGAATAGTGGGGTTACATTTGCGACCTTCCAATCCACTGGGACTGTTCTAGAATCTAGGGAATTTTGAAAGATCAAAAGCAATGCATCCACTATTTCTGCAGCCACCTCTTTTAGAACCCTAGGATCAGGTCATGGGGATT
Organism: Squalus acanthias; assembly: GCA_030390025.1. Classification (NCBI taxonomy): domain Eukaryota; kingdom Metazoa; phylum Chordata; class Chondrichthyes; order Squaliformes; family Squalidae; genus Squalus; species Squalus acanthias. Next base: position 76,221,868 of record CM059437.1, read on the forward strand.
TGTCGGCTTTTAGTCCCTAATGATAACCCCCATAAAGTGGGTATCTTGGGGAAAAATTGAAGATGAATTAAGGAATTTGCTGAAAGAGAGGAAGCAGCAGGTCATTGTTAGGAAAGTGATGTTGGGCTGAGCGGGTGCACCGAGTAAATTATCCCAGGGTTCGATGCTGTGGCTCCTGCTGTTTCTGACCGAGATAAATGATAAACTGGTTGGTAAAATGGAAGCGCAGTAGAATCTAACGAAGCAGCTCAGGAATTACAGAAGGATCTGGACAATAGTTGCAGGTGGGCTGAATTATGGCAGAGGAAATTCAATACAGATAAGTGTATTATCTTATACATTGGAAGAAAAAATGGAGGTCGTACTTAATGAGTGGTGTTAAAACTAACTAGGGAGGAAGTTGAAAGAAATCTGGGCGTGATAGTAGATTCAACACTGACCATGTCCAGTCATTGCAGAGCAACAATTAACAAAGCAAATGAGTTACATTGACAGGTCAGTAGAGTAAAAGTCTGAGGCATTCATGCTGAATCTATATAGTGTCTGGTTAGGCTGCACCTTGAATACTTCATTCAGGGCTGCTCACCTGAGGCACAAGAGAAACATTCAAGCCCTGGAATAGGGCAGTGACGGGCCCACAGGCTGATCCTTGGTATCAGAGGACTGAGTTATGAGGAAAGATTAGAAAATTTGGACTTTTTAGCCTTAAAAGGAGGTAAGTGAGAAGGGACTTTATAGAAGTACATAAGTGGATTAGAAAAGGTTAATAATGAGCACTATTTCAAGTTAAACTGTGACCTCAGGACAAGGGGACTTAGATACCAACTGGTAAAAGGCAAGTTCAGAACTGATGTCAGGAAGCACTTCTTTATACAAGGAGTAATTAATGGTCTTCCAGGGGAGTGGGAGTTAAAAACTCTGCAGTCATTCAAGAAGCAGTCTGATGGGGAGGAGGATCTTAGGTTACTATGGAAGGATTAGCTAGACAGGCTGAATGGGCCTCCTACTTTATACGTGTCTTTGTGATGCTATTACAGTTTATTTAGTTTTAACACAATTCTTTGGCAAATTTGAACAACATCCATTAATTTGGATCAGCTGCTCCATTTTGGAAACCAGGGAGAAGCCCGAGTACAGGAAAATTGATTCCTCTTTTTGAAAAAGAAGAAATTGGAGAACATATCAATTGAGGCAGCTCCTGTATGCCCTCTACCTACTGGTGCAGAGAGGCCCAATTTTGGGTAGCCTCTTCTCTTTTCTGTGCTGTGGGCGATCTTAAGAACTTAAGAAATAGGAGCCATTCAGCCCCTCGTGCCTGCTCGAGGCAGGTAAAAGAAATGGGAAACATGGTGGGAAAATAGACTAAATGTTGACTCTGGGAACTGAGCTCTCTGTCCTCTGCCAGGTCATTATTCGTTATTTCGCTGGAGGACTGTGCGGCTATGACAAAGAAGGCAGCCCTATTTGGTATGACGTGATTGGCCCTTTGGATCCAAAAGGTTTGATGCATTCGGCATCTAAGCAGGATTTTTTAAAGACAAAAATCCGAGATTGTGAACTGCTGCGAGAAGAGTGTGTGAAACAGTCTGAAAAGGTAAGGAGCTAGGAGGAATTTTAAAATGGGAGACATCCTGGATGAGTAGTTCCTGAGCCGCGAATCTTTTGGTTGTTTAGAATTCAGAATCTAACATTTTTCCTTGTGGAACTCGGAGTTCTGAAGATGAATTGTGCTGTTATCAGTATTAAAATCCCAGATGCTTCATTCTAATTTGACACTTCCTTTAAACTACTGGACTGAAAAGTAACATTTTGAGTTTGTCGGGATCTAGTACAATTTTTGTTTGTTTGATTTTTAAATAAATTGGAACTTCTCCTCTTCTTCTTAGGCAGTCCCTGGGAACCGAGGATGACTTGCTTCCACACTAAAAATGAGTTCTCAGGTGACTGATGAGTCCAATGCGGGACCTACAGTCTCTGTCACATGTGGGGGTGTTTGAAGGGGTGGGTGGGGTGCTTGGGTTGACGTGCGCTCCTTCCGCTGTTTGCGCTTGGCTTCCGCTTGCTCCCGGCGAAGAGGCTCGAGGTGTTCGGCGCCTTCCCGGATGCTTCTCCTCCACTTTGTGCGGTCTTGGGCCAGGGATTCCCCGGGTGTTGGTGGGGATGTTACACTTTTTTCAAGGAGGCTTTGAGGATGTCCTTGAAGCGTTTCCTCTGCCCACCTGGGGCTCTCTTGCCGTGTTGGAGCTCAGAGTAGAGCGCTTGTTTTGGGAGTCTCGTATTGGGCATGCGGACGATGTGACCCGTCCATCGGAGCTGATCGAGCGTGGTCAAAGCTTCGATGCTGGGGATGTTGGATTTGCAGCATCTTGCAGAGGCAGCGTTGGTGGTACCTCTCCAGTGCTTTGAGGTGCCTGCTGTACATGGTCCAACACCGCCTTCAAATTGGAACTATCTTTGTGCCAATAGCCCATTTTTGAAGTTAAAATTTCAAATGATTTCCGGGGCTAAAAAGGTTCAATTATGAGGACAGATTGCATAGACTAGGCTTGTATTCCCTTGCATATAGAAGATTAAGGGGTGATCTAATTGAAGTGTTTAGATGATTAAAGGATTTGATAGGGTAGAGAGGAACTTTTTCCTCTGGTGGGGAGTCCAGAACAAGGGAGCATGACCTTTGCACTGCACACAAAGGGTAGTGGAAATCTGGAACTCTAACACCCAAAAAGCTGTTGAGGCTGGGTCAATTGAAAATTTTAACACTGAGATCGATAGATTTTGTTAGGCAAGGATATTGAGGGTTGCGGAACCAAGGTGGGTAAATGGAGTTAAAATACAGATCAGCCATGATCTAATTGAACAGCGGAACAGGCTCGAGGAGCTGAATGGCCTACTTCTGTTCCTATGAAGTGTGGTGTGTGACACGACGAGTGCTACACAGCATCTATCTGCTTCCACCACCACCTGGTATTTGCTTCAGTGTAACATCTACATATCTCGTACTGTAAAAGGTGGAGAACTGCAGTCTGAAGCGAGGTGGTCCTGTGGAATTTAGGCTTTCTAATGTTAACAGTGCTCAGGCAGGTATGAATCAAGAGAAACTACAGAGGGAATGCAATTTTATTTCTGGAATATAATCAGCTTTTTTATTTAATCTGCCTCTCTCCCCAGAAGGGAGGGGCTCAAGCTATTTGTGCTTTCACAGGTGCTAACAACTCAAGTACTTCAGGGTGGGTGATTGTTTGGGGTAGAAATTCGTCTAGGCCCATTTTTGGGCGAGAATTGGTCGATGTGTACCGAGCACACGTCAGAAGCTGGTGGTACAAGGCTCAGCCGAAATTGGGCTTCAGGCCTCATTTTAATAAATGCGGTGAGCTGCCAGCAGTCACTGCGGAATCAATTTGGGCCGCTTGCCTCGCCGACAGCCGTACAACTTTAGCATTGCCCAACAGAGGTTTCTGCTTCACGCTCCTGGTAAAGTTAAGGGTAAACACACCCTTAATCAAATGCAGCCCACTCAGCAGTCGCATCACAAGAATCTGGCGCAGTGCTCCAAAAGCAGACACCTCTGGTCCATTGCAATTACATCGTTACTTTCAATGTCATTATAATTTTATTTCTTGCCCTTGGTCAGATGCCGCTTGTGCGCTCTGCCTGTTTGTAGCCCCTACACAATGGCAAGTTATAACTAGCCAGTAGGAGGGGGGGGGGGTGGTGAGAGCAGGTGGGGTTTACCCGTCCATTGATTTTTTTTGTGTCCGCATCTCTCACTGGTGGCATAATGTAGATTAGAATTTAACATATAGGAACTGAGGCACAAACCTCTACATGTGCCATTGTGCTATCTTTAGTTCAGTGCAATTTAATTATAAATTGCAGTTTGAAATTAAATGCTATAAAGGAAAGTGCCATCGGCTTTACTGTTACTTTAATTGTGAGTCAGGGAAAGAAACTATTTTGTTGGGTATGTTTAGCGCGCAAGTCCAATGATGTCTGGAGCAGTAACTTTTATTCAGTGCTTGTTCTGAACTAGCAGACTGGAAAAATGTTTGTCTCCTGCCATGATAATATATGAAACCTATAAGTAATTGCTGAGTCACTGTCCTTTTTGGCTCTGTGTGGGCCTGCATCTCTTCTTTGATCTGCTGTATAGTGTCAGCCTAGTGCATATTAGGTCATGATCTTGACCCATGACCAATGATACAATGACATCAAAAATAATATCTCGAGCTAAGGGCTGATGCTGAACCTTAAAATGCCAAAAGCAAGTTATTAGTTCAAATTATGCATTGGTCTTAAGCACCTAAAAGAGTGAGTTAATGTTTATTCATCTCTTTGTTGGAATAATAAAATATAAGAACATAAGAAATAGGAGCAGGAGTAGGCCAATCGGCCCCTCGAGCCTGCTCCGCCATTCAATAAGATCATGGCTGATCTGATCCTAACCTCAAATCTAAAGAACACAGAAGTAGGAGCAGGACCCAGCCACTCAGCCCCTGGGCCCGCTCCGCCACCCACAGGGCCTTGACCGATCCGAACTCAGCCTCATGTCCAATTTCCTGCCCGCTCCCCGTAACCCCTAATTCCCTTTACTTCTAGGAAACTGTCTATTTCTGTTTTAAATTTATTTAATGATGTAGCTTCCACAGCTTCCTGGGGCAGCAAATTCCACAGACCTACTACCCTCTGAGTGAAGAAGTTTCTCCTCATCTCAGTTTTGAAAGAGCAGCCCCTTATTCTAAGATTATGCCCCCTAGTTCTAGTTTCACTCATCCTTGGGAACATCCTTACCGCATCCACCCGATCAAGCCCCTTCACAATCTTATATGTTTCAATAAGATCGCCTCTCATTCTTCTGAACTCCAATGAGTAGAGTCCCAATCTACTCAACCTCTCCTCATATGTCCACCCCCTCATCCCCGGGATTAACCGAGTGAACCTTCTTTGTACTGCCTCGAGAGCAAGTATGTCTTTTCTTCAGTATGGACACCAAAACTGTATGCAGTATTCCAGGTGCGGTCTCACCAATACCTTATATAACTGCAGCAATACCTCCCTGTTTTTATAATCTATCCCCCTAGTAATAAAAGCCAACATTCCGTTGGCCTTCTTGATGACCTGCTGCACCTGCATACTGACTTTTTGATTTTCTTGCACTAGGACCCCCAGATCCCTTTGTACTGCAGTACTTGCCAGTTTCTCGCCATTAAGATAATAACTTGCTCTCTGATTTTTTTCCTGCCAAAGTGCATAACCTCACATTTTCCAATATTGTATTGCATCTGCCAAATCTCCGCCCACTCACCCAGCCTGTCTATATCCCCTTGTAGGTTTTTTATGTCCTCCTCACTTTCTACTTTCCCTCCCATCTTTGTATCATCTGCAAACTTTGATATGTTACACTCGGTCCCCTCCTCCAAATCGTTAATGTAGATTGTAAAGAGTTGGGGACCCAGCACCGACCCCCGCGGAACACCACTGGCTACTGGTTGCCAGTCCGAGAATGAACCATTTATCCCAACTCTCTGCTTCCTGTTAGATAACCAATCCTCCACCCATGCCAGAATATTACCCCCAATCCAGTGATTTTTTATCTTGAGCAATAATCTTTTATGTGGCACCTTGTCGAATGCCTTCTGGAAGTCTAAATACACTACGTCCACTGGTTCCCCTTTATCCACCCTGTACGTTATGTCCTCAAAGAACTCAAGCAAATTTGTCAGACATGACTTCCCCTTCATAAAGCCATGCTGACTTTGTCCTATTAAATTATGTTTATCTAAATGTTCCGTTACTGTCTCCTTAATAATAGACTCCAAAATTTTACCCACTACAGATGTTAGGCTAACTGGTCTATAATTTCCAGCCTTCTGCCTACTACCCTTTTTAAATAAGGGTGTTACATTAGCAGTTTTCCAATCTGCCGGGACCTTTGCTGAGTCCAGGGAATTTTGGAAAATTACCAAAGCATCCACAATCCCTACTGCCACTTCCCTCAAGACCCTAGGATGTAAGCCATCAGGTCCAGGGGATTTATCTGCCTTGAGTCCCATTATTTTACTGAGTACCAATTCCTTAGTGATTTTAATCGTATTTAGCTCCTCCCCCCCCTAGAACCGCCTGTTTGTCCAGTGTTGGGATATTCTTAGTGTCCTCTACTGTAAAGACTGAAACAAAATATTTGTTCAGCATTTTTGCCATCTCCATGTTTCCCACCATTAATTTCCCGGTCTCATCCTCTAAGGGACCTACGTTTGCCTTAGCCACCTTTTTTCTTTTTATATAACTATAGAAACTCTTGCTATCTGTTTTTATATTTTTTGCTAATTTATTTTCATAATCTATCTTCCCTTTCTTAATCAATCCTTTAGTTACTTTTTGCTGTCTTTTGAAGACTTCCCAATCTTCTATCTTCCCACTAAGTTTGGCTACCTTATATGTCCTTGTTTTTAGTTGGATACTATCCTTAATTTCTTTACTTAGCCGCAGATGGCTATCATTTCTTTTACACCCTTTTTTCCTCAGTGGAATATTTTTTTTTTGAAAGTTGTAAAATAACTCCTTAAATGAACACCACTGCTCATGTACTGTCTTACCCTTTAATCTATTTTCCCAGTCCACTTTAATCAATTCCGCTCTCATACCATCATAGTCTCCTTTATTCAAGCTCAGTACGCTTGTTTGAGAACCAACCTTCTCACCCTCTAATTGGATATGGAATTCAACCATGTTATGGTCACTCATTCCAAGGGGATCCTTAACTAGGACATTATTAATTAATCCTGACTCATTACACAGGACCAGGTCCAAGGTTGCTTGCCCCCTTGTAGGATCAGTTACATACTGCTCAAGAAATCCATCCCTAATACACTCAATAAACTCTTCCTCAAGGCTGCCTTGCCCAATTTGATTTGTCCAGTTAATATGATAGTTAAAATCCCCCATAATTATAGCTGTTCCCTTATTACATGCCCCAACTATTTCCTGCTTAATACTTCTTCCAGCAGAGTTGCAACTATTAGGAGGCCTATATACTACTCCCACTAGTTTTTTTCCCCTTATTATTCCTTATCTCCACCCAAACTGTTTCATTATCCTGATCCTTTGACCCAATATCATTTCTCTGTATTACAGTGATTCCTTCCTTTATTAACATAGCCACCCCACCTCCCCTTCCTTCCTGCCTGTCCTTCCTGATTGTTAAATACCCTGGCATATTTAATTCCCAGTCGTTGTCACCCTGCAGCCATGTTTCTGTAATGGCCACAAGATCATACCCATACGTAGTTATTTGTGCCGTTAGCTCGTCCATTTTGTTACGAATGCTACGTGCATTCAGATAAAGAACTTTCAAATATGTTTTGTGACACTTAGTTCCTGCTTTTTCCTTTTTTAACACTTTACCTTTTACTCCATACCTTCTGTCCCTTCCTGACACGCTTTCCTCTGTCTCCCTGCTCAGGTGCCCAACCCCCTGCCACTTTAGTTTAAACCCTCCCCAACAGCACTAGCAAACACTCCCCCTAGGACAGCGGTCCCGGCCCTGCCCAGGTGCAGACCGTCCGGTTTGTACTGGTCCCACCTCCCCCAGAACGGGTTCCAATGTCCCAGGAATTTGAATCCCTCCCCCTTGCACCATTCCTCTAGCCACGTATTCATCTGAAATATCCTCCTATTTCTACTCTGACTAGCACGTGGCACTGGTAGCAATCCTGAGATTACTACCTTTAAGGTCCTATTTTTTAATTTACCTCCTAACTCCCTATATTCTGCTTTTAGGACCTCATCCCCTTGAAATGACTTGGTTGACTGTATTACTATCCTAGCTAAATGTTGATTGAGTGTTTTTCTTTTTGCAGCATGATAAACAGATTGAGGCGATCACAATGATCTATGATTGTGAGAATCTAGGAATGAAGCATTTATGGAAACCTGCAGTTGAACTGTATGGAGAGGTAAGGCAGCACACAATTCAGGATTTACAGAATCTCTTTAAAGAGAATAATAGATACCGGAGAATGATTACATCGAATGGAAGGTTTCAGGTAGTCTGTTATATAAAACATAATAGATATGGAAGAGTGATGTGATTGGAAGCAGTAATCCAGTAGAGGGTTCCAATGATTTCTTACATAGAGACATGTGGGAGTGATTGTAAATGGTAATCTAATTGAGTGGATTTGGTGAAACAATAAATGCTCTTGATCTATAACTGTCATCTGAATCCAACCATAACCAGATTACAACCAGAATGTTATTGCCTGATGTTATTTTCAATATGCACTGTTTGAATTTGATTCTATTCTAGATAAGTTTTTGTGCCAACAGTGGCCGTCAGTATGGAGATCTATACGAGCAGGCTGCTTGCTGCTTCATCTCCCTGCTGTATGTTGAGATACATACAAGAGGCCGGCAATGTAATTACTGCTAGCATAATAACAATCTGTAGTTAATTACTGCGAAGCCCGAGGTCTAGTGCAGAATATGAGGCAATAATGAAGGGGTTGGACTTTTAACCTTTCAAACACTGACTGAAACTAATCCACCATCTTAAATGCTATTACCTAACCAGGTACTGACCATGTTTGAGGATAACTACCCTGAGGGTTTAAAGACATTGTTTGTTATCAAAGGTAAGCAACTTTGGTTAGAATCCATTTGTAAATGCATGGAGAATGATTGTCGGTGTGACATGGAAAATATTCTGCAAGTCATCTGGATTGGTTATCTAGATAAGGTCAAGACTGGAACAGTTTGGGTGTTCCATCGAAAACATATGGTTCTCTGTTAAGTGCCAGCTTGGCTCACTGGTAGCGCTCTGGCCTCCAACAACAACAACTTGCATTTATGTAGCATCTTTAACGTAGTAAAACGTCCCAAGGCTCCAGGAACGTAAGCACATAATCTAGGCTAACACTTTAGTGCAGTACTGAGGGAATCCTCCATTGTTGGAGGTTTAACCAGCCCCTTCTGTCTGTTTAGATGAATCTAAAAGTCCCATGGCACTATCTGAAGAAGAGCAGGGGCGGGAGTTCTCAATGTCTTGGCCGACATTCATACCTCAACCAAAACAGATTTTCTGGTCATTTATCTCGCTTGCTGTTTATGGAACCTAGCTGTGTGCAAATCTGCTACAAAACAACAGTGATTACACTTCAAAAGTATCTTATTGGCTGTGAGGCACTTTGGGATGTCTTAAGGATGTGAAAGGTGTTATATAAATGCATGTTTGTTATGCCATGACATGCTAGCTTGTACTCCATGACATGATAGCTCATACTAAATTTTAGATGAATTATTGCAATTTTATTAAGTATTTTCATGTGGGCCCACACATTGTAGAGGTAATGTGGTACCCAATAGTGTCAGGTATCAATAAAGGATACAAAATTAAACTGTTTATTAGAGCGCTCCTGCTCCTCCTAACCCACAATTAACTTTAAAAAAAAAAGACTTACCCGGGCCTCCTCTGGCCACAATCTCCCATCCGGGACTGTGCAGGTTTTTTTTGATCCAGAGTTAAAATCGCGTGCGCACCGAGGCTGTGACTTTGCCTCTGTAATTAGGCCCCAACATGTCTGGGACGTGTCAAAGTCACAAAATTGCTAGTTGAAATGGCACGCTCCTTGAACAGTTCTGGGACGGTGCGGTAAGTTCCCAGACTCGATTTTTAACCCCCGGCCTGCCCCGCTCCCACTGGGTGGGCTGGCTTAAAATCGGGGCTAGTGTCTATGCTCACACATGGAGAATGGCCACTCGGGCAAAGTGCTGGAGGACTGTCGTCACCAGTGGGACAATACCAGCAAGGATCAATGCCTTCAGGAGAGGAGGGGAGAAAAATGTTGTATTGGTTTGAAATTCTGCTTCTCATCTGTGTCTATGAGAACTATAAATGGATTTTTCAGTACTCTAGTCCTTTGATTACTGACTTATTCTGTGGTTATTACAGCACCAAAGATTTTCCCCGTGGCCTACAACCTCATAAAGCATTTTCTCAGTGAAGACACACGTAAGAAAATTCAAGTATTAGGAGGTAAGTTCCCTCTCAGCATTTATTATAACTTGACGCACACCTTTGTATTGTGAACACACAAATAATCCTGCAAACTGCACAAGGCGGCACTGTCTCTGCCAGATTGAGAGCTGTTCTTTGTTGTGAGATTCACAATGAGAATGACCTTGAGTGTTTGCATGTGGCTGCATATTTTGTTTACGTGCGGGTGCATATTTAAGCTCGGAGGTCTTCCTGTTTCAGCTTCATTATCCTACTTTTTAAAAAAATTTATTCATTCACGGGATGTGGGCATTGCTGGCAAGGCCAGCATTTATTGCCCATCCCTAATTGTCCTCGAGAAGGTGGTAGTGAGCTGCCTTCTTGAACCACTGCAGTCCATGTAGTGAAGGTACTCCCACAGTGTTGTTAGGGAGGGAGTTCCAGGATTTTGACCCAGCGACGATGAAGGGACGACGATATATTTCCAAGTCACGATGGTGTGTGATTTGGAGGGGAACTTGGAGGTGGTGGTGTTCCCATGTGTTTGCTGCCCTTGTCCTTCTAGGTGGTAGAGGTCGTGGGTTTGGGAGGTGCTATCGAAGAAGCCTTGACAAGTTGCTGCAGTGAACTTGTAGATGGTACGCACTGCAGCCACGGTGCGCCGGTGGTGGAGGGAGTGAATGTTTAAGGTGGTGGATGGATTGCCGATCAAGCCGGCTGCTTTGTCCTGGATGGTGTTGAGCTTCTTGTGTGTTGTTGGAGCTGCACTTATCCAGGCAAGTGGAGAGTATTCCATCACACTCCTGACTTGTGCCTTTTAGGTGGTGAGGAGTCGGGAGGTGAATACTCAGCCTCTGATCTGCTCTTGTAGCCACAGTATTTATATGGTTGGTCCATTTAAGTTTCTGGTCAAAGGTGACCCTCCAGGATGTTGATGGTGGGGGATTTGACGATGTTAATGCCATTGAATGTCTTGGGGAGATGGTTAGACTCTCTCTTGTTGGAGATAGTCACTGCCTGGCACTTGTGTGGCACGAATGTTATTTGCCACTCATCAGCCCAAGCCTGGATGTTGTCCAGGTCTTGCTGCATGCGGGCACGGTCTGTTTCATTATCTGAGGAATTGCAAATGCTTAGACATAAAGTTAAAAGCTAATTGTCAGAGAAAACAATCAATATGAAACTTTAGTTATATTATCAAGGGAACAGCCACATTGAATTTAAAAAGGAAACATTTTGTTTACCATTACAAGGGCATCAGCTTAGCAACAGGAAATTAGCTTTATTGTATCATCTTCTCGAGCAATCACAATGGTTTGAGCACAGGCTGGTCATAAATGTGGCAGTGTAAGCTAGAGCAGTGGTTCTCAAACTGGGGTCCTTAGAGACTTTCCAGGGGGTTCACGAAATAATATGAAGAGGACCCGTTGCTGCGATGGCGCAGGTCGGGCGCGCACTGTTGGCCGTTATTTTGATTTCCTTCATCCGCTCGAGTGGCGCAGACAAGAGCTCGCGTGTGGGGAGTTCGATGTCAGGCCTGGGGGCCTGGTGCACTCGCACTGCGAGACACTGGTAAGCAATCGCTGGGCGGGCACTGGGGCTGAGGCAGCTCTGGAAACAAACACGTAACCGGATTAGCAGGGCCTCGGACTGACTGAGAATCCCGAGAGTGGAGACTAGAGGCCCCAGAGACACCGGGAGTGGATTCGCAGGGCTGGAGCTGGGGGGAGCCGCCGTGTCAGCCGTATCCAAGGCCGTGGGATGACGCTCAAGCTGAGCTTCATTCACTGAGTACGGCAGCTGGGCCTGTGACTGGACCCGGATAAAGCCGCGGTCCCAGTTACTGGCAGGGTCCCGATAGCAGAAATACTGCTCACCAGGCAGCGTGTCGGCGACAGTCCAGTGCAGACAGGCTGGTAAACAGCAAGGGGGGGGGATGGAAAAAACCCCTGAAACACTCAACAGCTGTGCAGAGAGTGGGCGGGCGGTGGAGCGTTGCACCTGAAACGGTGCCAGCGTTCCCAACAGGAGCCACCGAGCCTAATCCCACTCCAGGAAGAGCAGGGAGATGTCATGTGGTGAAGTATTCAACAGGCATGTTGCCGAACCTATAGGGTTACCTTTCAGCTGAAGGGAAGATGAAAGTTTTCACATCGACAATCACATCGTTGTTCACTATATCAGACAGCCCTGGCAAAATTTCATGCAAGTCCCTCCAACAGGATACTGATGAACTTTACAGTCAGAAATGTAAATGTGCAAGTTTATAGTATTATAATTTAGATGGGGGGTGGGGGGGTGCGGCGGTCCACGATTACTAATCCATTTGAAAAGAAGTCCTTCAACCAAAAATGTTTCAGAACCACTGAGCTAGAGCACTGCCAGAATATATATTATGGTACAGCAGCAGTAAATCGGCTGTCTGTAATGGAGAATTCTTGGCCACATTACTGTCCTTTTCTCACTCTTAGGCATCTTTTACTGGTGTTTAAAATATAGATGCATAACAAAGTAAATTAGAGTATATTAAGAATGGTGCACATTTGTATTCTGTTGCATGAGTGGTTCATCACCAGAATAAAAGCCCGACACACCCATTATCTTTATTGCAAGTGCAGCAAACACTGCTCGACAACCCAGCACAGATAAACATTCTGGTAAAACCTGATATAACAGGAGTAGCAGCCCTAGAAAACACTACAATTGGCTGCCTGTTTGCAGTGCCTGGAACAGCAGCAGTGCCTGGAACAGCAGCGGTGATACTATTTATATTCATTGCCTTTCTGCCCCATTCATTATGAGAGAGGTCAATGCACAAAAAATTTCAACAGGAGAATCTGGTTGGATTGGAGAAATAGGAGAGAAAGCACAAAAATAAGATTGCGAACTGGGACTAAGCCAACATCCTACCCCTTTTTTATATTACACGGTCTAGAATAATTTTTGTAAAGCTGCTTCTGAAAGTGCAGTACGGTGCCCCAGACCATCCCGCACTGATAAGGTCAGCTACAAATGAAACCTTGTGGTAGTATGAGGACCTGCGGGCTGGAACCAATTCGCTCGCCACAGGGTTAAACTGTTCCCTTGAACTGCACTTATAGCTCACACAGATTTTTTGTAGGTAATACAAGTAATTTAAATAGGCTACTGAACAGCAACAGCGTGAGGATAGTTAATCACAGCATAAATGTCAAACTTGGAGGATTCTGTAGGCGTGTGTGCCGAGGCACAGAGAACACAAAAAGTAGCGTGACAAGGTTCTTCCAGGTCATGTGACTTCAGGATTTTTGAGATGGATAGCGCAAGCACGGGTGAATAGTATTAGCCTTGATGGGCCTAATCCTTCTCCTTTTGGGGGTGATTTTTGTTTGGCGCACTATTCGGGCGGGCGGTGGGCAGGGCCCGTGTAGTGGCCGCCCAGAGGAGTCAGCATGGGACCCACACTCTAGGGCAAAGTGATCTGGGCTTCGCATTTAAAATGGGATTCTGGATGTGGTAGTCTCACAGCGTTTTTGTGTGACATTGCATGGAGTGTAAATCCAGTACCTTGTCGAACCTGGGTTACAAAATGCTCACAGTCCATTGGAGCCCCCTGGACACTTCGTAATTCTACGTAATCTAAATTTATGTTTAGAGAGCACTAGCCCTCATCTCCCCGCTTTCGAAACATTTAAATGTGAGCGCTGCCCATGATGGGATCTGGACATGTGCACAGCTCTCTCCTGGGCAGAATGGTAACAGTTGCAGCCAGACAGGAGCCAGGTAATGTGAACCGACATCTGCTGGCTGGATACCTGATCTCCAGCTACTGGTTTCTGATTGCTAACTGCAATGTGAATGCACCCTTAGATTTCATATTATTTTAATAAAAAAAGAAAATGACTTGAGCCTAATTCTGTCTGTGGAGACCTGTTACAAATGCCTTTGCTTGGTCTTAGCTTGCTTTGCCTTTGATTTGCAGGTAATTGGAAGGAGGTGCTATTACAAAATATTGATGCAGAACAGCTCCCTGCTTATTATGGTGGAACTCTCACAGATCCAGATGGGAACCCAAAGTGTACGTGCAAGGTAAATATCTCCACGCTGTTCATGTTGTAGCTCTTTGTGGACTGAAGAAAATTAGAAGATTGTGAGAGGTGTTATCAATGCTACAGTCTTCTAGCACCCTAACAATGATAAATTCCTCCATAATAAAATCCACAGCAGTGTCACTGAGGAACCATTTGATTACTTTGCATCTTAGTTTCAAGCACTAGCATTTTCAAGCCAGGTTGCCAAATCAGGGCTCCTCCTACCTTGTTTAAATAGTGGGTTCCTCTTATCCTGTTATTTGAATATACTGCATCTCAGTGCCCAGTTTGATCTAATATATTTGAATATACTGCATCTCAGTGCCCAGTTTGATCTAATAAGTTATGTCACCGAGACCAACTTTAGTGAATATATTTAACTTTCCATTATAGATTTGCAATGGGACCTTTCCATTTACTTCACTGAAAAATGGCCAGTACTAGTGTAGCACATATAGATGCTGCCTGTGACAGTATGTCTTTTTCTTGGGGTGGGAGGGTGGGGGAGGTTTGTGGAATGAGACTGATAAGCAATACACACCAAATTGCAATGCAAGATAAATGTTGTGACAACATATCTCATCCTAGATTGCTCTTGTGTAACATTTCAATTTGCTACCCACTCCACTAAACCCTAACAGATATCATTAGCCTTTGATGGCATTTTGATGCTTGTGTCTGTAAAGAACCAGCATTACATAGAATATACAGCACAGAAACAGCCCATTCGGCCCAACTAGTCTGTGCTGGTGGTTATACGCCACACGCGTCTCCTCACATTCCATCTACCTCATGTCAGCCTTTCAGCATATCTATCTATTCCCTTTTCTCTCATGTACTCATCTAGTTTCCTTTTAAAAGCATATTCAGTACACACAAACTATTAGATTGTGAGAACTTGTTCATTTTGTGAGGAACTGTTAAATGTTGCTTCTAATGTCAGAAATTGCTTTGTGTTGCTGTGATTCTACACCTGTATAAAATCTATGGCAACAATTAACTTTAATAAAGTTTAGTTGCCGTAATATAAAAATGATAGGGGAGCATGAGAGTGCCGGTCACAGGAGCTCCAACACACTGAACCATGGAGTGATGGAATGGGGATTCACACCCATGATCACCTAGTCAGTGAATTCCTGATCTCAGCTGTGCCACTGGGTGAGCAGAGGTCTGGTGCTTCTCCACAGCGAGTAGGGGAAAGCTGAAACAGCTCATCGGTTCCACGCCACTCCCTTCACCTCCGGTGGCACAGCTGTCAACATCAGGAAACTCTTGGGCGTGAGACTTATGATGAAAAACAGTAAGATTGGTCACAAACCCACCAGCATAAGATTTATCCCATGGAGTTGTGCTTATTTTTAAAGGGAAGATACATCAAAGTAAGTTACATTTTCAAACCAAGGCATATGAAAAACATTTCCTAAATGAGTGAGACATCTATAGAGAGGCTTTAGCATGAACATGATCAGAGAACTGCAACCTGACCTCTAAACCAGGGAAATGCATAATGGGGAGAGTCTAGAAGCAGAAAGCAGGAAATTATAAAATAAACTGCAAGAAACAAAAACCCTTTGAAAATGTTTCTCACTTTTCTGCCAGCACTACTGTTTTTGAAAGTAGTGGCTCTGGACCAAATTAGAAGGAAATCCTGCCCTCCGTCCTGTAATAAGATGGATTAATTATCAGAGCCAACTAATTCTCTGTAATATCAGTAACTAATGTTGACTATAAGTCCAGTGAGTCACAGAACATACAGCATGGAAGGAGGCCATTTGGCCCATCGTGCCTGTTGCAGCTGTCTGGAAAAAGTCCTATTCCATTGTCCTTCCTCCATACTTAAAAAAAAAAAAAAAATGTTTTTTCAAATATTTATACATTTTCCTTTTAAAAGCTATTACAGATTCTGCTTCCACCACTCCTTCTGGGAGGGCATCCCATATCTGAATAACCCTCTGTATAAGAACGTTTCTCCTAACCACTCCCTTCATTCTTTGGCATTTATACCCTTCAATTACCAACTAACGAAAATATATTTTCCCTATTCACCGTATCAAAATCTTTATTTAACTTATCAAAAAAGACAGAGTATGAGGAGAAACAGCTGAAAATGTATTACTTGAGTAAATACTATAATAAAATACCTGCTGGGGAGGATTTAATCTCTTTGCTAATTTTAATGAAAAAGTAGACATGAATGAAAACTATGTTTAAGGTTGATAATTAGAACTAATTAATTCTTAATTCCTTCTAGGTATTATTGATAAGTAAGTCTGATCTTAAGGTTTTGCTAAGATTAGTAAAGACAGCGATTTTAGTCCATGTGGCAGGGAAGTTCACTTTTTGGAGTCAAAGGCCTAATTTGTTACTGGTTTTAGTCAACTTGATTTAGAACTACTCCTGTATGACATCCTGTACCTTTAATTGAGCTGGACCAGAAATCCCAAGTGACAGAGGTGAAAGGACATAATTCTGGTAAAGTACTTCACCATGTTTGCTCACAGACATTGATAGTTGTTCAACAATAAGATGGTGGCTGCACAGAGCTCAACTGAGCGATAGTACCTGTTCACTTCTAAGCCTCTTATGACATATCAAAATGTATCCAAAGTCTTAGAGATGCCTTCCTATTAAAAACTGTCATTGTCTCTTTTATTAGATAAACTTTGGTGGTGACGTACCAAAGTCGTATTACATCCTTGAATCCATTAAGCAACAATATGAAAACACAGTCACCGTCAACAGGGGTTCCTCGTTTCAGTCTGAATATGAGATGCTCTTCCCTGGCTGTGTTTTGAGGTGAGGCTGAGCCTAATACACTATTTGTGCTGGAGTCTCTGGGTAAGAAACATCCTCTAGTTTTCAAAATACATGCATTTTGTACCCTATATTATCTACAAAAACTCTTGCTGAATATCTTGTAATAAGAGTAATGAAGAAACTCTAAATGTGCTTGGAATCGTTGTGTTTTGTTAATACAGATTCCCCCCCCCCCCCCACCCCCCAGAAATGGCCTGGTAACTCTGATGGAAGAGTATTGAACTCCCAACCACAGGGGTTGAGTTTGAATTCCCAGCGTCAACTGGCACTTGAATCTTACTACCTCTACTAGTTGAGTTCTCATCATTAGGCCATTAGGTGAGACACCTATCAGGACATAGCAATCAGAAGGAGTAGAAACTGTCTGGAACCTCCACAGAAGCAGTCACTGTCAGTTGGTAGTACCTGTGGCCAAGACTGTTCCAACCTCTTGCTGAAGGAGAAGGGTGGTAGCAATGGCAGAATTATATAGGGTAAAGGGAAAATAGAAATCAAATAGGTATTTGTATCAATTCCTTATTTACTACATATAGATTTGTCTCATTCAAATATATATTTAAAAAATAATTTGTTTTATATAGTTAAAACATGTCTTATTTCTTGCTGTAGTGTAAGGAATTAAAATTCTGCAGTTTTCCATTATTCAGTCAAGATAAAAGTTATTAATGATGGAGAACTTGATCTTTTTAAAATTGCAGCCGTGCAGAAAATTTTCTCCAAGTTGAACTGAAAGAGACATTACAGTAATCCCTCCCCATCTGCGGGGGATACGTCCCTGAAAACCCCCGTGGTTAGTAAAACCGCGGTTGGCAAATACAGTATAAATGTTCAAATAACAATAAAAAAGAATATAAAAGCAATAAAATCAAGTTATTTACCTTAATCCTAAATTAAAAACCGCGTATACGCAAAATTCACTGCCGCGGTTGGCAAAAGTTGTCGCAGAGAGGAAACCGTGTATACTTGAAATCCGCGTATGGCAAAACCACGGTTGGGGCGGGATTCCTGTATAATGATTGACTAGCCTGCTACCTCATGTAAGGAAATGTGTTAGCTCCAACATGTAATGTAGTAGAAGTATTTGAACAACAACAATTTGCATTTATATAGCACCTTCAATGTAGAACATTCCTAGGCGCTTCACAGAACTGTAATCAGGCAAAAATCGACACCGAGCCAAAGAAGGAGATAGTAGGAGGGTGACCAAAAGCTTAATCAAAGAGGAGTGTCTTAAAGGAGGAGAGGGAGGTATAGAGATTTAGGAAGTCAATTCCAGAGCTTAGGGCCCAGATGGCTGAACGCACATCCACCAATGGTGGGGCAAAAGAAGTAGGGGATGCACAAGAGGTCAAAGTTAGAGAAGCGCAGTTCCTGAAGGAGTGTAGGGCTGGAGAAGGTTACAGAGATAGCGAGGGGTGAGGCCATGAAGGGATTTAAACACAAGGATGATCATTTTAAATTTGAGGTGCTGCGAAGTTTCTATATTTCTGAATTCTGACTCTGTACTTCTAGGTGGCAGTTCATGACTGAGAATGCAGACATTGGGTTCGGTGTGTATCTGAAGACAAAGATTGGAGAACGACAAAAGGCTGGTGAAATGGTAGAAGTGGTTTCCAACCAGCGATACAATAGTCACCTGGTACCCGAGGATGGAACACTTACCTGCCAGGAACCCGGAGTCTGTACGTCAGTAAGCTTAATTAATAAGCTGCCTCTATTAAATTCATAATTTCAGTATTTTCAGGCGACAGTTCCAGTGCTGTTATTGTAACTAATGTGGTTACTGTGGTTGAGGTGTATCAATCAGTAATATCTAGGCATATTGGCTATTGGCACTCGTTATAAGCCTCTTCGGACACCGGTAGAGCGGGACAGGAAACTCTGATCAAATTAGAACAGTGTTGTCCAGTAGAAATTGCTGACCAGCCACAGGAATGGCTACGGCTACACCATTTCAGCCACATGCACTAATTTTAGTAGAAAACGCCTTGCACAATACAGGTAAAGGTACTTCCCGTGTATATTTCTTAAAGATCTACCACTATTCAGTAACCAAGGAAGTAAAGTACTCACAACAATCAAAAAGCACTTGCACACTCAGCTTTTCGTCTTACCATTTTCCAACAAACACACAAGCATATGCTGTGGAATATGAGTATTGAGGTCACATGCATCACGACGGTGTCTATTGCTCATTTTTTATTTAGTAATCAGAAATGCAATTGGAGAATATAACAGTGTCGATAGAGAAGTTAATCTAAAAATAATATTTCAATATGTGTAAAAGATTCCATTCTCAGGAAAACAAGGACAAGTAGAACAAGCTGAGGATAACTAAGCATTAAGAATGCTAAAAAGGCAATAGAAAAAAGGATTGCAGTAGTGGGGAGAATGGTTGATCACCTGTTTGTATTGCACAAGAGGTGGATGTAGGGATAGCAAACAGGATTTTGTGTTGTATTTCTAGGACCGTTGTCTACAAAATGAGGATAATTATATTTAGGTTGTACAAGACTCTGGCACATCCACATTTATGAAGAGTCCAGGGAGTGCGGAAAATGGCATGGACACCCACGCCTTTATGTAAATGACCCCGTCCCCAGGATTTGGGACAGGGTAAATATAAATACCGAGGCAGACTGACTGTAGAAATCTGGCCCACACTGCACTTCTGGTGGTGGAGCAGGTTCCCCTGGAATTTCTGGACTAAAATCTTATTTTTTTCTTGTGCCTCAAATTTATTTGTAATTTTTTTTTTTAACCTGGGTCACAGTGCACTCTGGGTATTGTAGCTCCACAGAAGGATGCTGAAAACTACATCTCTCTCTCTCTGTCATACATGCAGAATATAATCCCAGGTAAAAATTCACAATCTCCGGGCTCCTGACAGAAGGCCAGGCCTATCTGGGAAACTTCTTACAGGCATTTCTAACATTAAACTTAACCATAATGATTAATTCGTTTTTTTTTTCCAAATTTGTGCATTTTTTGTGTGTGTGTGTGTGTGTGTATATGCAATGTAGAGATGTTGCTTCAGCTGTATACACTGACCTGAGTGAAGAAGAAAAATTGTGAAGAAAAACTGTGAAGGAAGTCTTTGAGTAATTTGTTTTGTGATACTTGCTGGTTCGTGAATGATAGCTTAAAAAAAATTGCTTGGTTTTCTGCTTGGTACTCATTCTTTATTGGTATTATTTACTACACTTAGATTTGTTCACATTTAGTCAGATTGTGATTGGTTTGAATAGCCACTTATCTGTTAAATTACTAATAATCTTTTGCTGTACAGAAAAAAGATTGTACTGTTGACATTTTGGAGGTGTGATGCTTTGCAAAGCTGTGATGCAATGGGCATGCACTAGATACAAGCATTTTATATACTGATCTACAAGCACAGCTGTGTAATAACATTAGATCCATAGAAACTAACAGCACAGAAGGAGGCCATTTGGCCCATTGGTCTATGCCCACTCTTTGCTAGGGCAATCCAGAATGAGACTGCCCCACTTTCTTCCCCTGCTTCAAATATTTATTCAATTTTCCCCTTAAAAGATGTAATGGTCTCTACCTCAGCCACTCCCTGTAGCAAACCATTCTTTGCTCCAACATCCCTCTGAGCCCTCTGCCAAGTTGGTGCTGAACTCCTCCAGGCTCCTTGGCATTGAGGGCAGTGTTCCCAGTGCATCAAGCATTTGGGTATGTACACCCATCAGCCTTCTTCTCTAGCCTGGCCCATCAAAGTCATCATCCGAGTCCTCTGCATCAAAACTAGTGTGCGATCTCGCCCTCCGGCAAGCTGGCACCTGCGCTCTCCTTTCTCCCCTGCCCTGGCTGCAGCGCACTTGTGCCCGGTGTCTCACCACGTGCAGATCCCGGCTCTATCCTATCCTCTAAATTACGCGCAGTGTCAGCATCTGAGCTGGTGGCTGCGACTGTGAAATCGAGTGATGGTGTGTCTCATCTTCACTGTCTTCTTGCTCTTCCTCCACTGCCTGAGCAGGTTGCAGTTCTTGGAAAAAGGCACAAGGGTAGGGTTGTGGTGAGGGGAGAGAAGAAAGTAAGAAGTGCACGCTTACACCATCAGCAGCTTCTCTGTCAGAAGTGATTGTGGGATGAGGGAGAAGTGGGATGAGAGAAGGAGGATTAGGTATGCGGATACCCTCATCTTCAGTGGCTTCAGCCCCTAAGGTGGCCACGGCCTCAGCAATGGCCCTTCCCATAATGGCCAGCATCGTCTCCTCCATGGGGCTTAGAACATGCAGGTGCACCTCTCCCCCTCCAGTTAGTTCCTGCTGCCTCCAGTTGTGCGCCACCTACTCTTGCAAGAGAGAGGGAAGTGTGTCAGTGAGTGTCTTGCAATCTGTGTGGGTGATGAGGTTGCCATGGTTGAATAGCTGGCAGTGTGTGCAAGCTGTGAGATGTCAGATTGAGGCTTGCAACAGTGCTAAGTGTGTGAGGGCGAGGTGAAGTATATGAATGCTAGGTATGAGTCCTGATTGATAGAGATTGTTGGTAGGTGAGTGATGGGGGTGTGTGGTGAATTGAGCAGTGGCTGAGGCTAGTGGTGCAGTTGGGAGGACGTGGCATTTGAAGATGCATTCACGGACCTTGACACTGATCATTAAACTTCCTCCTGCACTGCATCCATGTTCTTGGAGCTATACTCCTGGCATTGACCTCCTCCGCTATCTCTTGCCACTGCCTTCTGAGCATGTGTCTGAAGGCCTCCGACCCCCGAGGGTACAGGACGTCTCTCCTCCGTCCAACCTCTTCCACCAAGACCTCCAGTGCAGCGTCCGAAAACCTTGATGCCTGCTCTCTCCCATGGTCAGCCATTGTTGATTGTTGCACAGCATAGTGTTCCCAATGGTCTCAGCAGCCACAATGCACCTTTCCTTTAAGAGGTGCAGGCTAGCTTTAAGTAGTGCTAGGAAGTAACCATATTGGGCCCCCTGCTGATGCGTGCAGCCAATGAACGGGTTAATCGTGCATCGCGATCCCCACTCCCGTTTTCAGGAGCTAACCAATTTAACCCCCAAGGGCTTTTCAGCCTGCAAAGGAGACGTCTGAGAAGTAAAAAAAGACTTGCATTTATATAGCGCCTTTCACGACCACCAGATGTTCCAAAGCGCTTCACAGCCAATGCTTTTTCAAGTGTAGCCACTGTTGTAATGTAGGAATGTAAAGTGATCTCAGAGTTATATAAAGTAGTAAATGGTATGGAAAAGATTAATCTGGAATACTACTTTAAATTAAACAGTGAGATTAGGACAAGGGGACACAAGATGAAAGTAGTAAAAAGTATCTTTAATAATGACATCAGGAAGGTCTTCATGCAGAGAGTAATCAACACTTAGAATTGTGTTCCTGGAAGAGTGGTGGAGGCAAAATCCCTGGAATCATTTAAGAAACAATTAGGTCCAACAAGTGGGAGAGTGTACAGTTGTTCTGGATACACAAATTAAAGTGGGTCACCTTGCCTTCCTCATCTATAGGTATCTTGATATTGTGTGAATTTTAAACTGATGTCCCCAACCAGAGGAAATCGTCTAATCCTATTTACCCAATCAAAACTCTTCATAATTTTAAAACCCCTACTAAATCTCCTCCTGGCCTTCTCTTCGCCAGTGGAAATATTCCCAGCACCTCAACTGTCTCCTCACAACTATAGTTTCAGATTCCAGGCAAATCTATGATGTATGTTGTCCTTTCTATAATGGGGCACCCAAAGCTCCACACAGTACTCCAGCTGTGGCCTAAACAATACCTTGTACACATTTATCATGACATCTTTACTCTTGCATTCTGTGCTCATATTTATAAAACCTAAAAATGTTGTTGTCCTTTCCTTATGGCTTTACCTATCTGCACTCACATTGATGATGAGCAGCAATATCAGCACATCATTCACCTGTATGCATGTACAGAATGAGGAAAGGAATGTAGAATGTGAGCTTAGAAGAATTCTACTGCTGTTGAAACAATCTGTGTTACTCCTACCTGGTCCTTTGGTCACACAGTCACTGAAATTTTTCAGTGAAACAACATTGGGGATTTATATTTATTGATGAGCTGCCTAAGAATGAGGAAAACCAGAAATTTCTTTAAAGGGAAAATATGGGACCCATCATTGTTAGAGCCAAGATTTTCAAACTAGGAATCTTTTTGGATTCCTGTGTCCAATTTTCAAAAATGTAGAAACAAATATATATAGTATATTCTAGTGACATCTAGGGGCATAACATTAACACTGCACCAATCTTTACTTTTATCATCTTGACAGGAGTTCCAGTTGGATCTCTTCAATTTTATGTGGGATGCCAGCTGTCCATTGCACGCTCAGACACATGGCTAAATGAGTTACCCCATTATATACGCATGATTGCCAGTTTTAAACTTGGAAGTTTTGTTTTCCTTATTTCTAGCCCCCTCCCAGTTTCCATCCCAAAACTAGAGTATTATCCTTGATGCGGAGCTTGGGTTGGTCTAGGCTATGACCATCTCCATGGATACCGTCAGTCTTCTTCAATTGCTGGACTGAGAGGTGTTCTTGAGTAGCACAGGAAAGTACACCTCCCCAAGACATCCCAGTCCAGATTATAAATTCAACTAGAGGAGCGTGAGAATCAATCATAACTGGGCTTTAACTTGAGAAGAGTCTGATACTCCACAATTTTGCTCAATTTTTAAAATAATTCTCTCCTGCCTCCTCGAGTCTCCGTGAGCTATGCACTATTCTTCGAAATCTGGTGGTAAATTGGGCAAACCTGTCTTTCGATTTCCCCTTTTCCCTATGGGGAATCTTCTCCCTTCAGTAGCTTAGCTAAGATTGAAAGACTTCTTTTCGGAAGGTTTCCTCTTTTTGTAGTGAAATAGTAAATGTGTTCTTCATACATGTGAAATAGTGAATTCTGATGCAAGCCTGTAATCTTTGCACAGCACACCACATCACTGGGCAGTCCAAGCTGTGCTATTTTAGTGTAAATAGGGGCTATTTTAGTGTAAATAGGGACAATTTTTGCAAATTCTTTGATCAAAAATACATCTTAAAAAGTTAGAACAAAGTAAATTATTTACACAAAATGCATGTTTCCAACTGTGTTGGTTTGATTTCTTAATGTAGAGTAGTGAAGGTGAAAACTCTGGAATGAGAGGATGTTAGGATCCCTCTGGATCGATGAATTAAGATGGGCTGAATGGCCTTCCTCATCTGTAATTATCTTGTGAGTTTCTGATCTTGTGATTGTGAATCACATTTTAAATATGCCTGTAGAACAGAAAAAACTGTCAGCTTTTTTGATTGGTTCTTGGCTCAAATTTCCAAAGAACCAATCAAAAAAAGCTTCAGTGCTTACTTCACTGTCTCTGAGCACAACCCTCAATTCTTTGCAAATTCCAGGTCTGCGTGTCACTTTTGATCTCTGTGTTTCCATGTATAACATATATACTGAATTTATACCATATGCTGCAGCTCACCATGAGCAATGACACAGGAGATTCACATTTTCAGAAGGTGCAATGCTTCTTAACTGCTGTTCTTTACTGATCTCTAGAGCTAGATTTGATCGAGTTAAGTTTGCGCTTTTCACCTAAAACTGTAAATGGAGCCAGGGTAGTTACAAATGTAAATTACATACGGTAGCATAGTGGTAATGTCACTGGGCTAGCAATCAGAGGCCTGGACTAATGATCCAGGGACATGAGTTCAAATCCCACCATGGCAGCTGGGGAATTTAAATTCAGTTAATTAAATAAATCTGGAATAAAATGCTGGTATTAGTAATGGTGACCATGAAACTAGCGGATTGTCATTAAAAACCCATCCGGTTCACTAATGTCTCCAGACCCACAGCGTTGTGGTGGACTCTTAATTGCCCTCTGAAATGGCCTAGCAAGCCACTCAGTTGAATAAGGCGGCTCACCACCACCTTCTCAAGGGTAATTAGGGATGGGCAATAAATGCTGGCCTTGCCAGCGACGCCCACATCCCGGGAAGGAATTTTTAAAAATTCAGTTACCCTGAGGCGGGATCTTTAATTATCATTGATGAGATCATGAAACTTGCATGGTGTCGTCCATTTTTAAAAAAAAACTTATTTTCTTTCCCATTTTCTCTCTATTTATCCCCATCTCACCTGTAAGCACGAACTCAGGCTCTGAAGTGGAAGCCTGAAAAAGTCCAAACAGATATCCCCAATACAGCCAATTTTTCACCCCGCTTTCCAGTGCTCTGTTGTGTATTTATTGATCTCTGGCTTTGGCATGGAGTTCTGGCTCACTGCCAAAAGGCAAGCACACCATGGATACCTCCTTTTATAATTACATAGCAACTGCCCCTATTGAAGGAAATCAGCAGTGACTTGGCAAAGAGAATTAGCTGAACCCTACATGAATGCTCCTCCAAAACCCACCCCACCCTTCCAAACATAACAACTATTGACACAAACTACATGTCAGTTGACATTATCTACTAATGTGAGTACACTGCCCACAAGTTTTTTTTTAAACCACAATTTACCATCATGTAAACTGTACCACTTTCCATTGCTTTTTTTTTTACTGTTTCATTTGTGGTACTAGGCAGTAGGTTCCACACTGTGCGGAGACATCATTAATTTATCTGGATCATTTCACAGGCTATTGATTGGAGACCGAGTTTTGAAACGTTTGTGTGATTGACATTTTTGATTTATATTTTCTCCAGATGTTCTCAGATTTGACAACACCTACAGCATCATTCATTCCAAGAAGGTTAGCTACTCGGTGGAAGTGCTGCTGCCAGACAAGGGGTCAGAAGCACAGATGGATGGATGATCTTGGGAAGAAGATAAAAGAAGTGAATGTCAGTGAAAAATAACAACATTGTTTATCAGAGTAGTGAATCTGTAAGGCAACTTTACAATGAGGTGATTTCCGTTTTTGTGCAGTGTAAGCAGCGTATGCACTGAATGCAATGGCATGTGTTGCTGACTGGCTGTATTGTAGACACAGCAGAGCTACCTGTGGTGTGTGCATTTTGTCCTATGTGGGGCCCTGTTGAATAACCCATGGATTATCATGGTCCAGTCAAAATTGGGATAAACAGAGTGCCTATTAAGCATGCTGCTTTTACCATAAACGAGGTGAATGGGACACACACACACAAAGCCTTTTTAAATAAGAATTTCATCTAATATTCAGCATTGAGCTTTTTGTTTATACAAAAACAGCTAAATTGATTTTGGGTTATGTGTGTATTGGTATATTTGGCTGCTGTACTGTCCAATGGACATTGTAGCATTGGCCTGGAGGCCACACCTGTGGTATATCATCCAACTTAGAAAGGATCATAGAGGTTATTATAGTGTGATGTGCATTACCTTAAGTCAAATTAAATGGACAATTAGGTCTTATTTAAATTTTAACCAAAGATAAAACTACAACTGATTGTTTCCAAATGCTGTTTCTGGATTTCTGTTTGCTTTTATAGTAAAAGTACCTTTGCACTTAGGCCTAATTCCGAATTAAAACAAAAAACTCCCAATAATATAATCTACTCTCCCATTCACAGGCCCATTTTAATGCCTTCTGTGACAGTCCCATGTCACTCTCAATATTCAGATTAAGAATAATTGTAGCTGCCCCGTTTCCATTTATCTTCCACACCAGTACAACTGATAAAACACAGCACACTCACTTAATCTCTCAAAGACCCAACAAATGCCAAAGAGGATGATGCCAGATATCAATCATCTCTCCCTACAAAGCCTGGCATTGGAGTGATGTCTGGTTCATATTTATTAGGATTGCATTTTAGTGCTTCAGACAGTTAGGTTTCTGAAGACCTGAATTGCAGCCTTGACGAGCTGAACCATTGGGAGTTTCCAAAACCCCTTTGAGCGTGAATTATCCTGGTTGCATAAAATCTTCAGATTCTTATCCGTAACCTCTACCATACTTTGAATCCATCGTTCTACTCACGGCTTGCAGGGTGAGAAATCCTAGACGGTGGCAAGATCTACACTGCAAGTTTCACAAGTATTATTGTAGAATTAATTCAGTATGTGTTCTGGCATTGTACATATATTGAATTAACTCCAGAACAAAGCTTGCATTTGAGTGGGTGCAAGTCTCCACATTAATTTCCAGTAGCTAGAGATTCTTCTGGGTGGAGAACTCCACTCTAGTTCTCCTATAGTCATTTAAAGCTGCAGTATTCTTTATCCTGGTGTCTTCCAGACCTCTAGTACATAGTTCCCTCTAATATTTTTTTCATGCGCGGTCCCTTTAAATTTGCTGTGCAGCTGCGCATGCGCAGTATCTTCCAGCGGCAACAGTTTGTGAGTGGCCTGCGCCAGACCTCCCGATTGATGCGCGGCCCCGTGCCCGCGCACTTAGGGTGAACATTGATAGTAAGCCTCTTTTTTTTTTTAAATGGAAAGATGATTCTTTTCCTTTCTGTTTGCTTCCTTGATACATTATTGGTTACCAAGCTTCCTCTTCCTTCATCTGGTAAGATAGGATAGAGTCATAGAGTTATACAGCACAGAAAGAGGCCCTTCGGCCCATTGTGTCCGCGCCGGCCGTCAAGCCCTGTCTATTCTAATCCCATTTTCCAGCACTTGGTCCGTAGCCTTGTATGCTACGGCGTTTCAAGTGCTCATCTAAATGCTTCTTGAATGTTGAGGGTTCCTGCCTCTACCACCCTTTCAGGCAGTGAGTTCCAGATTCCAACCACCCTCTGGCTAAAAATGTTTTTCCTCAAATCCCCTCTAAACCTCCTGCCCCTTACCTTGAAACTATGCCCCCTGGTTATTGATCCCTCTACCAAGGGGAAAAGTTCCTATCTATGCCCCTCATAATTTTGTACACCTCAATTAGGTCCCCCCTCAGCCTTCTCTGCTCTAAGGAAACCAACCCCAGCCTGTCCAATCTCTCTTCATAGCTGAAGCGTTCCAGCCCAGGTAGATGAGGTTGTATAGTTTAGCACAAGTGCCATTGATAATTGCCTGATACTGCAGCTTGATTGTTGCTTCAAAGGATGCCAGATTTTCCTTTGCACTAAAAGAACATCTGCCTATGTCGTTGATCTTCATTGACTGGGCCAGCTAAGAATTGAGAAAGTTTACTCAAGTGAAACAAGTGAGTTCAAACACCCAGCAACAGTGGACTGCAGCTTATGACTCACTAGTTGGGAATCAAGTGTTCAGTTTTGAAACTGCGAACCCACCACTTCCGTTTACAAATGTGATGAATCACCACGACTTTGTGACTTTGTTTGATTGTATGATTCAAGCAGGTTGAGAAAGGCAACAATGATCTGTGCCTCCTCCTGAGAAAAAGACCAATTAATTTGGCTACTGTGTCATCTTAGAGCCTGATCAAGAGTTAACCACAACATATATTTCTAAAATGATACGCTCTCCCAATGGTTCAGTGCACTCTCTGGTGCAGTACTAAGCCATGCAGACTGGAAAGATTCTGAATTTTATCCCCAGCTTATGCTGAGTTAGCTGATCTCATACCGGAAGATGGTAGTACAGTTGGTTAGGCTTGACTGCAATGCTTGCCTCATTTGTTTAGCCTGCTAACCCTCCTATCTAGGTTCATGATTGAAAAATGACCGCCTGGGCAAGGTACTGGAGGATTGATAGTAACCATGGTACTATACCCAGCATGCGTCCACAGCATCAAGAGATTAGGAGAGAAAACTGAGCGGAAGGGATATCTAATACTATAAAATTCTCTCTCTGTTTATGACAATTTCATCCCAATCATATTCTTGAAAGTGTCAACATATTAGCAGTAGATTTCTGACTTTGTCCTCCAATGGGTAGCTTCACTTGTCAGGAACGCTATTTCGGAAATTCGGGCAGACAGTTTTCTAGTCATTCATTTCCACAGTCAGAAAATGATGCACACATGTGTCCAGATTTCTTATAAGTGCTCCCAGCAAGGACTGCAAAGTCATATTTTCTGGCAGTATTTTCTTTATTGATAATTACATTTCAGTGTAAACCAAAAGTTTGCTTCTGGACAATTTTTAATTGATGAAACTGAGTTTAAACTATATTGGAAAAGAAGTGCTGCAGCTTTACTACTGTTGGGTCCAGGTCAGCACATTGATTTACAGCTGCAGTCATGCATCACACACCACTAGCAGGGTTCCATTATTCACAATTGCTTTCATTCCAGTACCACTGTTACTTGAAGTGCCATTGATTTTAGAGTTTATTTAATTGCAAAATCTACTACAGAATGTAATAAGTATCTGTGATATTTGTGTGGCTGGACTGATATTTTGTAATTTAATATACAATTGAATGTGTATTTATCTAGTGAAGAGATATTTTTAAATCAGGCTTGGTTTGTGGAAAATGTAAACCCTCTCCAGGTCTATTTCCTTGCTTGACAGCATGAATATCAGCAGATTAATAAACATCAGGTAATCATTAGAAGTGATCTAACCTTGGTTCCTGTGAAATCACAGATAGCAAGAGTGGTTTATTAAAGTTCCAGAAATTTGAGATTGTACTCGACCCTTTTATCCAGGTCCTTACATGTGTTATTTATAATATGCACTGGATACTATTATCTGTAATTGTTAATGTTAGTCATACTGTTGTGGTCCTGTGTCTGAAAGTTGCATGAAGAAATGAAGAGGTCTTCTTCTTAAAAAGCATTTTGCAGGTCTCATTTTGGATTAAAAAAAGAACCTTTACTCCTTGTCCGTTACAAAGACAAGATTACATAGGATACACAGCACAGAAACAGGCCATTTGGCCCAACCAGTCCATGCCGACGTTTATGCTTCACTCGAGCCTCCTCCTGTCTTTCCTCATCTAACGCTATCAGCATAACCCTCTATTCCCTTCTCCCTCATATGCTGATTTGCCTCCCCTTAAATGCACTCTTTCTCTATCCACTCTATCAAAACCTTTCATAATTTTATAGGCCTCTATTAGGTCATCCTTCAGCCTTCTCTTTTCAGGAGAAAAGAGACCCAGCCTGTTCATCCTTTCCTGATAGGTATAACCTTGCATTTCTGGTATCATCCTTGTAAATCCTTTTTGCACCCTCTCCAGTGCCTCTATATCCTTTTTACAATATGGCGACCAGAACTGTACACAGTACTCCAAGTGTGGTCTAACCAAGGTTCGATACAAGTTTAGCATAACTTCTCTACTTTTCAATTCTATCCTTCTAGAAATAAACCCTAGTGCTTGGTTTGCTTTTTTTAAATGGCCTTTTTAACCTTCGTCACTACTTTTATTGATTTGTATATATGTACTCCAAGATCCCTTTGCTCTTCTACCCCATTTAGATTCTTATTTTCCAAGTAATATGTGACCTCCTTATTTTCTTACCAAAATGTAATACCTCACATTTATCTGTGTTGAAATTCATTTTCCAATTATATGCTCTGCAAGTTTATTAATGTCTTCTTAGAGTTAACAGAAGTTGATTTGAAGTAAAATACATAATTTCTGAGCTGCTGATTTCTGTGATGATTGAGCGTATCACAGTGTGACAGTCACAGAAGGCTTTTAAATCTGTGATGCCAGTACTGCTGTTTACAGAGAAATAGTGTGCAATTGATCAGAATAAATTGTTCATTCAGTTTACATCTGATTAACAAAATAAGAATGTAGAAACAGAAAAGGCTATTCCGCCTCTCTAACTGGCTCTATTGTCCTGTCCTTGTAGGACCTGATCTGACACATTTTTCAAAATTCTTTTTGTACTCTAAACCGCCACTGTGTTGAATAGGAAATGATTAAATTCCCTTTATAATGTAGATGGTATTGAGTCAAAATAAGTCAATTCTAAATATAAAGAAGTTATTCCTTATGCTAAAATAACAACAGAAAATGCTGGAAACACTCAGCAGGTCAGGCAGCATCGAGGAGAGGAGAAACAGAGTTAACGTTTCGGGTCGAGACCCTTCGTCAGAACTGGAAAAGGTTAGAGAAGAGAGATTTTTAAGCAAGTGCAGGGACAGGGAGGAGGGGAGGAAACAAAAAGGGAAGGTCTGTTTTCGGGTGGGAGGCAGGAGAGATTGACTGACAAAGGGGATGATGGTGCAAGGCAAAAGGAGAGGTAATGGGACAAGGTAAGAAACAAAAGATAGCTCTAGATGAGGTGCAAATGGCGGTGGCAGACTCATCAACAGCTACCATGTGAGAAAAAAAGGGGAAAAAAAATATAGGGCCAGAGGTTATAGTCTGAAATTGTTAAACTCGATGTTAAGTCCAGAAGGCTGTAAAGTGCCTAATCGAAAGCTGAGGTGCTGTTCCTCGAGCTTACGTTGAGCTTCGTTGGAACAGTTTAAGAGGCAGAGGACCGAGAGATCAGTGTGGGAGTGGAGCGGAGAATTAAAGTGACAGGCGATGCTAAAGCTAGCCTTATGCTAAGTTTAGTTTCTGACGTTTCTCAGTTTATATAATCATGTCCTCTGATTTTTATATCCTGATTTTATCTGTTTACATTCACCATATAAATTTCCTTTATTTAAGAATACTTTGATCATGTTGCCTTTTAGTCGGATCAAAATAGATTGAATTTTATTAGTTTCTTCTCATAGCTCAGTAACTTAAAACCTGGGATCTTCCGATTCCTCCTGCAAACTTCAGGCTTTTAACAGCCAAGACTGATTTCACCAGCCTTGGTGGTCCTCCTGCACTGTGGTTGTTGGACCTTTTTTTAAAGTTTTTTTTGGAGTGTCTGGTTAGAGCTGAAAGTAATTTGATTGATTCTTTAACAGTGATGTAAGAGTTCTTGTTAAAATCGTCTCAAGTTATTGAGAATCAGTACAAGGTGCTGTTACATGCAGCATGTAATTCAGTAGTTGTACAAAAGTTACTTAAATGACACAGTTCCTTGCACAATTTCTAAAACAATTAGCTGGGAGGCATTGATCACTAGACTGCACAGAGCTTTATATATATGTTTTTCAGAAATCATTTGGGCTGCTATGTGTCACGATGAAAAGAACAAGTATTTGTTTCCAGTATAGATCCAGCTGCAAGTCAGCAGCAATTCTTCTACCCAAAATATGCCCATAATGTTTTGGTAAAGTCAATAAATTGCTAACACAATGCAAATTACAAGGCTTTTTCCCTTTATGGTATTTTTTTTATGTACTGCATAACACACTGGAAGTGGTATGAACTCCCCAGCTGTCAGAGGATTGTATGGTAATTTTACAGCGTTCCATTTTTCCATAAGAATGATTAAGAAATGTGTTTTCCTGCATTTTGGTGGATACTGTATTTGTTAACTTCTGAAATATATATTGTATAGGTGCTTATGTGAGCCTCCTCCCCCAGTGGGGAGCCAAGGTTGCGAAGAACACGGGTTGGAGAGTCATGGCTATAATGTTGTAGCTCTATCTCTGACTCGCACTCCCTGTAAGCGCAGCTCCTTGCTGGGGCCACGGGAATCACAAAATCACCCCTGGTCTATAACAGCTTTATGTCAACAAAAAGTACTGAAATAGTTTTTCAAATAATTTTGCATTTGGATTTGTAACTATTGTGAGAAATGGATGTGATGCAAAATCAAGTGTGTATTTTGTGGAAAACAATAAAATGTGTTTCATGCTAAACTGATGTTTTTAGAATTTTTTGACAGTGGTTTCCTTTTACTTTATTGGTACATTATATTCGAAATCACGAGCTGGACTATGCTGTCTTCTGTCACCCAGATACTCATTCAAACATTCACTTTTAAATAAGAGGTGTCAGCTGGACTGCCAGTGCCTACCTGGATGAAGCACGTTTGGAACAGCTAGTACCCACAGGAAAAATAAGAGGGAAGCGAGTAGTAGGGCACAAGGTTGTGTTTGTGATTTTTCACATGGTGTGTTTCCTATCAAAACCATCCCATGTCATGACAGGAGGCCATGTGCTTCCCTGCAAGAAAGGGAAGGAGGAGGGATGAAAATGGAAAAGTCACTGATCCCCAGCCACCGTCACACACATCGCCATAGCAAGCTGAGAATAGCCCTGGTAGAGGGCTAGGAGCAAGTCTCCAGTCTGCCCCCTCTACCAGCAAAGGTGAGACTTCAGGAAGAAAATTAGTAAATGTGCCTGAGAGAGAAAAAAAAATTGCATTTATATAGCGCCTTTCACGAACACTCGACATCTCAAAGTGCTTTACAGCCAATGAAGTACTTTTGCAGTGGAGTCACTGTTGTAATGTGGGAAACGCAGCAGCCAATATGCGCACAGCAAGCTCCCACAAACAGCAATGTGATAATGACCGGTTTTTATGATGTTGACTGAGGGATAAATATCGGCCAGGACACTGGGGATAACTCCCCCGCTCTTCTTCGAAATAGTGCCATGGGATCTTTTACGTCCACCTGAGAGAGCAGACGGGACCTCGGTTTAACTTCTTATCCGAAAGACGGTATCTCCAACAGTGCGGCACTCCCTCAGTACTGCACCGGAGTCTCAGCCGAGATTTTCTTTTAAAGCTACTGAGGGAGTTAAAGTTTTGCTGGAGTGGAGCACAGGACTACCTGCTGAGATGTGACTTTCCACGAATTTTGCAAAACACTGCACGATTGAAGAAAGCTGCTGGTCATTCATAAGATGGGAGATTGCCTTCAAAGTTTGCAACAGGAGGATGCTGAGTGGATTTTTCTCAAGTCGCCATTTTGCAGTTGCTATGAGTAACAGTCTGGGTAAACACGAGTGTTGCCCCCCCCCCACCCCCAAAGGTCGGGTGTGCCATAAAATGTCTGCAGTCATCTTACAACTATTGGGCATGGCGCACAGATTCCTATTGCAGGATAAATGGGAGGGTCTGTGAGGGGAGGCCTAAAGCAGCTCCTGAATCCCCCAGCCCAGCCTCTACTCACCGAGTCTTCACCACAGTCAGAGCCGGGTCTGGAGACGCCACCGCAAAGGGGAGGAGTGCCCTGAACAGGAAAAAGAAACGGATCTAAATTTAACCTTTTTTTGGGCCAAACAATAGTCGCGGGGCGGATTTAGCATCTTCCTGCAGTCGAGTGTCCCCAGCTTTGCTTTCACCGCTCGCTGTGGCCCGGGGACCCCGGCGGCACTGCCGGTGTTTCCTGCTTTGTCCCGAAAGGCCGAAGCTTTGGGTGAACAGATCCGCTCCCGCGGGTGGTTGTGTTTTTTTTTAGGTGGAGGAACAGCTGCTTGGAGGGGATGGGCGGCCTGGGACCTGAGGGAGCCGAGCGGGACAAGGTCGACATCTACCGGGACACCTGGGTCCGGTTTCTGGGTAAGAGGCGGCGCGGAGGTCATTCGCGCGTTTGGGGCTCAAGCTCGGCTCGGTCCTCCGGCTCACTCCGAGCCTGGACCTGCCTCTATTCCCCCGATACTAAAGGTGTCAAGTCACTGCTTTTTTTGATTTAAAAAAAAAGTATATTATTCACGCTCCAAGCGTTTACATTTTCAGTACAATAAATAACCTTGAATAAAGTTAGTGCAACTCCACACAAGTCAGGGCGGCTGCTACTCACATTTCACACTCACATACTTGGTGACTCAGCGAGGACGCTCATCTTAATCACTGCTTCCTCCTAAATAGCACTTTTGGAGTTTAGTGAAACTATTAAATGTGTCAGGATAGCCGTCTGTGTGCCCCCCAAATACAGAGCTGAAGGGCTCCCCTCTCCCAGACCTGGGCTCCACACTGTCCCAAGTCTCAGCCAAGAATAAAGAGCCCCATGGTTAGAAAATAGATAATCCCACAGGAACTTACTGGGTAAGCACCGATTCGTGATGGTTGCCATGCTCTTTGCAGCAACTTCTCCACAGAGACCCAGCTCTATCATTCATGCTTGGTGTAAAGGAATGTGTGGAGGGATCCAGATTTCACTAGATACTTGCAGCTGGGTTGCCCCACCCATAAACTCACCTGCTCACCCCGTTTGTACTTTAACTTTTTTTTACAGTGCTTACAAACAGAAGTAAATTAGGAAGATTCTTTATTCAACAAAGGCTAGAGAGATTTGAGTTTTTGTGGGACAGGGTTTTTTTTAGCTCTATAACTCTCCCCTCCCCACCCCAAGAAAAATCAAACCCTAATAGGGATTAGGTCCTGGTACAAAGTGGCTTCAGCTTTGCACTGCTGCTAAAGTAGTGAAGGTCTGAAGTAAAGCAAAGTGAGAATGCCTATTCCAGGGAATCTTACTCCATTTCGTTCTGGTGTACGTTCACCCCTGACCTCCGGATTCAAGCTACATTTACACTATAACTGCAGCATTGGTGCAAAGCTTTACCACTTCACGCCAACACTACAGTTGTATTGTGCTGATCTTTAGATAAAACTTTAAAAATTGCATGTTCTACTGTATGTCCATATTTCAATGTATTTGTGGAGCCAATCTACAGAAGTGTGGTAGCAGCAAAACAAAAATCATAGAAAAGGAAAGATCTAGGATAATACGTGGCTAGTTTTAATTCACTTGTGAAAGGGAATCCTAATTAAGTTATGTCAGCAAGGCTATTAGTCAAGCTCAAAGCTGTGGGGTTGCAAGTAAAATCTTGGAAATGAATTATAAATTGGTCAGTGGGTACTTGTTAGAGGAAGGATAGGCGAGGTACTAAGCATTGTTGGGGCCATTAATCAATGCAAGCTGTTTAAATTTGCAAATGATGCCAACTAAGAGGGGTGGTGGAATCGGATGAGGAAGCACACAAAAATTAAAGGAGTTGGACAAAATATGTAAGTGGACAGAAAAATGGCTGATAACATTTAATCTAAACAAATGTAAGGTACTGCAGGTAGAAAGAAAAAACAGGTGGCACATACTCAGTGAATGACATTGAAATAGATACGGATGAAGTTGAAAGAGACCTAGGAATCTTAGTAGAATCATGTTCAACATTTCCAACCAATGGAGAGCATCAATCAACAAGGACAACAGAATGCTGAACTGTATAGCCAGAACAATAGATTCGCCAGAGAAAGTCATGATCAAACTGTATAATGCTCTGGCCAGATCACAGCCTGAATACTGAATCCAGTTGTGGTCACTGAGATACAAGGGAGACATCCAGGTGCTGGATGCAGTGCAAGGAAGAGTTATGAGGGTAATTCCTAACATCAGAGGTCTGAGCAGTGAGGAAAGATTGAAGAAATTTGGGTTCTTCAGCTTGAAAAGAGAAGTATAAGAGGCAATCTTATAGAAGTATATATAATATAGTATAGAACAGAATGGAAAAAGTAAGCTTGAAAATCACTTTAAAGCAACATGGCATGAGTAGTACAAGGGTACACAGGTTCATACTAGTGAAAGGCAAATTTAGGATTGATATCAGGAGGTTCTTCACACACAGAATGATCAACAGATGGAATGGACTTCCAGATAGGAGATGAAAACCCTGGAATCATTTAAGAACCAATTGGTTGCTGCCATGGGGGATCTTTAGGGTATTTCTGGATGCATGACTTAAGATGATCTGAATGGCCTCCCTCATCATAATTATCTTATGCAATGTGTGAGTGCATGTCAAAAATGTAATAAAATAACTATAAAAATACAAAAATACCCAGACATTAAGGTTATGTTTGGGTGATTTCAATGGCTAAAAGGCTTAGGAGTGATTATGTGTAGAAGATCTATTATTGGTTAGTCAGTAAGTTAGAATCGTAGAATCTTATAGAACAGAAAGAGACCATTTGGCCTGACCTGTGCCGGCTCTTTGAAAGAGCTGTCCAATTTAGTCCCACACCCCAGCTTTTTCCCCATAACCCTGAAAATTAGTCCTCAAGTACATGTTCAATTGCCTTTTGAAAGTTCCTATGGAATCTGATTCCACCACTCTTTCAGGTAGTCCGTTCCAGATCTTAACAACCCTCTGTGTGAAGAAATTTCTTCTCATTTCCCCTCTGGTTCTTTTGCCTATTATTTTAAATCTGTGATATCTGGTTACCAACCCACTTGCCAGAGGAAATAGTTTCTCCCTACTTGCTCCAGCAAAACCCCTCATAATTTTGAATACCTCTAATAGGTCTCCCCTTAATCTTCTCTGCTCTAAGGAGAACAATCCCAGCTGCTCCAATCTCTCCACATAACTGAAGTCCCTTCATCCCTGGTATCATCCTAGAAAACCTCCTCTGTACCCTCTCCAAGGCCTTGACATCCTTCCTTAAAGTGTGGTGCCCAGAACAGTACACAATACACAGTGGGAACATTAATGCTCATTGACGTCAAATCACAGCACAGATTGACAGGAGCTTCAGGGGGTGCGGAGGGGGCGGTTAAGAGAGGAGTTTAAATCATGGAGGGTCTGAGAGTGAATCAGGAGGAAGTGTTTGCCGGGCTGAAGGCTCGGGGAGTAGAGGACACAGATTGGAGGAGATTGGGAAAGAAGCAGGAGGAGAAACTTCTCACAGCGAGGGGCTGGGATTGGGAATTCTTGGTCTGAAAGGGCAGTGGAAGCAGATTCAATCGTAACTTTCAAAAGGAAATTGGATAAATACTGGAAGGGGGGGGGAAATGACAGGGCTCTGGGGAAAGAGCGGGAATGGGAATAACTGGATAAACTCCAACAAAGAGTCAGCACAGGCACGATGGGCTGAATGGCCTCCTTCTGTGCTGTATCATTCTATGATGCTTACGATTCTATGATTCACAATACTCCAGCTGAAGCCTAACCAGAGATTTGTAAAGGTTTAGCATGACTTCCTTGTTTTTGTATTCAATGCTCCTATTTACAAAGCCAAGTATCGCATAAGCTTTCTTAACCTGGAACCGATGTCCTCGGGGTAATATTTGCTAAAGCAGTTCGGGAGGATTTAAACTAATATGGCAGGGGAATGGGAACCTATGTAGCGAAACAGGGGGAAGTAATATGCAGTCAGAAACAAATGTTAGAAGGGTGAGAAACAATAGGGGAAGGCCGAGTAAACAAAGGCAAGAAACACAAAGGGCCATACTAAATCATAAGTCTAAAAGGACAAAGGATGTTAATAAAACAAGCCTAAAGGCTCTGTGTCTTAATGCAAGGAGTATCCGTAATAAGGTGGATGAATTGACTGTGCAAATAGATGTTAACGGATACGATGTGATTGGGATTACAGAGACGTGGCTCCAGAACAATCAAGGCTGGGAACTGAACATCCAGGGGTATTCAACATTCAGAAAGGATAGAATAAAAGGAAAAGGGGGTGGGGTAGCATTGCTGGTTAAAGAGGAGATTAATGCAATAGCTAGGAAGGACATCAGCTTGGAGGATGTGGAATCAATATGGGTTGAGCT
Source organism: Squalus acanthias (assembly GCA_030390025.1). Lineage (NCBI taxonomy): Eukaryota > Metazoa > Chordata > Chondrichthyes > Squaliformes > Squalidae > Squalus > Squalus acanthias. The sequence continues at coordinate 76,259,969 of CM059437.1, forward strand.
GCAGAACACCAAAGGGCAGAAAACGTTAGTGGGAGTTGTGTACAGACCTCCAAACAGCAGTAGTGAGGTGGGGGAGGGTATGAAACAGGAAATCAGAGGTGCGTGCAAAAAAGGCACGGCAGTTATCATGGGTGACTTTAATATGCATATAGATTGGGCTACTCAAACTGGAAGCAATACGGTGGAGGAGGATTTCCTGGAGTGTTTAAGGGATGGTTTCCTAAACCAATATGTTGAGGAACCAACTCGAGGGGAGGCCATCCTGGACTGGGTGTTGTGTAATGAGGAGGGACTAATCAGCAATCTTGTGGTACGAGGCCCCCTGGGGAAGAGTGACCATAGTATGGTGGAGTTCTACATTAGGATGGAGAAGGAAACAGATAAGTCAGAGACCATGGTCCAGAACTTAAATAAGGGCAACTTTGAGGGTATGAGGCGTGAATTGGCGAGGTTAAATTGGCAAGCGATATTTAAGGGGCTATCAGTGGAAGGGCAATGGCAGACATTTAGAGATCGCATGGATGAACTACAACAATTGTACATCCCGGTCTGGCATAAAAATAAAAAAGGGAAGGTGGCTCAACCATGGCTAACAAGGGAAATCAGGGATAGTATTAAAACCAAGGAAGTTGCATACAAATTGGCCAGAAGTAGCAGCAAACCCGGGAACTGGGAGAACTTCAAAACTCAGCAGAGGAGGACGAAGGGTTTGATTAGGGCAGGGAAAATAAAATATGAAAGGAAGCTTGCAGAGAACATTAAAATGGACTGCAAAAGCTTCTATAAATATGTAAAAAGAAAGAGGTTAGTAAAAACAAACGTAGGTCCCCTGCAGTCGGAAACAGGGGAAGTCGTAATGGGGAACAAGGAAATAGCAGATCAATTGAACAAGTACTTTGGTTCGGTGTTTACTGTGGAGGACACACACAACCTGCCGGAAATAAAAGGGGTCAGAGGATCTGGTAAGAGGGAGGAGCTGAGGGAAATCCTTATTAGTCGGGAAAAGGTATTGGGGAAATTGATGGGACTGAAGGCTGAAAAATCCCCGGGGCCTGATGGTCTGCATCCCAGAGTACTTAAGGAGGTGGCCTTGGAAATAGTGGATGCATTGACGATCATTTTCCAACATTCCTTAGACTCTGGATCAGTTCCGATGGAGTGGAGGGTGGCCAATGTAACCCCTCTTTTTAAAAAAGGAGGGAGGGAGAAAGCAGGGAATTATAGACCGGTCAGCCTGACATCGGTCGTGGGTAAAATGATGGAAGCAATTATTAAAGATGTCATAACAGACCATTTGGAAAGTGGCGACATGATAGGTCCAAGTCAGCATGGATTTGTGAAAGGGAAATCATGCTTGACAAATCTTCTGGAATTTTTTGAGGATGTTTCCAATAGGGTGGACAGGGGGGAACCAGTAGATGTGGTGTATTTGGACTTTCAGAAGGCCTTCGACAAGGTCCCACACAAGAGATTGGTGAGCAAAGTTAAAGCACATGGGATTGGGGGTAATGTGTTGACGTGGATTGAGAACTGGTTGGCACACAGGAAACAAAGAGTAGGAGTAAATGGGTACTTTTCAGAATGGCAGGCAGTGACCAGCGGGGTACCGCAGGGTTCGGTGCTGGGACCCCAGCTGTTTACATTATATATTAATGATTTGGACGAAGGGATTAAATGTAATATCTCCAAATTTGCGGATGACACTAAATTGGGAGGCAGTGTGAACAATGAGGAGGATGCTAGGAGGCTACAGAGTGACTTGGACAGGTTGGGTGAATGGGCAAATGTATGGCAGATGAAGTACAATGTGGATAAATGTGAGGTTATCCACTTTGGTGGTAAAAATAGAGAGGCGGACTATTACCTGAATGGTGGCAGATTAGGGAAAAGGGACGTGCAACGAGACCTGGGCGTCATGGTACATCAGTCACTGAAGGTGGGAATGCAAGTGCAGCAGGCAGTCAAGAAAGCAAACGGAATGATGGCCTTCATAGCAAGGGGATTTGAGTACAGGAGTAGGGAGGTGATGCTACAGTTGTACAGGGCCTTGGTGAGGCCACACCTGGAGTATTGTGCGCAGTTTTGGTCTCCTAACTTAAGGAAGGACATTCTTGCTATTGAGGGAGTGCAGCGAAGGTTCACTAGATTGATTCCTGGGATGGCCGGACTGACATATCAAGAAAGATTGGGTCAACTGAACTTGTATCCTCTGGAGTTCAGAAGAATGAGGGGGGATCTTATAGAGACATTTAAAATCCTGACTGGTTTAGACAAATTAGATGCGGGCAGAATGTTCCCAATGGTAGGGAAAACTAGAACCAGGGGTCACAGTCTAAGGATTAAGGGGAAGCCATTTAGGACTGAGCTGAGGAGGAACTTCTTCACCCAGAGAGTGGTGAATCTATGGAATTCTCTTCCACAGAAGGTTGTTGAGGCCAGTTCGCTAAATATATTCAAAAGGGAGTTAGATATAACACTCACAACTAAGGGGATCAAGGGGTATGGCGAGAAAGCAGGAATGGGGTACTGAGGTAGCATGTTCAGCCATGAACGCATTGAATGGCGGTGCAGGCTCGAAGGACCGAATGGTCTACTCCTGTACCTATTTTCTATGTTTCTATGTTTCTATGTAACCGCCTTATCAACTTGCCCTGCCACCTTCAAAGATTTGTGAATATGCACCCTCAGGTCCCTCTGCTCTTTCACCCCCCTCAAAATGGTACCAATTAGATTATACTGCCCCTCCATGTTGTTTCTCCCAAAGTGCATCACATTAAATTGCATCTGCCATGTGTCTGCCCATTTCGCCAGTCTGTCTACGTCCTCCTGATATGTTACTATCTTGCTCACGAATTACTACGTTACCAAGTTTTGTAGCAAACTTCAAAATTGCACTCCCTATACTTAAGTCCAAGTCATTTATATATAACAAGAAAAGCAATGGTCATAAGCCCGACCCCTGGGCGACCCCACTGCATACTCTCTCCAGTCAGAAAAACATCCGTTCACCACTACTCTCTGCCTCCCATCCCTTAGCCAATTACGTTGTGCTCAAACCTCAAAGTATGTAATAAATACCACTCCTAGACAGGTAGGCCCACAGCTCCAAGTGCATGCAATGTAGTAGTTGTCTCACATTTGTGCAGCAATTGATACTGCAGAAGAGAAATGTCTCAAGCTGTTTTGGGTTTTGCTCCTTTCATATTGTAGAGCACATTTTTAAAGCAAATAATGGCAAAAAAAAATGGAAACAACAGATAAGTTAACTCTAATGAAAGGTTATGGGGGAGAAATTCAGTATCGCCCCATTTGGGGCGCTAACTTTTGAAAGCTGGGAAACTTAGCGCCAGGCGCTAATGATTCCCAGCTTTTGCAAAATTTGGTGTTTGCACTCGAGGAAGGAAGTGGAGCGCTAAATCAAGTGCTCCACTTCCTTCCTGGAGCGCTAAAGGCCGCAGGCGGGGTGGTAGTGGTGCAGCGCTGCCGTGATCCGAGGCTCCTTCCCTCCCTTAAAGGGAAGGGCCATCGCTGCAGGCTCTGCATTGGGACCAGTTAGCTGGTCCCCGACGGCAGTCACGATCCGGCCCGATCAGCCCCATACACTCCAGCAGAGTGCCGGCCTGATCGATTGTGGCCCAGGAGGAATCGAAAAAATTCAATATCAGCGTTGTTAAAATTTTTCTCCTACCCGCGCCAACATCCCCTTTTATTTGCGCCTCCGAAGCTCCCGGCCTCCCGAACAACGCCTCCTGCAGCTGTCGGTGTTGTCGCCCGGCGATGCTGCAGGGGGCAGAACCGAAGTTCGGGTCCGGGGCGATGCGCACGGCAATGACGTCACAGGAGTTCGTGGCGCTAGTGGTTACCGCCGCCGCAAACCTCCATGTCAATTTCGCGGGCGTCGGTACTATCGCCGCGCCCGGTTGAAAAACCAGTAGCGCGCCGTTAGTGCCCCCCCCGGAGGCGCTAAGGTACCGAATTTCTCCCCCTATATACCTGAGACATTATTTTGTCTGTACAGGTGCTGCATGTTTCCAGCATTTTCTGTTTTTCTTTCAGATTTTCAGCATCTGTAGTTTTTGCTTTTTATTTATATTGAACAAATTCTAGTTTCTGATTTAAGATGTTTATCTTCCATCAAGAAACTGAACTATCTGTGTCTAAGGTTTAGTATTAAAATTCAGCAGTATAAAAAGTTACTGTGTTTTATGTGAATGTGTGCTTTCTCCTCCTAAGCAACAAAGAAATTGCTGTGGCTCAGTGGGTAGCACACTTGCCTCTGAGTCAGAAGGTTGTGGGTTCAAGACCCATTCCAGAGACTTGAGCGCAAAAATCTAGGCTGACACTCCAGTGCAGTGCTGAGGGAGTGCGGCACTGGCGGAGGTGCCGTCTTGCGGATGAGACATTAAACCGTGGGCCTGTCTGCTCTCAGATGGACGTAAAAGATCCCATGACACTATTTCGAAGAAGAGCAGGGGAGTTATTCCTGGTGTCCTAGCCAATAATTATCCCTTAATCAACATCACTAAAAACAGATTATCTGGTCATTATCACATTGCTGTTTGTGGGAGTTTGCTGTGCGCAAATTGGCTGCTGCATTTCCCACATACAACAGTGACTACACTTCAAAAAGCGTCCGGTGGTCTTGAAAAGCGCTATATAAATGCAAGTCTTTCATTATGAAGCCGATAATGCGCTTCTGTGAGCCAGTACTCCTGCTGCGCAATGTGCACTGGCTGGTTGAATTACCTGGGGAGTGAGAGAAGCCTGAGGCCTACTGTGTTCCTGGAGCACATGGAGTGGTATAATGTGGTGGGGAAGCACCTGTGGTGCTGAGAAGGCTTGCGCACCAGTCTTGGATAAGCCTCATTAAGGCCCCAAATTTCATGCAAATTTTTTTTCTGAAACCATAATGCGCAACTTTTTCAATATTTGCCAAAAGAATGTGTTCTGCAATATGAAAGAAGCTGAAGCAGCTGGAGATTCTTTGCTCTTTTTCCCCATTGCATCTGCTTGCATTGGGAGGAAATGAAGCTTATTTCCATACAATGTTGGCAGAAGTTGCTAATATAAAATTCTACCAGTAACATGCAACTTATATTTAAAGAAACAGATGAGAAGCTCCACCGTTATCACCATTGATGATCATGTCAGCCAAGGCAGTTATGGAGGAAAATTCGGTTGGTTAGCGCCTCCCGGGGGTGCTAATGGGGCGCTAGGAACTTAGCGCCCGAGCGCGGCGCTTTTAGCGCCGTTCGCGAAATTGACCAGTCGTTTTGCGGCGGCGCTAAACACTACCGCCATGATCTCCTGCGCCCGCAGATCGTGACGTCAGTCAAGCGTGCAATGCCCCGGTAGCGCCGCAGACCGGATATTAAGTCGTGCCCACTGCCTTAGCGCCTGCCGCTAGGAACGACAGGTAGAGGGGAACGTTTTCAAGTCGGGAAGGGGCTGGGGGAGCGCTATTTAAAGGCGGGCGCTTCCTGCCTTTTCTTGTCGGCAAAATTTTTAGTTTTAACGCTGCCCTAAGGAGTTTTGGCCCTCAGCACCACTTTTGAGGTTCCTAAGCGCCAAGTTCTTTCCCTGGGCCTATCCATTAGTGCTTCCAACACAATTGCTTTTGAGGTCTCTCCAGGCCAAGATTCAAGGCTGCAATGAGCAGGGTGTGGCTGGCCAGCAAGATGGCCCCTCCCCTTTAAGAACTGGACGGCGCCAGTCTGTCTGGCTTCCATGGTAATTGGCATCGCCTGAGCTTCGGTAGCGTTCTGAGGTAGCGCTCCCTGACGCTTGCGCCTTAAGAGAGGTGTGTAGCGCCTGATTTAGCGCTCAAATCACCTCCAAGGGCAATAGAGGCGAATTTTGCAGTTGGAGGCGATAATTAGCGCCGGGCGCTTATACTTTGCGCCCGGCCAATATTAGCACCCCAAAATAGGCGCTACTGAATTTTTCCCCCTTAGAGCCTGCCCAGATCCCATGATACATGACAGTGAACTTATTACATTAGTTACAGTACCTGACATGAGGAGGAATTTCTTCACTCAGAATGTTGTGAATCTTTGGAATTCTCGACCCCCAAATGGCTGTGGATGCTGAGTCATTGCGTATATTCAAGGCTGAGAGCGATAGATTTTTGGACTCTCGGGGAATCAAGGGATATGGGGCTTGGGCGGGAAAGTGGAGTTGAGGTCGATGATCAGCCATGATCTTATTGAATGACGGAGCAGGCTCGAGGGATCGTATGGCCTACTCGCTCCTAATTCTTATGTTCTGACCCAGGATGACCAGGAGGCTGGTGGGACTAGCTATACAGAGGGTGGCTCTGTTAAACACATTTAAACATAAAGTGAGCGCAAACTGAGTTTATTTGAACAGACAGAGCTCTTTATTATAACAAAAATCTTATTTTTTTTTCTTTTTGGCCGATTAAGGATATGCTAATGAAGTTGGTGAAGCATTCCGGGCACTAGTACCCGTGGGCCTGGTCTGGGCCAGTTACGGGATATCAACGGCGTATGTGACAGCTGATGCAGTCGACAAGGGGAAGAAAGCGGCTGCTGTAAGTACTGGCTTTATGCAAATGTTAACATACTGAACAATCCCACTCTGCTTACTATACGCCCATCGGTGTTACATTTTAAATTAGGGTGGTCACGAGCGCCATTCAGCACTTTCTGTTAGAAAACTACTCGGACGCCTAAGACTTAGGCACAATGTGATAGGCTGCTAGTGTGTGTGTGCCTGCTGTTCTGCACTGTGCAACCTGTCCCTGAACTGCATCACAGTAGACCCCATTTGTTAATTAAAGTTTGTCAAAGTTCACTTCAGACACAAGCTGCAGAATTGAGAATGAAATGTTGCACCCATCTGTTAGAAGATCTGCCTCTCCATTGTTTGTTTGTTGTAATAGCTTTATCGTTCCTCTGGCTAAGAGGGTGGGACAGTCCAGGGCATGTGTCTCCATGGTTGCAGATCACTAACAAGGACAGATCTAGTGGGACTTGTCCTCACAGCATTTCCTCCACTCCTTCCAATTCCTCTTCCCCCCCACCTCCGGCAAAAAAAAACTTCTGCTGAAAACCATTCTGTTTGAACAGGTTTATCTTGGCTTTCTATAGTGTCAGCTGTGGCTCAGTGGGTAGCACACTCGCCTCTGTGTCAGAAGGTTGTGGGTTCAAGTCCCACTCCAGAGACTTGAGCACATGAAGCTAGGCTGACACTCCAGTGCAGTGCTGAGCGAGTGCTGCACTGTCGGAGGTGCCGTCTTTTGGATGAGACGTTAAACCGAGGCCCCGTCTGCTCTCTCAGGTGGACGTAAAAGATCCCAAGGCACTATTTTGAAGAAGAGCAGGGGAGTTATCCCCGGTGTCCTGGCCAATATTTATCCCTCAACCAACATCACTAAAACAGATTATCTGGTCATTATCACATTGCTGTTTGTGGGAGCTTGCTGTGCACAAATTGGCTGCTGCGTTTCCCACATTACAACAGTGACTACACTTCAAAAAGTACTTCATTAGCTGTAAAGCGCTTTGAGACGTCCGGTGGTCGTGAAAGGTGCTATATAAATCCAAGTCTTTTTTTCCCTCTCATTTTAGGACTATTGAGGAGCTATCCATGAATTATCAGAGATTTTGACAAGAGTATTTAAAAAAAAATTAAAATATTTTTCATTTAACAATTTTTTTGGAAGTAGTAAAGGATGGGGGCATGGTTTCTGCTTGTGGATGTGACAGTTCCATTTGCCCCCAGTTTTAAATAATTCTGTTCCAGAAAAGCAAAGTTGTGACTTCCAACAGCCAGTAGCTGGTTTGTAGGCAATTCCTATGCGCACAGGGCAACACTGTTCAAAATTTACTGTACCCCGGGTAAGATCCCCCATCTGTCAATAGGGCTTGGTCATGGTAGAAGCCAGCACTCCAACCCAGGAGTAATGGGCTGAGCAATATAAATGAACTATGAATAATAACTAGCTATGAAACATACTGCATTTATTATGTAGCAAAATACCCCCATACAATGTTTCCCTACTATAGACTGTGTTTAGATTTTGATAGCATGTGGGAAAATACTTAAAACTGCAGAAGAAAGTTTTGAATAAAGAATGGTCAGCATATAGGAACTGTCATTCTGGAACTTTCCTTCCCACAACATTTTTAACTCATATGGAATAATGCAGCACCCAACAAGAAGTGTCAAATGTAATAATAGGCAATGTTTTATATATGTGGTGCCCAGAGGCTGGCCTGGTGATACAACTTGTTTGTGCGTTGAGTCACAGAGCTCTATCTCTGATTCCTTAGATCAGCTGGCCTACCTTTTTATAGAGAGAAGATTAAAGCCTGGGTCAGGGTCAACCCATGGGAAGTAGACAGAGGAATCGAGCGGCCTGTGTACAGGTTGCCCAAACAACCTCACAGCAAAGAAATTGAGCACTGGGGGTAGGTTATCTAGGAGAGAGTCAGCATAAAAGGAAGAAAGAGACAGGTCAGGAAGCAGTAGACAGACGCCAACTCAGCAGGAGAAAGCAATGATCGAAACCACCAACAGTAATGGAGACCTAAAGCTCATCGATTGTAAACCTCTGCAGTATGCCAAAATGTGGGGTAGCATTGAGTCTCAGCCTTCCCAGCCATCGAAGAGAACTCTTTGAGCTTAGTTTATTCCCAAGTGTAGGTCTGCCACAAGCAAGGCATTCTTTCTACTGCTTTTTAAAACTTACAAGCTGCCAAGAATGCCAATTTAAAATTTTTCTTTCAAGTGCTTCAAATGCCTAACAATCCTCACTCTACTCCCTCTTAGGCTCATGGAGACAAACCTGGAAAAGCTGTGACGGTTGGTGCAGCGGTGGTGGATACTTTTATCTGGCAGGCATTGGCCTCCGTTGTAATTCCAGGATTCACCATCAATCGGTTATGTGCAGCTTCTCTTTTGCTACTGGGGAAAACTACGAGGTGGCCACTGCCTGTGAGAAAGTGGACAACCACCGCTATTGGCCTGTCTGCCATTCCAGTCATTATAACTCCCATTGACAGGTAAGACCTTGTCTTGGGTGGTACAATTAAGTGTTTCAGACTTTCTAATTGGTTTAAAAAGCCAATGTGGTACATGTATCAATACCTCACTCAAAAGAACACAACTTTTTGATGGGGGGAGGGGGGGGGTTTACTTGGTTATGCAAAGTTTTTAAACTAACTGAAAGCAACTGGAGAAAAAAGGGAAAGAATTGTGTGGCGACCAATGTGATATCTGCTGGATGTGGGGAAGAGGAAAAATAGTGAAGGTCAGTGTATGTAGCAACGCCGTAAACATGTTTTTTCTGGATCATTTACCATGCCCTTATAGATAGCAACCAGAGTAATTCTTCTCCTATGTTTAGCTTATTGGTAACTGGTTTGCATAACTCACTTTTGATCTTCAAAATAGGAGAGTTTTAAAAACCCTTAACTTATTGAACTTCTGGAATGAGTTTGGACAGAACACATGACACACTTGCGTTGTTCACTCAGCTCATCCACTGCTGAAACCCTCATCATTGCCTTTGTTACCTCTAGACTTGACTATTCCACGCACTCCTGGCTGGCCTCCCACATTCTACTCTACATAAACTTGAGGTCATCCAAAGCTCGGCTGCCCGTGTCCCAACTCGCACCAAGTCCCGTTCACCCATCACCCCTGTGCTTGCTGACCTACATCGGCTCCTGGTTAAGCAACACCTCGATTTCAAAATTCTCATCCTTGTTTTCAAATCCCTCCATGGCCTCGCCCCTCCCAATCTCTGTAATCTCCCCCCCCCCCCGAGATATCTGTACTCCTCTAATTCTGCCCTCTTGAGCATCCCTGATTATAATCGCTCAACCATTCGTGGCCGTGCCTTCTGTTGCCTAGGCCCTAAGCTCGGGAATGCCCTCCCTAAACCTCTCCGCCTCACTACCTCTCTTTCCTCCTTTAAGACGCTCCTTAAAACCTACCTCTTTGATCAACTGCCCTAATCTCTCCTAATGTGGCTCGGTGTCATTTTTTGTCTTATAATACTCCTGTGAAGCGCCTTGGGACGCTTTACTACGTTAAAGGTGCTTTATAAATACAAGTTATTGTTGTGTGGTAATAGGCAGTCTATTGTCAAACCCATTATGCCTTGTCTTTTATCCCAAGGCTATAGATTCACTGAACAATGTAGTCTCAGTGGAATTAATCAATGACTTTAATGTGAGGATAGTATGACCGACTGATTAACCTTCCACAATGGCCACTAGGGACAATGAGCCCAAGTTGTAAATTTCTGTTGTGGGTCATGAAAATGGAGGATTAAAGACCCAAAGCTTACCAGGGGGCATGGTCTTCACAATAAATGTGCTGGTGAACAGCACACTACGATCGACAGAGGATTTGTGGTCACATTTCATAATTTTTATTATGTTGAGAAAAGACAAATTTCCACAAGTAATGTATGTATAAAATCCCAATGAAGTTTATTTCTCATGAGCTTTCATCAGTACAGTTAGAAAGCTGTATTCACAAATGCATTGGAACCTCATAACCACCATATGGAGCCCCACCCCCACTGGACTGATGATTTGGCTTTTCAAACTCGGTATGGAATCTGTTTGATATTAGAAGAAAGCTGCTATGCCTGCCAGGGAGCTGAGCTCCACAGTATGATCCAAGAACTCAGGCTTTGGTCATTTAACTTGGTGCAACCTGTAGCAAAGCACAGGCAGCAGGAAACGCTGTACATTGCACTGCACAGATACTGGTCTGAGCATTATATCTATTATAATGGTAGTTGACATTGCTGGTCTACCAAGGTGATAACAGATTATTCTCTACTTTACTTTAGATTCAGTAAAGTTTAAGTCCTATAGACTCAGTTTACAGATTGAAGTTCAATCACTTGTACTAATATGCAGTATATAGTAAACAATCATTTACAGAAATAGAAGCCATTGATTAGATCATGGCTTTGTGTCACAAATCATGAAACCACTTTGAGAGACCATTTTACTCCATTGTATACAGAAGGTCGAATTTAACCCTACCCGCCAGGAAAAATCAGTTAATACCAAGCAGGTTAGTTACCCGCTCGGAACTCGCTCTTTCTCACCGCCTGCGATCTTAACCTGCAGGGTTCTGCAGGTGACTGCGGTGCTTTCCTAAAGCCGGCAGGTGCCTCATAAGTTTATGAAAATTGGAATCCTGTTAGGTCACTAGGAACCTGATTGGATTTTAACCCAGGCCTCAGTGAGGAGGCTATCCCACCAGGTGAAAGCAGGTCAGCAGCTGTTGGGAGGGATGAAGTCCCAAGGTAAGTCTTTTGTGACTGTGAAAAAGGTAAACTATCCCTCCTCGTTCTTCTTGACTTGTCTGCAGCCTTTGACACGGTTGACTACTCCATCACCGTTCAGCTGGGTGGAACTGCACTCACCTGGTTCCATTCTTACCTATCTAATCATAACGAAAGAATCATCTGCAATGGCTTCTCTTCCCGCTCCCACATAGTTACCTCTGGTGTCCCCCCAAGGATTTAACCTTGGCCCCCTCCTATTTCTCATCTACACACTGCCCCTTGGCGACATCATCCTAAAACACAGCATCAGTTTCCACATGTATGCTGACGACACCCAACTCTACCTCTCTACCACTTCTCTCGACCCCTTCACGGTCTCTAAATTGTCAGACTGCTTGTCCGACATCCAGTTCTGGATGAGCAGAAATTTTCTCCAATTAAATATTGGGAAGACCGAAGCTATTGTTTTCGGTCCCCGCCACAAACTCCGTTCCCTAGCCACTGACTCCATCCTTCTCTCTAACATCTGTCTGAGGCTGAACCACACTGTTCGCAACCTTGGTGTCATATTTGACCCTGAAATGAGCTTCCAACCACACATCCGCAGCATAACAAAGACCGCCTACTTCCACCTCCGTAACATCGCCCGTCTCCGCCCTTGCCTCAGCTCATCCGCTACTGAAACCCTCATCCATGCCTTTGTTACCTCTAGACTTGACTATTCAAACGCACTCCTGGTTGGCCTCCCATGTTCTACCCTATGTAAACTTGAGGTCATCCAAAATTCGGCTGCCCGTGTCCTAACTCGCACCAAGTCCCGTTCACCCATCACCCCTGTGCTCGCTGACCTACATTGGCTTCCAGTTAAGCAACACCTCGATTTCAAAATTCTCATCCTTGTTTTCAAATCCCTCCATGGCTTTGCCCCTCCCAATCGCTAATCTCCTTCAGCCCCATAACCCTGAGATATTTGTGCTCTTCTAATTCTACCCTCTTGAGCATCCCTGATAATAATCGCTCAACCTTTGGTGGCCGTGCCTTCTGTTGCCAAGGCCCTAAACTCTGGAATTCCCTGCCTAAACCTCTCCGCCTCGCTACCTCTCTTTCCTCCTTTAAGACACTCCTTAAAACCTACCTCTTTGACCAAGCTTTTGGTCACCTGCCCTAATTTATCCTTATGTGGCTCAGTGTCAAATTTTTTGCCTTACAATACTCCTGTGAAGTGTCTTGGGATGTTTTACTATGTTAAAGGCGCTATATAAATACAAGTTGTTGCTGTTGTAAGTCAGAAACTTTCCTTTTGGGGGCCAGGAGGAGCTGCATGGCTCTGTCATTCTAGCAACAGTTGTGAATTAAGGAAGATAAGTCTGGTAAGAAAGCGACACTCTAGGTGGATATTTTATCTTGTTCTGATGTGATTCAGTTTTCTGTGAGGCAACTTCCAGTTCATTAACACATTCCTATTACTCTTTCCAGGTCTGTGGACTTTCTTTTGGATTCTACATTAAGAAAGTTGTATGGAGCAGAAGAAAAGCACAAACCATAACAAAAGGCAATTGGAATATTTGCAGTTTAAGATTTCTATACACTATAGCTTTAAATTACATTGCAAGGCAATGAACTCTCTACTCCAACTCTGGAGTCTCCATTATAGTGGGCGTGGGGTGAAATTCCTCTTTTTTTTAAATGAAAAGAGGTAGGTGCTTGTTTTGTCTTTGTAGTTAGAAACCTGCCAGCAAAGTGTAGCAACATGTGGCTTTCCAACACGATTTCTGCAAATACAATTTTGTTAGACAAAGAGAGGCATTCTCCTGTTTATAAGAGGCATTTCACCCCAATACTCGTATAACAATTGAAATTAAAAAAAATTGTATAGATTTGGTCACTTATTTTCTTAACTATTTAAACATTGCAACTTAAACATCTGACCAATAACCATCTGTTTCATTAGCCACATGCTCATTTCAATCAAGGATATAAACCATCTTCTCTTGTTCTAATAATGTCAGATACTGCAGAGCAGGACTGTGGCTTGGCTGGGCTCATAGCCTACATACAACAGGCATGGGACAGCACTCCAAAAAGATAGTAACTTACGACCAGAGCAGTTACCTAGGATCTGCTTTTTCCTGCAAGTGCAGGATAGAGCACATGTAAAAAGCACAATTGAATTTAACCTGTTTTATTTACATAGTCATTTCCTTCCCCTCCCCTCCTCAAAACAGCAAATGAGATTTACTTCAGGAAATATAAAAATATCTTCTCCCATTAATCTGAGGAAGCTTGAAACTGGTCACCCTTCAGATAGGAGAACATATTCCACATCTATACAATTCTCTTTACATTAACTACCCCATTCCTTGAAGGACTCAAGGACTTAGTGACTTCTAATGTCACTGATATTGAGTTTCACGAGCTTCCCTTAAAATACAGGTGTCAAATATACTAAGGATGGGTTACCACTTAGATTATTGAATTGTGCACCAGCTTCCTTGATTGAATAGTGAGATGATGTACATCATAAACATGATATTTCATTGCATCATTAAACTGGTCTGAATTTGTAGGAGGCTAACTGCTCATAATCCAACTTCTTGTGCTATCTGTGTGGGTATGCTGCTGTGTGAAGAGAGAAACAATTTAAAGAAACTGCTGCTCAGTCTCCTTGGCCTTCACACCACATTTATATCCTATGAAACATAACACTCGTGTTGCCTGGAGATAAGAATTGGATAGGTCTGCTCTGGAATATCAACCTTTCTCTGAGAAACCAGATGGAGACCTGTGCCGCAGCATAAGTAAGGAAGCACAAAGTGGGCATCAAGCAGTTGGATGCAAAATATAGTTAGTTCAACACATTGGCAGCCAAAGTTTGATCTTTGATTTATTAGAGGCGAATTACCATGTCTGTGAGGTTTAATTGAGAAAATTACTTTCACACTAAGGATATGCAGATAGGTATACCAACTTATATTAATTCCTGTTAAAATATTAGGGTTTTCCCTGTGATAATTCTGTATGTAATTGACCTCATTCACAAAACAGAATTACTGCTAGTAATCAATTGAGAAATATTGTTGAGACAGCATAACATTTTCATTTTACACTGGTTTTGATGCTGCATCTCTGCTGCAGGTTATGCTTCCTGTTTCAATAGGGTGCAAGAGCAGCAAAATGGAATTATATAGAGATGTCCAGTTGAAGAACTACCACTGCACAGGCACAATGGCCTCCTTGTTCTGCAATTTCTATGATGATCTGGAGAAAATTGGCCAGAATAAAAAGAAACAAAACTATTGCTTTGCCAACATAGCGTATCTAGTAACTGGCTATAGAATGACATTGCCAATCAAAACTGAACAGGGATCCAAACATTCTTTTGGACAGAGATGGTGCCTGGTACAGTGAGAGTGGAAGAACAAAGACATAAGGGAATGTTTACATTTAATGGAAAAATCAATTCAATGAGAACAGTAATGAGGCAGTTTAATACCACAATCAACCTGGAAACAAGTCAACTGCACATATCAGTGCTGAATCATGGATAACTCAATGCAGATCCTTTATGTTGTTGCTCTTGCAGTTTCAGGGCTGACTCCAGCATAACCAAAACACTGCCACTTCACTTGTACCCAGTGTGTTAACTTGAAGCACGCCGTGAACTATGCCGAGAAACACTTATGCATGTTCAGCAGTGCACAGAGTTGAGTGAGAATGGAGCATTTTCCCAGTTGTGCGCACACACAGTAGCCTAGCTACTGGGGACAGCCTACCAGCCACAGCATGAGGGGAGGGTTGAAATTATACAGATAGTGACTGGGCTACTTTTGCATTCCATCAGCTGCAGGTGTTATACTGGAGCTGATGTGGTGCTGAGGGAATGAGAGCAAGTGATCAGAGTATTGATACTAGAGGAATTGGAACACCCTGACCTGCGATCAATTTGATGGTAGGTATACAGTAATACCAGGGTGAATTTGGTCCCAGGTTGCTGTTATGATGCTATTAGACATCTTAAAATGAATTCAAACTTGTATTTTATGAGAAAGGAATGTTACTTATAAATGAACAATAAAACCATATTTTAAAGGCAGATTTGAACATACCCTAGCTGGCTAGCTAACTGAGCTGCAGCAGGAGAGAGCGCAAGACGTTTAATATAACTGCTGCATCTTTTGGACCTGTATAAAAACAAAGCTAGCCCAATGCTAACCCTAGAATTCTCACTGTTGTACTGGCTATTTCCACCCAAGGTTGACAGCTTCACAGCGCAGCCTCGAACATTCTCAGGAGACTGAGGGTGGGAAGGATTTGGTAGCAGAATGTGTTGCGGCTTGAGAGACATTCAGAGAACCAGGATGCTGCTGCAAGCAGGCAAAGAAAATCCACAGGTGTGCGCAAACCACAGGCACAATATGCAAACTACTTTCCTATTTGCTCCAGGGTTGGTCACAGCAATGCCCAGGAGATTAATCTTTCATTCCTACAAACTCCAAAAATGAAAGCACACAGAATTGGGGGAAACCTGGCAACATGGGTTGGAACAGCCTGTAGCAGACAGAGGATAAAGGGAGCGTTCTGATTGGTGGGATGTGGTGTTCCCCAGAGATCTGTATTGAGGCCTCAGCTTTACACACTATTAAATGACATGCATTAAAGAATAGAGAGTTGTATATCAAAGTTAGGAGGGACAGCAAGTTACATAGATGGAGCAGGAAGTTAAAAGGTCATACACAGATTAAGTGACCAGGCAAAACTCTGGCTAATGGAGTTCAGTGTGGAAATGTGGGAGGTCATCCACTTTAGATCCAAGAAAGACAAATCACAAGTATTTTCTTTATAATGAGAAATTAGGTACTCTGCAGGAGCAAAGATTTGGGTGTTTATGTAAACAATAACTAAAAGCTAATGGACAGGTACAAAAAGTAATCAGAAAGGCTACTGGAATATTGACCTGTATCTCAAGGGGGCCTGAAATACAAAGGGGAAGAGGTTATTCTGTTGTCAAAGAAGCTTGGGCAGAGCCCATCTAGAGTACTGCATTCTGTTCTGGGTACCACACTTCAGGCAGGATAGATTGACTGCTGAGGGGGGTACAGTGCCAATTTACCAGAATGATACCAAGGTTTAAATAATAACAGGTTTCACAAACAAGCTTGCATTCCCTTTAAAAAAGATTGAGGGGTGATCTAATTGAGGTGTTTAAAATGACAAGAGGATTTGTTAGGGTAGATAGAGAAACTTCCTTTTTAGGGGCAATCTGGAACAAGGCTGCAGCAGGTGACATCAGCGACAGCTCCCAGTCCACCATTGTATTGGTAGGTCACCAAGAACACTTGCATCTTTCCCAATGGACAGGTTTCCACAGTGTACCAAGTGCCATAGACTGCACTCACATTGCCTTTTGTGCACCCCATCACCATCCTGGCATCTGATTAGAAAGGGATTCCATTCCCTTCAGCCAGCTTGTTTGTGCCCACAGGCAGCCTTCATACAGTTCTGCCTAGTTTCCTCTCAGCAGTCACTGTTCATTCATCCTCTGCCAGTTCCATGGGCTTTATTCCAACCAGGCCATCAGGTTACAGGCTGGCCACTGGGTCAGGTTACTGGGCAGCAACAACTATCCCCTTCAGACTCGACTCAAGATTGCGGTCATGAATCGAAGCACAGCTGGCCTACAACAAAAGTCTATTTAAATGTTGCCCATTGGTCAGGGATGGGGTGTCAGCCTGGCTCAGTTGGTAATGTGCTCACCTCAGTCAATAGGTCATGGCTTCAAGCCACCACTTCTAGTGCAGTACTGAGTGTAATCTTATGCTAGTGAACTGAGACCCTGTCTGCCTGTTTAAGTGGTTATGAAAGATCCAATGGCACTATACAAAAGGAATGGGGGACTGTGCCTGGTCAACATTTGTCCCCTAACTAACTAACACCAACCAAATTAACTGGTCATTACTCCAATTGCTTTTTGTTGGAGTTTGGCTGCCACTTTGCTTACATAACTACACTTAAATAATTCATTGGCTGTGAAATCCAGAGAATGAAAATGCCAGTTCTTACTTACGAATTACCCTTTCTCTCCTCTTTTCTTCCCCCACCCAACTAGTGTAGGGGCAGGAGTCATAGCTGAAAGGACTGACCAGAAAGGGATGCAAGAGTAGGTTAACTTGGAAATACTGGTGACTTTTGTTGCAACATTAGATTTGACATCTGCTTGCAGCAACTGGTTACATTTAAAATGTGCTTTTTCCTAGGTGTGTGAGCATTAAATGCTCACATTTGTGTTAAACAAAATTGGGATTAATTAAAATATAACTAGTATACAATATATAGACTAACTTATCTTGTGGCAGGTATGCAACTTCAGGTGAGGGCAGACAATGATGGGCACCAGAACTCTGCCAATTGCAAAATGGCCAGCAGAGGGTGTCTGAGCAATGCATTTTCATTCTGTAAATTACCTCAATAGGTGAAGGGAAGAGAAAAGTTAGAGCCCTTTCCACACCACTCAGATGGATGAAATTGCCAATTTTGTAACAAATGTATGAAAAGGACAGAAATCAGCCCCATTAAGCCAACCTCAATGTTATCACATCCATAACTATGCCATCTCCTGGACTGGGCAAATTAAGCCCCCCTATCTGTCAGCTCGAAAAGCAGAAATACCGTGACAACTTAAGGGGAAAAAAAGGGAGTTGAGTAAAACTCCAGGAATATGCAGTGGCCCAGGATCTCAAATCACAACTAACTATCAACTTACCTTCTACAAATCAAAATGTCCCTTTGTCAGGAACTAGTTAAATTCCTTTTTAAAAAACAAAACTGTAGAGACTCCTTACCCACTAGATCTTGAGCCTGTTTGAGGCTCTAAAAAGAAATCCTTCCTGACATTTAACTTAGGCTATGATTTTATATACATGCACACCCAGCTCAGATCATCTATCCAACAGACGGAGGCCAAATCTATCATTTTAAAGACCTCAAATCATTTGAGGAAAGTAGGTTGGGGTGGGGAGGAAAGTTACCTAAAGGCACAAAAAGGGGTGGGTGGGTCTCCTGGTTCAAAAAGGAGAACCAAGGGCAGTTTGGATTCCATTCTGGTGCTACCCTTCCCCACAAGGCTGCTTGACCCTACTCCCAATATTGCCAGATCCCAGCAACCCAATACTGCCAGACTGTTCCCCTCAAGACTTCTCCCGAGACTGCCTCCACTCCCAGATCCTAGGACCCCCATCCTTTGATCTCTAGACTGCATTCCTAGTGCTTCCAATCCCAGAACCACCCCTAATGTTCAGAGATATCCCGCCACAGTGTTGCCTGATCCCAAGACCCCTTTACAAATGATTGGATTTCAGGATGCTCCCAAACCCTGCCCCTCAAAATACTGCAATACTGGAGACCACCATCCCAATGCTCCTAGAATCCAAGACCACCCCCAATGCATATAGTATCACTGGTAATACTTAGCATAACACCCCTATTTTGACCATCAACAGTGCTACAGCAGATCTGAGTGTATAGATGTTGCGCCCCCCCCCCGCCCAAAAAAGTCAAAACCTACCACATGTCCTTTTTAAACAAAGTACATATTTCTGTTGCTGCCTGTGACTCGACCAATTTAGTGCAAAAGTCAACTTTATGGTGGAATTGCTCTCCTAAAAAGTACACATTTCTTCAGTTGAACCTGGAGCTTTAAATTCACATTATAGGGACCCTGGAATGTTGAGAAGGTACTATTGGCATTCAGTTGAAATTAGACCATCTCACCTTTTACTCTGGGGTACTGAAACTGCAGATTAGTGTTAAACCCATCATATGAAAATGTTGCACTGATGCAGTCAATTATTCTTACTAGTTGTCTGCTATATTCTTTGGGTTGGTGTTCAGAAGGGACCTTCATTTTCCAAGTGGGAGAAGGCATATGCAGAAAAATGAGTATAAATTCCAGTCAAAGGCCACATCTTTCAGTGCAAAGCATTCAGGATAGCAGCACTCACCTGAATGAATGAATCAGCTGGCTTCAACCAACCATTTTCATAAATATTTAATCTAATAAAAGGATTCAGGCCTCAAATAACTGAGTGAGTTTACACTTTATGTACCAAGTGGGTAGTTTACCAACTTTGTGCTTTTACAAATGATATTCAATAGTGCGGAGAATTAGAAAGGATTGCAAAAATCACAGGTCTTGTAGAAAATTCCGTAGAAAAGTTGAGTAAATTGGCTGATTAATGATATTGCTTGGCTGAAATATATCAGACAAAATATGAAGCAATCAAAAATCACCTTCGTTCACCATCAAATGTTACCAAACCAGTTAATTTGTTTCTCAAACCAAGAAATCTGGAACCAGCAACTTCCACAAAAATGAACCAAAATTGCTCAAATAATTTCTGCAGTTTAAGCCACCATTTTCTTCTACTTAGTCAGTATGTACAGCCAAACCAAACATTTATAACAAATGTGTAACAAAATGCAATCTTAACCAGGGTGTCATGTTGAATATTAGATCCGTGAAGCCAGTGTCTTTCAGCATCAGCAAGATATATTTTCACCTCACTGATGGAGTAAATTGCCTGTATTACAGCAATGAACAATCAGCTCTAGATTGCAGTGAATATTAGAAGTCACAATGTCCTGGCTTACTCCTGAGCAATATCACAGGAAAGCCACTAGTAAATAGAAAGCATCTCTTTAGTGGGCATCAAACCTTTTTTGCATTTTGAGAGACTTGTGGCAGTGTTTCAGTGAGGAGACAAGCAAGATCGAGGCCCACATGGGGTCAGACAGGATTGTCATTATTACTAGAGAGCAGAGGCTACATTCAAGTTAATTTGTAGGTAGAGAGGCTGAATGGGCTAGAGCACATTCTACTGTCACTGCATTAACTTGACTAAAAGGAGAGGTTTACTAGACAAATTCATTGACAAAATGACAGCTTGCCATTCATATCTGGTGTTATAAAGAGATCACCTTTCATAAGATTGGAGAAGCATGTGACTTTAGCATCAGTTAGCAGGGGGTTGCCCACTATTACAGTAGCATGATAGGTAGGGAGGAGTTATGTTTAATACAGGAGCCACTTATACAAGGGAAGTGATACCAACCCAGAGAATCTGAATCAGACAGACGTCTACTACACTGTCAAAATGCAGATTATAGACCAGCACACACGATATGCCATAAGCTGCAGCCCCAAAACTGGTTTGCTTTTGGAAATAGATTTTAAGCAGCTAGACATTGCTGAACAATTGATTAAAGGAACATTACAACCAAAGGTTAAAGCCAAATTACCCATTTCAAATTGAACTAATTGGGACCTCAGACAAAGCAATGTTAACATGCAAATAGCAATCCCAATTCTCAACTGTCTCCTGTACACTATATCCAACTGTGCCGAGGAACCAATCCAACTTTACAAGTTGCAAAAAAAGTTTAAAAACTAGACCCTAGTAATGTTGCAAGCTGGCAGCAACTAAAAGCAGTTTCCATTAGTGCAATATAAGAGCAGTTAGCTGCATTCCAGATGAACATGCTCATCAAGATCTACACAATCATTTAAATAACCAATTTGCTTGCCAAAAGGTGGTATAGCACTATTGTATTAAGGGCCCACAGTCACTACATCAAGATAACCATCATGCAGTGTTGATTTAGGAATACTGTACAGAACAAGCTCTTCCTAAAAATTCTGAGACCATGCACAAAATCTGCAAAATGTAGCTTTATTTGAGTCAATTACAACTGTTAGAAGTACATTTAACATCTAGGTTGGACAGCTTGCTTCAACTTTGGTAGTCCACCACCTTCAATGATCAGCAGCTATAGTGTACATGCCCGATCTTCCATTTGTACAGGCTTAGGAGCAGGACCCCTAAAAAGCAAGCTAGCAGTGGAGTAGCCAAAAGCATTACTCTTTGATTCTCTGTTTAAAAAAAAGGTTGTCAGTCAAGAATTGCTCAATCAAATGTATCTACCATAAGAAATCTCAGTAATACATGGGAACATTGAAGTCAGTGTTGGGGGGGGGGGGGCGGGGGGGGGCCGCTTCTGTTACATTAGTCAGATTTTAGCCAATGGTCTGGATACTTCCACTGTTAAGAGTAATTAATGTCAAATTGGATAAGTCCCATTAGTTTAGAGTAAGAAATGGCTTGTCCCTGACTGGATGTTTTATAGCCCTGCAAGGCAGGCATTAGCCATGGTTAGGAACAATCTTTTACAGTATCCTCATTTGAAGTACATTGCCAATTTACCTCTTTGAATCGTGGCTGAAGTTCTGGATCCAGACTGGGCACTGTGCACTCTCAATGGACCAACTTTAATTATGTGACTAATACCAGTTTTTGATTCTAAAAAGGAATTTAAAAAAAGTTAGCACACAAGTTCTAGAATACTGTACATTCAGCTATTTAGTTAATGGAATAGTACCTTGGGCTCGTTTATGGCGAGATTGGATAGGCTGGCAGATTGAGTTACAGCAGTCACACAGGGAACTTTGTAATGGGGCATCCAAGAGCTGCCAACTAAACAGAATTATACAAGTAACAAACATTCTACTAGAGGGGATTTATATAAAGCTAAGAAATGGGACCTCCATTGATTAGAAGTACTAGGAAATGTCTTCCTATGATGCTTCTAGACAATAAGCATGTCTGGAAGTTCAGTAGTTTTTGTTCATTCTCTTAATCAGCTCTACATTTGTTTCACCATCTAAGAATGCATGTAGATTATTCATAGTACCAAGTGAATATTCTCTATTCAACTTAAGGTGGTGTAATAATTTCAGGCTTGCCAGGCACTCATTGGGTGGGGGGGGGGGGGGTTAAGAAAGAGGGATAAAATAAGCCTAGTTAAATTCAATAGGTTTTACTCCAGCTATTGTTCTAGAAAGGCACTCAAGACACCACATTAAATTTTAAAGTGATCTTTTCTTCATCTGCCCATTCATCTACAGGGCCCACTAATCATTCAAGCTTTAATGCTGGCCAAAAAAGCCTACTCAAAAACAAAGGCACAAAGCATCTTTAAGGACACTTTTGCTACTCACCTTTCAGTTTGCTGGTCAAAAGAACATGCTTTGTGTAAAAGACTTGCATCCCAATTAGGGTCCCATACCAAAGCTTTACAGTGTATATAAATCTGTAGAAAGTGAATATTGTGCATCATTAAGTACAGTCTATGTCAATACACATCTCTTGCATAATGTCAGTATGGTTCCAAGTAAAACTCATCTTCAAAGCTGATATCTATGACCTAGTTGTTTTGACTTATAGGGTCAGTTTATGGCCGACTTGAAGGATCCTATCTGGCATTTTATTCTAAAATCTTAATTGCAAGGAATGACTACAAATGCCACATTAAAAATCCAGATAATTTGCTCAATTTCAGTGGGGCGATTTAACAGTAGTCAAATCTAGCTTAATCAAGGTAGATGGCAATTGTGCCTTTTGGTACAATAGTATTAAGAACAAGCCAACAAGTCAGTCCATTTGAACTAGCAAAAGTTGAAGCTACATTGGAAGTGATAAGGCACCAAAAATCTTTGCAAACAACTGTATGGAGTTACGTTACAGATCAGCTATGCCCTTATTGAAGTGGAACAGGCTGGAGGGGCTAAATAGCCTACTCCAGTTTCTAATCCAGTTAGTAGTAAAGCAAGTGGCAGAAGTCTCTTAAAATGGACAGTACCTTTAATTGTGACAGTTTGTTTTAATAGTGAACTAAGCTGATCAACTATGCTCAAAGGACTTCAATGAGAATTGCATGTATTTTGAGAATTGCATGTATGAGTTTCACATTTATGGTGCAGAGAGGACAGCAACTCAGCATTAGATTAAAAACTTGCTTAGTGTATCTTTAATCATGCATCAAGTTTTCCAAACTTACATCAGTTTCCTCCAGACCAATGAATTTAAATGCCTGCACAACAAACTGAAGGTGTGACCCATCACTTCTGGGCAAGTACTTGGAATTTCCAGTTTGCCCATCAACAAGACATCTATAGGAACAGGAAAAAAAAAGTTTAACCCACAACCAAGTTACTAATTTGCAAAATATCACTATCCTGTCAGCCTCATACCCATAGTTGTTTACGATGGTATAATTCTCTGGAGATTTGTCCAGTGAGCTTGTCGGGGTGGCGATACATTCTTCCATATAGAGGCGGAGGTCCTGGTGATATGTGGCAATGACAGAGGCTTCTAGGTTAATGGAAGCGCCCAGGAAGAACACAGAATCTGGCCTTTCAGCAGTCCAATCATCTGCAGCAGGAAGTTGCATACATTATTCCAACAGTTCACAATGGTCTATAGTCAAGTATGAATGCTCACCCTTTTGCTTTAGCAACAAAACCATCAACATCTAGACTAAGCAAGAGGGGTCTGGCTATGAGAAAGCAGTTACCATAGTGTACTTGAACTACATAAACCACTTCCTTGGAGATCAAATCAGCCTATACTGCAGGGATGCAGGTCTTTCCACTAGTGGGGAATGAAGTCAGTGAACCTGCAAGGAGTTTAAAAATCAACACATCTATTCATAATTCAGATGTCATCAGGGGCTACTAATGCAGCATGAATTGGGATCAATGCTGTGGAAGAGATGCAAGTACTGGAAAACACATAAATCCTGGGTATATATTAAAGGTGTTGTCATAACCACCACACCACTGCAAAGTGATTGCTGACTTGCAACACAAGTGTCAGCACCATTGGGTCCAAACCAGACTAGAGCAGAGCAATTTGAAATTCCTTCAGGAAGGAACCATCACACAGCTTGGGCTCATTGCCACATGGCGTACTTCAAGGTGATGCACGATTTGCTCATTGAGATCCCCTGGATAGTCAAAAAGGTTTCAAAATATACCCCCATGCAGCTTTTTCAGTAGCAAGAATATAGGTGTGCAGCCATGAGTAGCTCACAGTACAACTAGTTCTGCCAATTGTACACAACTTCTTGCAACTACTGGTAGGGTAATTTAACTATAGCCTGGCAATTAGGGTCATCAACTCTGGTTGGCTGTATTCCTGGATGCATCACCACACGAGCTCCTGTCTCCACTATTGGTCACCCAACATGTCCATACTCAGTGCTCTAGCCCCACATCAGTTGCAAAGCAACTAGACCATTATCTGATTGGATGATTCTTGACTGTCAAACAGCAGCAATATTTTTAGAACTAGTAAACAAAATGGTCAATGATTTTAAAAACATTTAACACCTCTAGGATTTTTCCATGCAGCAATGTCCTGGAGATATGAGTCATTAATTCCTGGAGACTCCAGAGCAATCTTGAGGGTTGGTAACCCACGAGATAAAATTCAATTTGGAATTAGACACCAGTTTGGTTACTATGTGCAGTACCTCACTGTTCACCCATCATAGCATTGGTGTTTAAAGATTAAGCCATCATCCAACTTTAGAAAGCAAGACATTGATACTATACACAAGACCAACTTCCTGTGTACTCAAGGCAAGGGGTGGAAGAAAAGTAGTTCTCACTACATTTACCATGCACAGGCAAGAAACTCACTCCACAGCATGTCTTCTACCTCCCCTAACACCACAAAACACACCACTCGTTATAGAAAAGTATCTCACCAGTCATTATTTTCATGGAAAAGACCAAGCTGCCATCTCCAGCCAGAAACCCAGTTACCGGAAATGCTGTTGAGGGTACAGGTACTTCATCCCTAGAGAAAGAACAGGGACATTAACTGATGTGTCCAAATTCAGCCCGAGTGCTGGCCACAGGGCAAGAGGTGGCTATTTTAAACTTGACTTTCAGCCAATGTGGGGTCAGGAGAAGCCAACAGCCACAAAGCAACTGGCCAAATACAGCAATTAAATAGACTCAAGTGTCTGGACATTTTGTCTCATTACTCCAGACTTATTACAAAAGCAAAATACTGCAGATGCTGGAAATCTGAAATAAAACAAGAGATGCGGGAAACACTCATTGACCTGAAACGTTAAATGTTTCTCTCTCCATTGATGCTGCCGGACCTGAGTATTTCCAGCATTTTCCAGACGAGTGGTGTTAAAAACCAGCCAATAATATACACAAACTATGGAACCTACGAGGAGGCCACAGAGCAAGTTAGTAGTGACATTAAGGTTTACTGTGCTGAGTGAGAGATCCCCAGGCTGGGGTTGGATCTTACACTGGATAGCGACATTCCAGGCGAGTGCTGAGCTGCTCCATCCCAGAGGCTGGGCTGGCTTCATACTTCAGGTAGTTCCAGTAAACCATCTCCTTATCGGTCACCTGAGAGGGGTAACAAAAAGGGAGGGTCAGAACTCCAGCCTGGAGTTAGGACAACAGCCCGAGCGGGCGGTAGAGCCTCTCACACCCACCAGTCGGCCAGCCCGGCAATCCTGTAGTTCATACTGGAAGGAGAGGACTCGGGGGGAGCTGAAGCCTGAAGCAGGGCAGTTTCCCAGCCGGAAAGCCGAGGCCTCAACGCCAGCGAAGAAATCCAGCGATACAAACACAGTCAGGGTAGAGTTGCCGCAGGAGTGAGCGATGCCATGTTGAAGAACTGAAATAGAAAGAAAGTTAGAGCTGGAGAGGAGAGAAATGCATCAATTCAGAGCTACCGACCGTAAAAAAAAAATACAAATAAAACCTGTTTGTTGCTCGCCAGCCACAACAACCACCAAGAACAGCACTAAACTCCCGAGACAAATCATTTTAGAGCAGGCTGGGCTACTGACTGCAGGAAAGGGGGGTCGAGAGCTGTTTTATAACGAGCCCCATTAACACTCTGACACCTGCTCATTCAAGGTCATTTAAATTCCTGAGCCAAACCATCACTCGGACACTTGATCCAATTTACAGGCCCATTAAAAATCTGGAGAATGTGTGGTGATCACTCAGGAAAGCAACAAGGATTTAGCAACAGCGAGGGAAGGAGAAACACGTGGCGATTCACCGTCAGTTTTTTTTCACTCAGCAAGGCTGAGGGGTTTATTCATTACCATGGGCTAGAAATTCGGTGCATTTGCACCTCTCGGGGCACAAACGACTTCTTGCGCAGGCGCGGCGCTGCTAACGACTCCCGCTAAATTCAGCGGGAGTTTAGTGGTGGCGGTAAATGGTAGCGCCCCACTCCGTTGCGCAGGCGATGAGGACGTCATCAACGTGCGCAGAGCCCCGTTTTTGCCCCGCCTGCAAAATTGGCCGTGCCCCCTGAATCTGCGCCAGGGCGATGACAGCGACCGATTCAGGGGGCGGGAACGGAGCGGCAGGAGGCTCGCGGGTCGGTAAGTAAAGGGGAGGTGGTGGGTGGGGGAAAAAAATCATCCGACTTACTTGTCGCGGCCCGTTGCCTCTTTGAACGCGGAGTCCATGCCGCGATCTGGCAGCCTCTGATGCTGGCACGGCACCCCGCTCCCCGGTGGTCCAGGTAGGGCCCTGCAGAGTTGTGGGCTTGGGCCCTCCCCTTTAATGAGGGGAGGAGCCCTTCCATGCGGCAGTGCTACGTGGCCCAGTGCATAGTGCTGCAGAACACACCGCCCCGATATTCAGCATTAGCGCTCTAAGAAGGAAGTGGAGCTCTTAAATTAGCGCTCCACCTCCCTCTTGGGGTGCTAAAACTGAAGTTACCGGTCGCTAATGAATTTTTCCCCCCGTGTGTATTATCAGGGCTGGCGTTAGGGTAAATGGCTTGGGTGAACTTGTATTTTGGCGCCTTTCTTTGAGATTAAGTATGTAGTAGTATTAGCAAAAGTTTCAGAAATAAAGCTGTAATCTCAAAAGTTTTTTTATAATTTAAATGATATAAAGCATAAAAAATAACAATATAGCTAAGTGACAATTAAACTAAACATTAAATTAAACACTAAATTAAATAACAATAACAAATTTAAAAAACTTTGTTCATCAAGATATTTTGAACCACATCATGCTGGACAGACAGGATGGCCAGCAAAGATAGCCTGTTGTCTCCCATGGTCGATCGCAATATGTTTTTATGAGCTTCAATTTCAAGAAGCTCCGTTCGCTGCTCGCCACCGATACGGGCATGGTTAACAGGATCCTGAGTGCCATCCGTCGCCACCGATACGGGCATGGTTAACAGGATCCTGAGTGCCATCCATCGCCACCGATACGGGCATGGTTAACAGGATCCTGAGTGCCATCCGTCGCCACCGATACAGGCATGGTTAACAGGATCCTGAGTGCCATCCATCGCCACCGATACGGGCATGGTTAACAGGATCCTGAGTGCCATCGATCGCCACCGATACGGGCATGGTTAACAGGATCCTGAGTGCCATCCATCGCCACCGATACGGGCATGGTTAACAGGATCCTGAGTGCCATCCATCGCCACCGATACGGGCATGGTTAACAGGATCCTGGGTGCCATCCATGTGTGTGGGAACTTGCTCTTGGAACTTGAAGTTTGCTCTTCTTGTGCAGCACTACAGTCTGTTGGAAGCAGACTTTGGATATTGCCAAGTTCTTGTCAGAGATCGACGTCGTTAATGTCAAACCCTCTTGACCACGTTGCCACCCCTGACCATGGTGCCCTGGGCGGGTGCCCACCTGTAAGGCCGGCCCTATATACTGTGACAAAAGCAGCCCATAACTATTCAACCTGGAATTTACAGAAACTTGCAGTACAATAATTGCCACAATTCTGTGCCCCAGTGTGTGCCCTGTATTGAGGCCTCAGCTTTACACACTATTAATGACATGCATTAAAGAATAGAGAGTTGTATATCAAAGTTAGGAGGGACAGCAAGTTACATAGATGGAGCAGGAAGTTAAAAGGACATACACAGATTAAGTGACCAGGCAAAACTCTGGCTAATGGAGTTCAGTGTGGAAATGTGGGAGGTCATCCACTTTAGATCCAAGAAAGACAAATCACAAGTATTTTCTTTATAATGAGAAATTAGGAACTCTGCAGGAGCAAAGATTTGGGTGTTTATGTAAACAATAACTAAAGGCTAATGGACAGGTACAAAAAGTAATCAGAAAGGCTACTGGAATATTGACCTGTATCTCAAGGGGGCTGAAATACAAAGGGGAAGAGGTTATTCTGTTGTCAAAGAAGCTTGGGCAGAGCCCATCTAGAGTACTGCATTCTGTTCTGGGTACCACAGTTCAGGCAGGATAGATTGACTGCTGAGGGGGCTACAGTGCCAATTTACCAGAATGATACCAAGGTTTAAATAACAGGTTTCACAAACATAGCTTGCATTCCCTTTAAAAAAGATTGAGGGGTGATCTAATTGAGGTGTTTAAAATGACAAAAGGATTTGTTAGGGTAGATAGAGAAACTTCCTTTTTAGGGGAAATCTGGAACAAGGCTGCAGCAGGTGACATCAGCGACAGCTCCCAGTCCACCATTGTATCGGTAGGTCACCAAGGTTCTCCACACCAAGAACACTTGCATCTTTCCCAATGGACAGGTTTCCACAGGGTACCAGGTGCCATAGACTGCACTCACATTGCCTTTTGTACACCCCATCACCATCCTGGCATCTGATTAGAAAGGGATTCCATTCCCCTCAGCCAGCTTGTTTGTGCCCACAGGCAGCCTTCATACAGTTCTGCCTAGTTTCCTCTCAGCAGTCACTGTTCATTCATCCTCTGCCAGTTCCATGGGCTTTATTCCAACCAGGCCATCAGGTTACAGGCTGGCCACTGGGTCAGGTTACTGGGCAGCAACAACTATCCCCTTCAGACTTGACTCAAGATTGCGGTCATGAATCGAAGCACAGCTGGCCTACAACAAAAGTCTATTTAAATGTTGCCCATTGGTCAGGGATGGGGTGTCAGCTTGGCTCAGTTGGTAATGTGCTCACCTCAGTCAAAAGGTCATGGCTTCAAGCCACCACTTCGAGTGCAGTACTGAGTGTAATCTTATGCTAGTGAACTGAGACCCTGTCTGCCTGTTTAAGTGGTCATAAAAGATCCAATGGCACTATACAAAAGGAATGGGGGACGGTGCCTGGTCAACATTTGTCCCTTAACTAACACCAACCAGATTAACTGGTCATTACTCCAATTGCTTTTTGTTGGAATTTGGCTGCCACTTTGCTTACATAACTACACTTAAATAATTCATTGGCTGTGAAATCCAGTGAATGAAAATGCCAGTTCTTACTTACGAATTACCCTTTCCTCTTTTCTTCCCCCACCCAATTAGTGTAGGGGCAGGAGTCATAGCTGAAAGGACTGACCAGAAAGGGATGCAAGAGTAGGTTAACTTGGAAATACTGGTGACTTTTGTTGCAACATTAGATTTGACATCTGCTTGCAGCAACTGGTTACATTTAAAATGTGCTTTTTCTAGGCGTGTGAGCATTAAATGCTCACATTTTTCTGTTAAAATTGGGATTAATTAAAATATAACTAGTATACAATATATAGACTAACTTATCTTGTGGCAGGTATGCAACTTCAGGTGAGGGCAGACAATGATGGGCACCAGAACTCTGCCAATTGCAAAATGGAGAAGTCTGCTTTCTTGCATCTCTGTAGATACTTGATGTCTGTTGATATGCGCGATCTTCTTGGAGATCCTCTCCACTTTGAGCCGGTAGTTTGTGGTGTCGATAATGGCCATGATGCGGAGAGATGCAAGAAAGCAGATCTCCGCATCATGGCCACTATCGACACCACAAACTGCCGGCTCAAAGTGGAGAGGATCTCCAAGAAGATCGCGCATATCGACACAGACATCAAGTATCTACAGAGATGCAAGAACGCAGATCTCTGCATCAATTGCAAAATGGCCAGCAGAGGGTGTCTGAGCAATGCATTTTCCTTCTGTAAATTACCTCAATAGGTGAAGGGAAGAGAAAAGTTAGAGCCCTTTCCACACCACTCAGATGGATGAAATTGCCAATTTTGTAACAAATGTATGAAAAGGACAGAAATCAGCCCCATTAAGCCAACCTCAATGTTATCACATCCATAACTAGGCCATCTCCTGGACTGGGCAAATTAAGCCCCCCTATCTGCCAACTCAGGAAAAGCAGAAATACCTTTGACAACTTAAGGGGGGAAAAAAGGGAGTGGAGTAAAACTCCAGGAATATGCAGTGGCCCATGATCTCAAATCACAACTAACTATCAACTTACCTTCTACAAATCAAAATGTCCCTTTGTCAGGAACTAGTTAAATTCCTTTTTTTTAAAAAAAAACTGTAGAGACTCCTTACCCACTAGATCTTGAGCCTGTTTGAGGCTCTAAAAAGAAATCCTTCCTGACATTTAACCTAACTTTGGCCATGATTTTATATACATGCACACCCAGCTCAGATCATCTATCAACAGACGGAGTCCAATCCTATCATTTTAAAGACCTCAAATCATTTGAGGAAAGTAGGTTGGGGTGGGGAGGAAAGTTACCTAAAGGCACGAAAAGGGGTGGGTGGGTCTCCTGGTTCAAAAAGGAGAACCAAGGGCAGTTTGGATTCCATTCTGGTGCTACCCTTCCCCACAAGGCTGCTTGACCCTACTCCCAATATTGCCAGATCCCAGCAATCCCCAATACGGCCAGACTGTTCCCCTCAAGACTTCTCCCTAGACTGCCTCCACTCCCAGATCCTAGGACCCCCCCCCCCCCGCCATCTCCATCCTTTGATCTAGACTGCATTCCTACTGCTTCCAATCCCAGAACCACCCCTAATGTTCAGAGATATCCCTCCAGTGTTGCCTGATCCCAAGACCCCTTTACGAATGATTGGATTTCAGGATGCTCCCAAACCCTGCCCCTCAAAATACTGCAATACTAGAGACCACCATCCCAATGCTCCTAGAATCCAAGACCACCCCCAATGCATATAGTGTCACTGGTAATACTACTTAGCATAACACCCCTATTTTGACCTTCAACAGTGCTACAGCAGATCTGAGTGTATAGATGTTGCCCCCCAAAAAAAGTCAAAACCTACCACATGTCCTTTTTAAACAAAGTACATATTTCTGTTGCTGCCTGTGACTCGACCAATTTAGTGCAAAGGTCAACTTTATGGTGGAATTGCTCTCCTAAAAAGTACACATTTCTTCAGTTGAACATGGAGCTTTAACATAAACATAGAAACTAGGAGCAGGAGTAGGCCATTCGGCCCGTCGAGCCTGCTCCACCATTCAATACGATCATGGCTGATCATCCAAATCCAGTACCCTGTCCCTGCTTTCTCACACAGAATCCCCATCGAGCCTGCACTGACACATATCCCACCCTATCCCCGTAACCCCACGTATTTAATTCCCCCTAACATATCCCATCCTATCCCCGTAACCCCACATATTTAATCCCCCCCTAACACTAAGGGTCAATTTATCATAGCCAAATCAACCTAACCCGCACATTTTTGGACTGTGGGAGGAAACCGGAGCACCCGGAGGAAACCCACGCAGACACGGGGAGAATGTGCAAACTCCACACAGACAGTAACCCGAGGCCAGATTCGAACCCGGGTCCTTGGCGCTGTGAGGCACCAGTGCTAACCACTATGCCACCGTGTTGCCCATAAATTCACATTATAGGGACCCTGGAACTTTGAGAAGGTACTATTGGCATTCAGTTGAAATTAGACCATCTCACCTTTTACTCGGGGTACTGAAACTGCAGATTAGTGTTAAACCCATCATATGAAAATGTTGCACTGATGCAGTCAATTATTCTTACTAGTTGTCTGCTATATTTTGGGTTGGTGTTCAGAAGGGGCCTTCATTTTCCAAGTGGGAGAAGGCATATGCAGAAAAATTGGTATAAATTCCAGTCAAAGGCCACATCTTTCAGTGCAAAGCATTCAGGATGGCAGCACTCACCTGAATTAATGAATCAGCTGGCTTCAACCAACCATTTTCATAAATATTTCATCGAATGAAAAAGGATTCAGGCCTCAAATAACTGAGTGAGTTTACACTTTATGGACCAAGTGGGTAGTTTACCAACTTTGTGCTTTTACAAATGATATTCAATAGTGTGGAGAATTAGAAAGGATTGCAAAATCACAAGTATTGTAGTAAATTATTGGCTGATTGCTGTATATTTCAGCCAAGCAATATCAAAAATCACCTTCATTCACCATCAAATGTCACCAAACCAGTTAATTTGTTTCTCAAACCAAGAAATCTGGAACCAGCAACTTCCACAAAATGAACCAAAATTGCTCAAATAATTTCTGCAGTTTAAGCCACCATTTTCTTCTACTTAGTATGTACAGCCAAACCGAACGTTTATAACAAGTGTAACAAAATGCAATCTTAACCAGGGTGTCATGTTGAATATTAGATCTGTGAAGCCAGTGTCTTACAGCTTCAGCAAGATATATTTTCACCTCTGATGGAGTAAATTGTCCATTGCTGTAATACAGGCAATCAGCTCTAGATTGCAGTGAATATTAGAAGTCACAATGTCCTGGCTTACTCCTGAGCAATATCACAGGAAAGCCACTAGTAAATAGAAAGCATCTCTTTAGTGGGCATCAAACCTTTTTTGCATTGAGAGAGACTTGTGGCAGTGTTTCAGTGAGGAGACAAGCAAGATTGAGGCCCACATGGGGTCAGACAGGATTGTCATTATTACCAGAGGCTACATTCAAGTTAATTTGTAGGTAGAGAGGCTGAATGGGCTAGAGCACATTCTACTGTCACTGCATTAACTTGACTAAAAGGAGAGGTTTACTAGACAAATTCATTGACAAAATGACAGCTTGCCAATTCATATCTGGTGTTATACTAAAGAGATCACCTTTCATAAGATTGGAGAAGCATGTGATTTTAGCATCAGTTAGCAGGGGGGGGGGGGGTTGCCCACTATTACAGTAGCATGATAGGTGGGGAGGAGTTATGTTTAATACAGGAGCCACTTACATACAAGGGGAGTGATACCAACCCAGAGAATCTGAATCAGACAGACATCTACTACACTGTCAAAATGCAGATTATAGACCAGCATACAAGATATGCCATAAACTGCAGCCCCATAACTGGTTTGCTTTTGGAAATAGATTTTAAGCAGCTAGACATTGCTGAACAATTGATTAAAGGAACATTACAACCAAAGGTTAAAGCCAAATTACCCATTTCACATTGAAACCTCAGACAAAGCAATGTTAACATGCAAATAGCAATCCCAATTCTCTCCTGTACATTATATCCAACTGTGCCGAGGAACCAATCCAACTTTACAAGTTGCAAAAAGTTTACAAACTCGACCCCTAGTAATGATGTTGCAAGCTGGCAGCAACTAAAAGCATTAGTGCAATACAAGAGCAGTTAGCTGCATTCCAGATGAGCATGCTCATCAAGATCTACACAATTTAAATAAACAATTTGCTTGCCAAAAGGTGGTATAGCACTATTGTATTAAGGGCCCACAGTCACTACATCAAGATAACCATCATGCAGTGTTGATTTAGGAGTACTGTACAGAACAAGCTCTTCCTAAAAATTCTGAGACCATGCACAAATCTGCAAAATGTAGCTTTATTTGAGTCAATTACAACTGTTAGAAGTACATTTAACATCTAGGTTGGACAGCTTGCTTCAACTTTGGTAGTCCACCACCTTCAATGATCAGCAGCTATCGTGTACATGCCCGATCTTCCATTTGTACAGGCTTAGGAGCAGGACCCCCAAAAAGCAAGCTAGCAGTGGAGTAGCCAAAAGCATTACTCTTGATTCTCTGTTTAAAAAAAAAGGTTGTCAGTCAAGAATTGCTCAATCAAATGTATCTACCATAAGTTGTCAGTCAAGAATTGCTCAATCAAATGTATCTACCATAAGAAATCTCAGTAATATACATGGGAACATTGAAGTCAGTGTTGGGGGTAGAGTGGTAAAGAATTACCTAAATTAACAGCTAGCAATCAATTACTATATGCTGTGAACAAGGTTATTTTAGGCCAAGAATCTATATAGGATCCAACACAATAAGAATTTAAAAATTCTACAAGTACAATTGAAGCAGTTGTCAATTTAATCTGATCAAATAGGCTTCTGCTACATTAGTCAGATTTTAGCCAATGGTCTGGATACTTCCACTGTTGTTAGGAGTAATTAATGTCAACAAATTGGATAAGTCCCATTAGTTGAGAGTAAGAAATGGCTTGTCCCTGACTGGATGTTTTATAGCCCTTCAAGGCAGGCATTAGCCATGTTAGGAACAATCTTTTACAGTATCCTCATTTGAAGTACATTGCCAATTTACCTCTTTGAATCGTGGCTGAAGTTCTGGATCCAGACTGGGCACTGTGCACTCTCAATGGACCAACTTTAATTATGTGACTAATACCAGTTTTTGATTCTAAAAAAGGAATTTAAAAAGTTAGCACACAAGTTCTAGAATACTGTACATTCAGCTATTTAGTTAATGGAATAGTACCTTGGGCTCGTTTATGGCGAGATTGGATAGGCTGGCAGATTGAGTTACAGCAGTCACACAGGGAACTTTGTAATGGGGCATCCAAGAGCTGCCAACTAAACAGAATTATACAAGTAACAAACATTCTACTAGAGGGGATTTATATAAATCTAAGAAATGGGACCTCCATTGATTAGAAGTACTAGGAAATGTCTTCCTATGATTCTTCTAGACAATAAGCATGTCTGGAAGTTCAGTAGTTTTTGTTCATGCTCTTAATCAGCTCTACATTTGTTTCACCATCTAAGAATGCATGTAGATTATTCATATTACCAAGTGAATATTCTCTATTCAACTTAAGGTGGTGCAATAATTTCAGGCTTGCCAGGCACTCATTGGGTGGGGGGGGGGGTTTAAGAAAGAGGGATAAAATAAGCCTAGTTAAATTCAATAAGTTTTACTCCAGCTATTGTTCTAGAAAGGCACCCAAGACACCACATTAAATTTTAAAGTGATCTTTTCTTCATCTGCCCATTCATCTACAGGGCCCACTAATCATGCAAGCTTTAATGCTGGCCAAAAAAGCCTACTCAAAAACAAAGGCACAAAACATCAAAAAAGGCACAAAACATCTAAGGACACTTTTGCTACTCACCTTTCAGTTTGCTGGTCAAAAGAACATGCTTTGTGTAAAAGACTTGCATCCCAATTAGGGTCCCATACCAAAGCTTTACAGTGTATATAAATCTGTAGAAAGTGAATATTGTGCATCATTAAGTGCAGTCTATGTCAATACACATCTCTTGCATAATGTACAGTATGGTTCCAAGTAAAACTCATCTTCAAAGCTGATATCTATGACCTAGTTGTTTTGACTTGGCTTATTAGGGTCAGTTTATGGCTGACTTGAAGGATCCTATCTGGCATTTTATTCTAAAATCTAAATTGCAAGGAATGACTACAAATGCCACTTTAAAAATCCAGATAATTTGCTCAATTTCAGTGGGGTGATTTAACAGTTGTCAAATCTAGCTTAATCTCAAGGTAGATGGCAATTGTGCCTTTTGGTACAATAGTATTAAGAACAAGCCCACAGAATGGCTGCCAACAAGTCAGTCCATTTGAACTAGCAAAAGTTGAAGCTACATTGGAAGTGATAAGGCACCAAAAATCTTTGCAAACAACTGTATGGAGTTATGTTACAGATCAGCTATGCCCTTATTGAAGTGGAACAGGCTTGAGGGACTAAATAGCCTACTCCAGTTTCTAATCCAGTTAGTAGTAAAGCAAGTGGCAGAAGTATCTTAAAATGGACAGTACCTTTAATTGTGACAGTTTTAATAGTGAACTAAGCTGATCAACTATGCTCAAAGGACTTCAATGAGAATTGCATGTATTTTGAGAATTGCATGTATGAGTTTCACATTTATGGTGCATAGAGGACAGCAACTCAGCATTAGATTAAAAACTTGCTTAGTGTATCTTTAATCATGCATCAAGTTTTCCAAACTTACATCAGTTTCCTCCAGACCAATGAATTTAAATGCCTGCACAACAAACTGAAGGTGTGACCCATCACTTCTGGGCAAGTACTTGGAATTTCCAGTTTGCCCATCAACAAGACATCTATAGGAACAGGAAAAAAAAGTTTAACCCACAACCAAGTTACTAATTTGGTAAATATCACTATCCTGTCAGCCTCATACCCATAGTTGTTTACGATGGTATAATTCTCTGGAGATTTGTCCAGTGAGCTTGTCGGGGTGGCGATACATTCTTCCATATAGAGGCGGAGGTCCTGGTGATATGTGGCAATGACAGAGGCTTCTAGGTTAATGGAAGCGCCCAGGAAGAATACAGAATCTGGCCTTTCAGCAGTCCAATCATCTGCAGCAGGAAGTTGCATACATTATTCCAACAGTCCACAATTGTCTATAGTCAAGTATGAATGCTCACCCTTTTGTTTTAGCAACAAAACCATCAACATCTAGACTAAGCAAGAGGGGTCTGGCTAGGAGAAAGCAGTTACCATAGTGTACTTGAACTACATAAACCACTTCCTTGGAGATCAAATCAGCCTATACTGCAGGGATGCAGGTCTTTCCACTAGTGGGGAATGAAGTCAGTGAACCTGCAAGGAGTTTAAAAATCAACACATCTATTCATAATTCAGATGTCATCAGGGGCTACTAATGCAGCATGAATTGGGATCAATGCTGTGGAAGAGATGCAAGTACTGTGTTGTCATAACCACCACACCACTGCAAAGTGATTGCTGACTTGCAACACAAGTGTCAGCACCATTGGGTCCAAACCAGACTAGAGCAGAGCAATTTGAAATTCCTTCAGGAAGGAACCATCACACAGCTTGGGCTCATTGCCACATGGGGTACTTCAAGGTGATGCACGATTTGCTCATTGAGATCCCCTCGATAGTCAAAAAGATTTCAAAATATACCCCCATGCAGCTTTTTCAGTAGGAAGAATATAGGTGTGCAGCCATGAGTAGCTCACAGTACAACTAGTGCTGCCAATTGCACACAACTTCTTGCAACTACTGGTAGGGTAATTTAACTATAGCCTGGCAATTAGGGTCATCAACTCTGGTTGGCTGTATTCCTGGATGCATCACCACACGAGCTCCTGTCTCCACTATTGGTCACCCAACATCTCCAAACTCAGTGCTCCAGCCCCACATCAGTTGCAAAGCAACTAGACCATTATCTGATTGGATGATTCTTGACTGTCAAACAGCACCAATATTTTTAGAACTAGTAAACAAAATGGTCAATGATTTTAAAAACATTTAACACCTCTAGGATTTTTCCATGCAGCAGTGTCCTGAGATTCATCATTAATTCCTGGAGACTCCAGAGCAATCTTGAGGGTTGGTAACCCACGAGATAAAATTCAATTTGGAATTAGACACCAGTTTGGTTACTATGTGCAGTACCTCACTGTTCATCCATCATAGCATTGGTGTTTAAAGATTAAGCCATCATCCAACTTTAGAAAGCAAGACATTGATATTATACACAAGACCAACTTCCTGTGTACTCAAGGCAAGGGGTGGGAGAAAAGTAGTTCTCACTACATTTACCATGCACAGGCAGGAAACTCACTCCACAGCAGGTCTTCTACCTCCCCTAACACCACAAAACACACCACTCGTTATAGGAAAGTATCTCACCAGTCATTATTTTCATGGAAAAGACCAAGCTGCCATCTCCAGCCAGAAACCCAGTTACCGGAAATGCTGTTGAGGGTACAGGTACTTCATCCCTAGAGAAAGAACAGGGACATTAACTGATGTGGCCAGCACTCAGGCTGAATTTGGACACAGAGCAAGAGGTGGCTATTTTAACTTGACTTTCAGCCAATGTGGGGTCAGGAGAAGCCAACAGCCACAAAGCAACTGGCCAAATACAGCAATTAAATGGACTCAAGTTTCTGGACATTTTGTCTCATTACAATAGCAGAATACTGCAGATGCTGGAAATCTGAAATAAAACAAGAGATGCAGGAAACAAACACTCATTGACCTGAAACGTTAAATGTTTCTCTCTCCATTGATGCTGCCGGACCTGAGTATTTCCAGCATTTTCCAGACGAGAGTGGGGTTAAAAACCAGCCAATAATATACACAAACTATGGAACCTACGAGGAGGCCACAGAGCAAGTTAGTAGTGACATTAAGGTTTACTGTGCTGAGTGAGATATCCCCAGGCTGGGGTTGGATCTTACACTGGATAGCGACATTCCAGGCGAGTGCTGAGCTGCTCCATCCCAGAGGCTGGGCTGGCTTCATACTTCAGGTAGTTCCAGTAAACCATCTCCTTATCGGTCACCTGAGAGGGGTAACAAAAAGGGAGGGTCAGAACTCCAGCCTGGAGTTAGGACAACAGCCCGAGCGGGCGGTGGAGCCTCTCACACCCACCAGTCGGCCAGCCCGGCAATCCTGTAGTTCATACTGGAAGGAGGACGACTCGGGGGGAGCTGAAGCCTGAAGCAGGGCAGTTTCCCAGCCGGAAAGCCG
Source organism: Squalus acanthias (assembly GCA_030390025.1). Lineage (NCBI taxonomy): Eukaryota > Metazoa > Chordata > Chondrichthyes > Squaliformes > Squalidae > Squalus > Squalus acanthias. The sequence continues at coordinate 76,298,627 of CM059437.1, forward strand.
AGGCCTCAACGCCAGCGAAGAAATCCATCGATACAAACACAGTCAGGGTAGAGTTGCCGCAGGAGTGAGTGATGCCATGTTGAAGAACTGAAATAGAAAGAAAGTTAGAGCTGGAGAGGAGAGAAATGCATCAATTCAGAACTACCGACCGTAAAAAAAAATACAAATAAAACCTGTTTGTTGCTCGCCCGCCACAACAACCACCAAGAACAGCACTAAACTCCCGAGACAAATCATTTTAGAGCAGGCTGGGCTACTGACTGCAGGAAAGGGGGGTCGAGAGCTGTTTTATAACGAGTCCCATTAACACTCTGACACCTGCTCATTCAAGGTCATTTAAATTCCTGAGCCAAACCATCACTCGGACACTTGATCCAATTTACAGGCCCATTAAAAATCTGGAGAATGTGTGGTGATCACTCAGGAAAGCAACAAGGATTTAGCAACAGCGAGGGAAGGAGAAACACGTGGCGATTCACCGTCAGTTTTTTTTCACTCAGCAAGGCTGAGGGGTTTATTCATTACCATGGGCTAGAAATTCGGTGCATTTGCACCTCTCGGGGCACAAACGACTTTTCGCCCGGGTGCGGCGCTGCTAACGACTCCCGCTAAATTCAGCGGGAGTTTAGTGGTGGCGGTAACCGGTAGCGCCCCACTCCGTTGCGCAGGCGATGAGGACGTCATCAACGTGCGCAGAGCCCCGTTTTCGCCCCGCCTGCAAAATTGGCCGTGCCCCCTGAATCTGCGCCGGGCGATGACAGCGACCGATTCAGGGGGCGGGAACGGAGCGGCAGGAGGCTCGCGGGTCGGTAAGTAAAGGGGAGGTGGTGGGTGGTGGGAAAAAAATCATCCGACTTACTTGTCGCGGCCCGTTGCCTCTTTGAACGCGGAGTCCATGCCACGATCTGGCAGCCTCTGATGCTGGCACGGCACCCCGCTCCCCGGTGGTCCAGGTAGGGCCCTGCAGAGTTGTGGGCTTGGGCCCTCCCCTTTAATGAGGGGAGGAGCCCTTCCATGCGGCAGCGCTACGTGGCCCAGTGCATAATGCTGCAGAACGCACCGCCCCGATATTCAGCGTTAGCGCTCTAAGAAGGAAGTGGAGCTCTTAAATTAGCGCTCCACCTCCCTCTTGGGGTGCTAAAACTGAAGTTACCGGTCGCTAATGAATTTTTCCCCCCGTGTGTATTATCAGGGCTGGCGTTAGGGAAAATGGCTTGGGTGAACTTGTATTTTGGCGCCTTTCTTTGAGATTAAGTATGTAGTAGTATTAGCAAAAGTTTCAGAAATAAAGCTGTAATCTCAAAAGTTTTTTTATAATTTAAATGATATAAAGCATAAAAAATAACATTATAGCTAAGTGACAATAAAACTAAACATTAAATTAAACACTAAATTAAATAATAACAAATTAAAAAAACCTTGTTCATCAAGATATTTTGAACCACATCATTCTGGACAGACAGGATGGCCAGCAAAGATAGCCTGTTGTCTCCCATGGTCGATCGCAATATGTTTTTATGAGCTTCAATTTCAAGAAGCTCCGTTCGCTGCTCGCCACCGATACGGGCATGGTTAACAGGATCCTGAGTGCCATCCGTCGCCACCGATACGGGCATGGTTAACAGGATCCTGAGTGCCATCCATCGCCACCGATACGGGCATGGTTAACAGGATCCTGAGTGCCATCCGTCGCCACCGATACGGGCATGGTTAACAGGATCCTGAGTGCCATCCGTCGCCACCGATACGGGCATGGTTAACAGGATCCTGAGTGCCATCCGTCGCCACCGATACGGGCATGGTTAACAGGATCCTGAGTGCCATCCATCTCCACCAATACGGGCATGGTTAACAGGATCCTGAGTGCCATCCATGTGTGTGGGAACTTGCTCTTGGAACTTGAAGTTTGCTCTTCTTGTGCAGCACTACAGTCTGTTGGAAGCAGACTTTGGAGATTGCCAAGTTCTTGTCAGAGAGCGACGTCGTTAATGTCAAACCCTCTTGACCACGTTGCCACCCCTGACCATGGTGCCCTGGGCGGGTGCCCACCTGTAAGGCCGGCCCTATATACTGTGACAAAAGCAGCCCATAACTATTCAACCTGGAATTTACAGAAACTTGCAGTACAATAATTGCCACAATTCTGTGCCCCAGTGTGTGCCCTGTATTGAGGCCTCAGCTTTACACACTATTAATGACATCCATTAAAGAATAGAGAGTTGTATATCAAAGTTAGGAGGGACAGCAAGTTACATAGATGGAGCAGGAAGTTAAAAGGTCATACACAGATTAAGTGACCAGGCAAAACTCTGGCTAATGGAGTTCAGTGTGGAAAGGTGGGAGGTCATCCACTTTAGATCCAAGAAAGACAAATCACAAGTATTTTCTTTATAATGAGAAATTAGGAACTCTGCAGGAGCAAAGATTTGGGTGTTTATGTAAACAATCACTAAAAGCTAATGGACAGGTACAAAAAGTAATCAGAAAGGCTACTGGAATATTGACCTGTATCTCAAGGGGGCTGAAATACAAAGGGGAAGAGGTTATTCTGTTGTCAAAGAAGCTTGGGCAAAGCCCATCTAGAGTACTGCATTCTGTTCTGGGTACCACACTTCAGGCAGGATAGATTGACTGCTGAGGGGGGTACAGTGCCAATTTACCAGAATGATACCAAGGTTTAAATAACAGGTTTCACAAACATAGCTTGCATTCCCTTTAAAAAAGATTGAGGGGTGATCTAATTGAGGTGTTTCAAATGACAAAAGGATTTGTTAGGGTAGATAGAGAAACTTCTAATGGGCAACACGGTGGCATAGTGGTTAGCACTGGTGCCTCACAGCGCCAGAGACCCGGGTTCGAATCTGACCTCGGGTGACTGTCTGTGTGGAGTTTGCACATTCTCCCCGTGTCTGCGTGGGTTTCCTCCGGGTGCTCCGGTTTCCTCCCACAGTCCAAAAATGTGTGGGTTAGGTTGATTTGGCTATGATAAATTGACCCTTAGTGTTAGGGGGGATTAAATATGTGGGGTTATGGGGATAGGATGGGATATGTTAGGGGGAATTAAATACGTGGGGTTACGGGGGTAGGGTAGGATATGTGTACTGTGGGGATTAAAGCAGGGACAGGGTACTGGATTTGGATGATCAGCCATGATCGTATTGAATGGCGGAGCAGGCTCGACGGGCCGAATGGCCTACTCCTGCTCCTAGATTCTATGTTTTCCTTTTTAGGGGAAATCTGGAACAAGGCTGCAGCAGGTGACATCAGCGACAGCTCCCAGTCCACCATTGTATCGGTAGGTCACCAAGGTTCTCCACACCAAGAACACTTGCATCTTTCCCAATGGACAGGTTTCCACAGGGTACCAGGTGCCATAGACTGCACTCACATTGCCTTTTGTACACCCCATCACCATCCTGGCATCTGATTAGAAAGGGATTCCATTCCCCTCAGCCAGCTTGTTTGTGCCCACAGGCAGCCTTCATACAGTTCTGCCTAGTTTCCTCTCAGCAGTCACTGTTCATTCATCCTCTGCCAGTTCCATGGGCTTTATTCCAACCAGGCCATCAGGTTACAGGCTGGCCACCGGGTCAGGTTACTGGGCAGCAACAACTATCCCCTTCAGACTTGACTCAAGATTGCGGTCATGAATCGAAGCACAGCTGGCCTACAACAAAAGTCTATTTAAATGTTGCCCATTGGTCAGGGATGGGGTGTCAGCCTGGCTCAGTTGGTAATGTGCTCACCTCAGTCAAAAGGTCATGGCTTCAAGCCACCACTTCTAGTGCAGTACTGAGTGTAATCTTATGCTAGTGAACTGAGACCCTGTCTGCCTGTTTAAGTGGTTATGAAAGATCCAATGGTACTATACAAAAGGAATGGGGGACTGTGCCTGGTCAACATTTGTCCCTTAACTAACTAACACCAACCAAATTAACTGGTCATTACTCCAATTGCTTTTTGTTGGAGTTTGGCTGCCACTTTGCTTACATAACTACACTTAAATAATTCATTGGCTGTGAAATCCAGAGAATGAAAATGCCAGTTCTTACTTACAAATTACCCTTTCTCTCCTCTTTTCTTCCCCCACCCAACTAGTGTAGGGGCAGGAGTCATAGCTGAAAGGACTGACCAGAAAGGGATGCAAGAGTAGGTTAACTTGGAAATACTGGTGACTTTTGTTGCAACATTAGATTTGACATCTGCTTGCAGCAACTGGTTACATTTAAAGTGTGCTTTTTCTAGGAGTGTGAGCATTAAATGCTCACATTTTTCTGTTAAAATTGGGATTAATTAAAATATAACTAGTATACAATATATAGACTAACTTATCTTGTGGCAGGTATGCAGCTTCAGGTGAGGGCAGACAATGATGGGCACCAGAACTCTGCCAATTGCAAAATGGCCAGCAGAGGGTGTCTGAGCAATGCATTTTCCTTCTGTAAGTTACCTCAATAGGTGAAGGGAAGAGAAAAGTTAGAGCCCTTTCCACACCACTCAGATGGATGAAATTGCCAATTTTGTAACAAATGTATGAAAAGGACAGAAATCAGCCCCATTAAGCCACCTCAATGTTATCACATCCATAACTATGCCGTCTCCTGGACTGGGCAAATTAAGCCCCCCTATCTGCCAACTCAGGAAAAGCAGAAATACCTTTGACAACTTAAGGGGGGAAAAAAAGGGAGTGGAGTAAAACTCCAGGAATATGCAGTGGCCCATGATCTCAAATCACAACTAACTATCAACTTACCTTCTACAAATCAAAATGTCCCTTTGTCAGGAACTAGTTAAATTCCTTTTTTAAAAAAAAAACTGTAGAGACTCCTTATCCACTAGATCTTGAGCCTGTTTGAGGCTCTAAAAAGAAATCCTTCCTGACATTTAACCTAACTTTGGCCATGGTTTTATATACATGCACACCCAGCTCAGATCATCTATCCAACAGACGGAGTCCAATCCTATCATTTTAAAGACCTCAAATCATTTGAGGAAAGTAGGTTGGGGTGGGGAGGAAAGTTACCTAAAGGCACAAAAAGGGGTGGGTGGGGCTCCTGGTTCAAAAAGGAGAACCAAGGGCAGTTTGGATTCCATTCTGGTGCTACCCTTCCCCACAAGGCTGCTTGACCCTACTCCCAATATTGCCAGATCCCAGCAATCCCCAATACGGCCAGACTGTTCCCCTTAAGACTTCTCCCTAGACTGCCTCCACTCCCAGATCCTAGGACCCCCCCCATCTCCATCCTTTGATCTAGACTGCATTCCTACTGCTTCCAATCCCAGAACCACCCCTAATGTTCAGAGATATCCCTCCAGTGTTGCCTGATCCCAAGACCCCTTTACGAATGATTGGGAGCATCCTGAAATCCAAACCCTGCCCCTCAAAATACTGCAATACTAGAGACCACCATCCCAATGCTCCTAGAATCCAAGACCACCCCCAATGCATATAGTGTCACTGGTAATACTACTTAGCATAACACCCCAATTTTGACCTTCAACAGTGCTACAGCAGATCTGAGTGTATAGATGTTGCCCCCCAAAAAAAGTCAAAACCTACCACATGTCCTTTTTAAACAAAGTACATATTTCTGTTGCTGCCCGTGACTCGACCAATTTAGTGCAAAGGTCAACTTTATGGTGGAATTGCTCTCCTAAAAAGTACACATTTCTTCAGTTGAACATGGAGCTTTAAATTCACATTATAGGGACCCTGGAACTTTGAGAAGGTACTATTGGCATTCAGTTGAAATTAGACCATCTCACCTTTTACTCGGGGTACTGAAACTGCAGATTAGTGTTAAACCCATCATATGAAAATGTGGCACTGATGCAGTCAATTATTCTTACTAGTTGTCTGCTATATTTTGGGTTGGTGTTCAGAAGGGGCCTTCATTTTCCAAGTGGGAGAAGGCATATGCAGAAAAATTGGTATAAATTCCAGTCAAAGGCCACATCTTTCAGTGCAAAGCATTCAGGATGGCAGCACTCACCTGAATTAATGAATCAGCTGGCTTCAACCAACCATTTTCATAAATATTTCATCGAATGAAAAAGGATTCAGGCCTCAAATAACTGAGTGAGTTTACACTTTATGGACCAAGTGGGTAGTTTACCAACTTTGTGCTTTTACAAATGATATTCAATAGTGTGGAGAATTAGAAAGGATTGCAAAATCACAAGTATTGTAGTGAATTGTTGGCTGATTGCTATATATTTCAGCCAAGCAATATCAAAAATCACCTTCGTTCACCATCAAATGTCACCAAACCAGTTAATTTGTTTCTCAAACCAAGAAATCTAGAACCAGCAACTTCCACAAAATGAACCAAAATTGCTCAAATAATTTCTGCAGTTTAAGCCACCATTTTCTTCTACTTAGTCAGTACGTACAGCCAAACCGAACGTTTATAACAAGTGTAACAAAAATGCAATCTTAACCAGGGTGTCATGTTGAATATTAGATCCGTGAAGCCAGTGTCTTTCAGCTTCAGCAAGATATATTTTCACCTCTGATGGAGTAAATTGTCCATTGCTGTAATACAGGCAATCAGTGCTAGATTGCAGTGAATATTAGAAGTCACAATGTCCTGGCTTACTCCTGAGCAATATCACAGGAAAGCCACTAGTAAATAGAAAGCATATCTTTAGTGGGCATCAAGACTTTTTTGCATTGAGAGAGACTTGTGGCAGTGTTTCAGTGAGGAGACAAGCAAGATCGAGGCCCACATGGGGTCAGACAGGATTGTCATTACCAGAGGCTACATTCAAGTTAATTTGTAGGTAGAGAGGCTGAATGGGCTAGAGCACATTCTACTGTCACTGCATTAAGTTGACTAAAAGGAGAGGTTTACTAGACAAATTCATTGACAAAATGGCAGCTTGCCATTCATATCTGGTGTTATACTAAAGAGATCACCTTTCATAAGATTGGAGAAGCATGTGATTTTGGCATCAGTTAGCAGGGGGTTGCCCACTATTACAGTAGCATGATAGGTGGGGAGGAGTTATGTTTAATACAGGAGCCACTTACATACAAGGGGAGCGATACCAACCCAGAGAATCTGAATCAGACAGAAGTCTACTACACTGTCAAAAATGCAGATGAAAGACCAGCATACAAGATATGCCATAAGCTGCAGCCCCAAAACTGGTTTGCTTTTGGAAATAGATTTTAAGCAGCTAGACATTGCTGAACAATTGATTAAAAGGAACATTACAACCAAAGGTTAAAGCCAAATTACCCATTTCACATTGAAACCTCAGACAAAGCAATGTTAACATGCAAATAGCAATCCCAATTCTCTCCTGTACATTATATCCAACTGTGCCGAGGAACCAATCCAACTTTACAAGTTGCAAAAAGTTTACAAACTCGACCCCTAGTAATGATGTTGCAAGCTGGCAGCAACTAAAAGCATTAGTGCAATACAAGAGCAGTTAGCTGCATTCCAGATGAACATGCTCATCAAGATCTACACAATCATTTAAATAACCAATTTGCTTGCCAAAAGGTGGTATAGCACGATTGTATTAAGGGCCCACAGTCACTACATCAAGATAACCATCATGCAGTGTTGATTTAGGAGTACTGTACAGAACAAACTCTTCCTAAAAATTCTGAGACCATGCACAAATCTGCAAAATGTAGCTTTATTTGAGTCAATTACAACTGTTAGAAGTACATTTAACATCTAGGTTGGACAGCTTGCTTCAACTTTGGTAGTCCACCACCTTCAATGATCAGCAGCTATCGTGTACATGCCCGATCTTCCATTTGTACAGGCTTAGGAGCAGGACCCCCAAAAAAGCTAGCAGTGGAGTAGCCAAAAGCATTACTCTTGATTCTCTGTTTAAAAAAAAAAGGTTGTCAGTCGTCAAGAATTACTCAATCAAATGTATCTACCATAAGAAATCTCAGTAATATACATGGGAACATTGAAGTCAGTGTTGGGGGTAGAGTGGTAAAGAATTACCTAAATTAACAGCTAGCAATCAATTACTATATGCTGTGAACAAGGTTATTTTAGGCCAAGAATCTGTATAGGATCCAACACGATAAGAATTTAAAAATTCTACAAGTACAATTGAAGCAGTTGTCAATTTAATCTGATCAAATAGGCTTCTGTTACATTAGTCAGATTTTAGCCAATGGTCTGGATACTTCCACTGTTGTTAGGAGTAATTAATGTCAACAAATTGGATAAGTCCCATTAGTTTAGAGTAAGAAATGGCTTGTCCCTGACTGGGTGTTTTATAGCCCTGCAAGGCAGGCATTAGCCATGTTAGGAACAATCTTTCACAGTATCCTCATTTGAAGTACATTGCCAATTTACCTCTTTGAATCATGGCTGAAGTTCTGGATCCAGACTGGGCACTGTGCACTCTCAATGGACCAACTTTAATTATGTGACTAATACCAGTTTTTGATTCTAAAAAAGGAATTTAAAAAGTTAGCACACAAGTTCTAGAATACTGTACATTCAGCTATAGTTAATGGAATAGTACCTTGGGCTCGTTTATGGCGAGATTGGATCGGCTGGCAGATTGAGTTACAGCAGTCACACAGGGAACTTTGTAATGGGGCATCCAAGAGCTGCCAACTAAACAGAATTATACAAGTAACAAACATTCTACTAGAGGGGATTTATATAAATCTAAGAAATGGGACCTCCATTGATTAGAAGTACGAGGAAATGTCTTCCCATGATTCTTCTAGACAATAAGCATGTCTGGAAGTTCAGTAGTTTTTGTTCATTCTCTTAATCAGCTCTACATTTGTTTCACCATTTAAGAATGCATGTAGATTATTCATAGTACCAAGTGAATATTCTCTATTCAACTTAAGGTGGTGCAATAATTTCAGGCTTGCCAGGCACTCATTGGGTGGGGGGGGGGGGGGGGGGGGGGGAGGGGTTTAAGAAAGAGGGATAAAATAAGCCTAGTTAAATGCAATAGGTTTTACTCCAGCTATTGTTCTAGAAAGGCACTCAAGACACCACATTACATTTTAAAGTGATCTTTTCTTCATCTGCCCATTCATCTACAGGGCCCACTAATCATTCAAGCTTTAATGCTGGCCAAAAAAGCCTGCTCAAAAAAAAGGCACAAAACATCTAAGGACACTTTTGCTACTCACCTTTCAGTTTGCTGGTCAAAAGAACATGCTTTGTGTAAAAGACTTGCATCCCAATTAGGGTCCCATACCAAAGCTTTACAGTGTATATAAATCTGTAGAAAGTGAATATTGTGCATCATTAAGTGCAGTCTATGTCAATACACATCTCTTGCATAATGTACAATATGGTTCCAAGTAAAACTCATCTTCAAAGCGGATATCTATGACCTAGTTGTTTTGACTTGGCTTATTAGGGTCAGTTTATGGCTGACTTGAAGGATCCTATCTGGCATTTTATTCTAAAATCTAAATTGCAAGGAATGACTACAAATGCCACATTAAAAATCCAGATAATTTGCTCAATTTCAGTGGGGTGATTTAACAGTAGTCAAATCTAGCTTAATCTCAAGGTAGATGGCAATTGTGCCTTTTGGTACAATAGTATTAAGAACAAGCCCACAGAATGGCTGCCAACAAGTCAGTCCATTTGAACTAGCAAAAGTTGAAGCTACATTGGAAGTGATAAGGCACCAAAAAATCTTTGCAAACAACTGTATGGAGTTACGTTACAGATCAGCTATGCCCTTATTGAAGTGGAACAGGCTGGAGGGGCTAAATAGCCTACTCCAGTTTCTAATCCAGTTAGTAGTAAAGCAAGTGGCAGAAGTCTCTTAAAATGGACAGTACCTTTAATTTTGACAGTTTCAGTTTTAATAGTGAACTAAGCTGATCAACTATGCTCAAAGGACTTCAATGAGAATTGCATGTATTTTGAGAATTGCATGTATGAGTTTCACATTTATGGTGCATAGAGGACAGCAACTCAGCATTAGATTAAAAGCTTGCTTTAGTGCATCTTTAATCATGCATCAAGTTTTCCAAACTTACATCAGTTTCCTCCAGACCGATGAATTTAAATGCCTGCACAACAAACTGAAGGTGTGACCCATCACTTCTGGGCAAGTACTTGGAATTTCCAGTTTGCCCATCAACAAGACATCTATAGGAACAGGAAAAAAAAAAGTTTAACCCACAACCAAGTTACTAATTTGCAAAATATCACTATCCTGTCAGCCTCATACCCATAGTTGTTTACGATGGTATAATTCTCTGGAGATTTGTCCAGTGAGCTTGTCGGGGTGGCGATACATTCTTCCATATAGAGGCGGAGGTCCTGGTGATATGTGGCAATGACAGAGGCTTCTAGGTTAATGGAAGCGCCCAGGAAGAACACAGAATCTGGCCTTTCAGCAGTCCAATCATCTGCAGCAGGAAGTGGCATACATTACTCCAATAGTCCACAATTGTCTATAGGCAAGTATGAATGCTCACCCTTTTGCTTTAGCAACAAAACCATCAACATCTAGACTAAGAGGGGTCTGGCTATCAGAGAAAGCAGTTACCATAGTGTACTTGAACTACATAAACCACTTCCTTGGAGATCAAATCAGCCTATACTGCAGGGATGCAGGTCTTTCCACTAGTGGGGAATGAAGTCAGTGAACCTGCAAGGAGTTTAAAAATCAACACATCTATTCATAATTCAAATATCAGGCTACTAATGCAGCATGAATTGGGATCAATGCTGTGGAAGAGATGCAAGTACTGGAAAACACATAAATCCTGGGTATATATTAAAGGGGTTGTCATAACCACCACACCACTGCAAAGTGATTGCTGACTTGCAACACAAGTGTCAGCACCATTGGGTCCAAACCAGACTAGAGCAGAGCAATTTGAAATGCCTTCAGGAAGGAACCATCACACAGCTTGGGCTCATTGCCACATGGAGTACTTCAAGGTGATGCACGATTTGCTCATTGAGATCCCCTGGATAGTCAAAAAGACTTCAAAATATACCCCCATGCAGCTTTTTCAGTAGGAAGAATTAGGTGTGCAGCCATGAGTAGCTCACAGTACAACTAGTTCTGCCAATTGTACACAACTTCTTGCAACTACTGGTAGGGTAATTTAACTATAGCCTGGCAATTAGGGTCATCAACTCTGGTTGGCTGTATTCCTGGATGCATCACCACACGAGCTCCTGTCTCCACTATTGGTCACCCAACATGTCCATACTCAGTGCTCTAGCCCCACATCAGTTGCAAAGCAACTAGACCATTATCTGATTGGATGATTCTTGACTGTCAAACAGCACCAATATTTTTAGAACTAGTAAACAAAATGGTCAATGATTTTAAAAACATTTAACACCTCTAGGATTTTTCCATGCAGCAATGTCCTGGAGATATGAGTCATTAATTCCTGGAGACTCCAGAGCAATCTTGAGGGTTGGTAACCCACGAGATAAAATTCAATTTGGAATTAGACACCAGTTTGGTTACTATGTGCAGTACCTCACTGTTCACCCATCATAGCATTGGTGTTTAAAGATTAAGCCATCATCCAACTTTAGAAAGCAAGACATTGATACTATACACAAGACCAACTTCCTGTGTACTCAAGGCAAGGGGTGGAAGAAAAGTAGTTCTCACTACATTTACCATGCACAGGCAAGAAACTCACTCCACAGCATGTCTTCTACCTCCCCTAACACCACAAAACACACCACTCGTTATAGAAAAGTATCTCACCAGTCATTATTTTCATGGAAAAGACCAAGCTGCCATCTCCAGCCAGAAACCCAGTTACCGGAAATGCTGTTGAGGGTACAGGTACTTCATCCCTAGAGAAAGAACAGGGACATTAACTGATGTGTCCAAATTCAGCCCGAGTGCTGGCCACAGGCCAAGAGGTGGCTATTTTAAACTTGACTTTCAGCCAATGTGGGGTCAGGAGAAGCCAACAGCCACAAAGCAACTGGCCAAATACAGCAATTAAATAGACTCAAGTGTCTGGACATTTTGTCTCATTACTCCAGACTTATTACAAAAGCAAAATACTGCAGATGCTGGAAATCTGAAATAAAACAAGAGATGCGGGAAACACTCCTTGACCTGAAACGTTAAATGTTTCTCTCTCCATTGATGCTGCCGGACCTGAGTATTTCCAGCATTTTCCAGACGAGTGGTGTTAAAAACCAGCCAATAATATACACAAACTATGGAACCTACGAGGAGGCCACAGAGCAAGTTAGTAGTGACATTAAGGTTTACTGTGCCAAGTGAGAGATCCCCAGGCTGGGGTTGGATCTTACACTGGATAGCGACATTCCAGGCGAGTGCTGAGCTGCTCCATCCCAGAGGCTGGGCTGGCTTCATACTTCAGGTAGTTCCAGTAAACCATCTCCTTATCGGTCACCTGAGAGGGGTAACAAAAAGGGAGGGTCAGAACTCCAGCCTGGAGTTAGGACAACAGCCCGAGCGGGCGGTAGAGCCTCTCACACCCACCAGTCGGCCAGCCCGGCAATCCTGTAGTTCATACTGGAAGGAGAGGACTCGGGGGGAGCTGAAGCCTGAAGCAGGGCAGTTTCCCAGCCGGAAAGCCGAGGCCTCAACGCCAGCGAAGAAATCCATCGATACAAACACAGTCAGGGTAGAGTTGCCGCAGGAGTGAGCGATGCCATGTTGAAGAACTGAAATAGAAAGAAAGTTAGAGCTGGAGAGGAGAGAAATGCATCAATTCAGAGCTACCGACCGTAAAAAAAATACAAATAAAACCTGTTTGTTGCTCTCCCACCACAACAACCACCAAGAACAGCACTAAACTCCCGAGACAAATCATTTTAGAGCAGGCTACTGACTGCAGGAAAGGGGGCCGAGAGCTGTTTTATAACGAGCCCCATTAACACTCTGACACCTGCTCATTCAAGGTCATTTAAATTCCTGAGCCAAACCATCACTCGGACACTTGATCCAATTTACAGGCCCATTAAAAATCTGGAGAATGTGTGGTGATCACTCAGGAAAGCAACAAGGATTTAGCAACAGCGAGGGAAGGAGAAACACGTGGCGATTCACCGTCAGTTTTTTTTCACTCAGCAAGGCTGAGGGGTTTATTCATTACCATGGGCTAGAAATTCGGTGCATTTGCACCTCTCGGGGCACAAACGACTTCTTGCGCAGGCGCGGCGCTGCTAACGACTCCCGCTAAATTCAGCGGGAGTTTAGTGGTGGCGGTAACCGGTAGCGCCCCACTCCGTTGCGCAGGCGATGAGGACGTCATCAACGTGCGCAGCGCCCCGCCTGCAAAATTGGCCGTGCCCCCTGAATCTGCGCCAGGCGATGACAGCGACCGATTCAGGGGGCGGGAACGGAGCGGCAGGAGGCTCGCGGGTCGGTAAGTAAAGGGGAGGTGGTGGGTGGGGGGAAAAAAATCATCCGACTTACTTGTCGCGGCCCGTTGCCTCTTTGAACGCGGAGTCCATGCCGCGATCTGGCAGCCTCTGATGCTGGCACGGCACCCCGCTCCCCAGTGGTCCAGGTAGGGCCCTGCAGAGTTGTGGGCTTGGGCCCTCCCCTTTAATGAGGGGAGGAGCCCTTCCATGCGGCAGTGCTACGTGGCCCAGTGCATAGTGCTGCAGAACACACCGCCCCGATATTCAGCGTTAGCGCTCTAAGAAGGAAGTGGAGCTCTTAAATTAGCGCTCCACCTCCCTCTTGGGGTGCTAAAACTGAAGTTACCGGTCGCTAATGAATTTTTCCCCCCGTGTGTATTATCAGGGCTGGCGTTAGGGAAAATGGCTTGGGTGAACTTGTATTTTGGCGCCTTTCTTTGAGATTAAGTATGTAGTAGTATTAGCAAAAGTTTCAGAAATAAAGCTGTAATCTCAAAAGTTTTTTTATAATTTAAATGATATAAAGCATAAAAAATAACATTATAGCTAAGTGACAATTAAACTAAACATTAAATTAAACACTAAATTAAATAACAATAACAAATTAAAAAAACTTTGTTCATCAAGATATTTTGAACCACATCATTCTGGACAGACAGGATGGCCAGCAAAGATAGCCTGTTGTCTCCCATGGTCGATCGCAATATGTTTTTATGAGCTTCAATTTCAAGAAGCTCCGTTCGCTGCTCGCCACCGATACGGGCATGGTTAACAGGATCCTGGGTGCCATCCGTCGCCACCGATACGGGCATGGTTAACAGGATCCTGAGTGCCATCCGTCGCCACCGATACGGGCATGGTTAACAGGATCCTGAGTGCCATCCGTCGCCACCGATACGGGCATGGTTAACAGGACCCTGAGTGCCATCCATCGCCACCGATACGGGCATGGTTAACAGGATCCTGAGTGCCATCCATGTGTGTGGGAACTTGCTCTTGGAACTTGAAGTTTGCTCTTCTTGTGCAGCACTACAGTCTGTTGGAAGCAGACTTTGGAGATTGCCAAGTTCTTGTCAGAGAGCGACGTCGTTAATGTCAAACCCTCTTGACCACGTTGCCACCCCTGACCATGGTGCCCTGGGCGGGTGCCCACCTGTAAGGCCGGCCCTATATAGTGTTACAAAAGCAGCCCAGAACTATTCAACCTGGAATTTACAGAAACTTGCAGTACAATAATTGCCACAATTCTGTGCCCCAGTGTGTGCCCTGTATTGAGGCCTCAGCTTTACACACTATTAATGACATGCATTAAAGAATAGAGAGTTGTATATCAAAGTTAGGAGGGACAGCAAGTTACATAGATGGAGCAGGAAGTTAAAAGGTCATACACAGATTAAGTGACCAGGCAAAACTCTGGCTAATAGAGTTCAGTGTGGAAAGGTGGGAGGTCATCCACTTTAGATCCAAGAAAGACAAATCACAAGTATTTTCTTTATAATGAGAAATTAGGAACTCTGCAGGAGCAAAGATTTGGGTGTTTATGTAAACAATCACTAAAAGCTAATGGACAGGTACAAAAAGTAATCAGAAAGGCTACTGGAATATTGACCTGTATCTCAAGGGGGCTGAAATACAAAGGGGAAGAGGTTATTCTGTTGTCAAAGAAGCTTGGGCAGAGCCCATCTAGAGTACTGCATTCTGTTCTGGGTACCACACTTCAGGCAGGATAGATTGACTGCTGAGGGGGGTACAGTGCCAATTTACCAGAATGATACCAAGGTTTAAATAACAGGTTTCACAAACATAGCTTGCATTCCCTTTAAAAAAGATTGAGGGGTGATCTAATTGAGGTGTTTAAAATGACAAAAGGATTTGTTAGGGTAGATAGAGAAACTTCCTTTTTAGGGGCAATCTAGAACAAGGCTGCAGCAGGTGACATCAGCAACAGCTCCCAGTCCACCATTGTATCGGTAGGTCACCAAGGTTCTCCACACCAAGAACACTTGCATCTTTCCCAATGGACTGGTTTCCACAGGGTACCAGGTGCCATAGACTGCACTCACATTGCCTTTTGTGCACCCCATCACCATCCTGGCATCTGATTAGAAAGGGATTCCATTCCCCTCAGCCAGCTTGTTTGTGCCCACAGGCAGCCTTCATACAGTTCTGCCTAGTTTCCTCTCAGCAGTCACTGTTCATTCATCCTCTGCCAGTTCCATGGGCTTTATTCCAACCAGGCCATCAGGTTACAGGCTGGCCACTGGGTCAGGTTACTGGGCAGCAACAACTATCCCCTTCAGACTTGACTCAAGATTGCGGTCATGAATCGAAGCACAGCTGGCCTACAACAAAAGTCTATTTAAATGTTGCCCATTGGTCAGGGATGGGGTGTCAGCCTGGCTCAGTTGGTAATGTGCTCACCTCAGTCAAAAGGTCATGGCTTCAAGCCACCACTTCGAGTGCAGTACTGAGTGTAATCTTATGCTAGTGAACGGAGACCCTGTCTGCCTGTTTAAGTGGTCATAAAAGATCCAATGGCACTATACAAAAGGAATGGGGGACTGTGCCTGGTCAACATTTGTCCCTTAACTCACACCAACCAAATTAACTGGTCATTACTCCAATTACTTTTTGTTGGAGTTTGGCTGCCACTTTGCTTACATAACTACACTTAAATAATTCATTGGCTGTGAAATCCAGAGAATGAAAATGCCAGTTCTTACTTACGAATTACCCTTTCTCTCCTCTTTTCTTCCCCCACCCAATTAGTGTAGGGGCAGGAGTCATAGCTGAAAGGACTGACCAGAAAGGGATGCAAGAGTAGGTTAACTTGGAAATACTGGTGACTTTTGTTGCAACATTAGATTTGACATCTGCTTGCAGCAACTGGTTACATTTAAAATGTGCTTTTTCTAGGAGTGTGAGCATTAAATGCTCACATTTTTCTGTTAAAATTGGGATTAATTAAAATATAACTAGTATACAATATATAGACTAACTTATCTTGTGGCAGGTATGCAACTTCAGGTGAGGGCAGACAATGATGGGCACCAGAACTCTGCCAATTGCAAAATGGAGAAGTCTGCTTTCTTGCATCTCTGTAGATACTTGATGTCTGTCGATATGCGCGATCTTCTTGGAGATCCTCTCCACTTTGAGCCGGCAGTTTGTGGTGTCGATAGTGGCCATGATGCGGAGAGTTGCAAGAAAACAGATCTCCGCATCATGGTCACTATCGACACCACAAACTGCCGGCTCAAAGTGGAGAGGATCTCCAAGAAGATCGCGCATAGCGACACAGACATCAAGTATCTACAGAGATGCAAGAAAGCAGATCTCTGCATCAATTGCAAAATGGCCAGCAGAGGGTGTCTGAGCAACGCATTTTCCTTCTGTAAATTACCTCAATAGGTGAAGGGAAGAGAAAAGTTAGAGCCCTTTCCACACCACTCAGATGGATGAAATTGCCAATTTTGTAACAAATGTATGAAAAGGACAGAAATCAGCCCCATTAAGCCACCTCAATGTTATCACATCCATAACTATGCCGTCTCCTGGACTGGGCAAATTAAGCCCCCCTATCTGCCAACTCAGGAAAAGCAGAAATACCTTTGACAACTTAAGGGGGGGAAAAAAAGGGAGTGGAGTAAAACTCCAGGAATATGCAGTGGCCCATGATCTCAAATCACAACTAACTATCAACTTACCTTCTACAAATCAAAATGTCCCTTTGTCAGGAACTAGTTAAATTCCTTTTTTTAAAAAAAAAAACTGTAGAGACTCCTTACCCACTAGATATTGAGCCTGTTTGAGGCTCTAAAAAGAAATCCTTCCTGACATTTAACCTAACTTTGGCTATGATTTTATATACATGCACACCCAGCTCAGATCATCTATCCAACAGACGGAGTCCAATCCTATCATTTTAAAGACCTCAAATCATTTGAGGAAAGTAGGTTGGGGTGGGGAGGAAAGTTACCTAAAGGCACGAAAAGGGGTGGGTGGGTCTCCTGGTTCAAAAAGGAGAACCAAGGGCAGTTTGGATTCCATTCTGGTGCTACCCTTCCCCACAAGGCTGCTTGACCCTACTCCCAATATTGCCAGATCCCAGCAATCCCCAATACGGCCAGACTGTTCCCCTTAAGACTTCTCCCTAGACTGCCTCCACTCCCAGATCCTAGGACCCCCCTCCCATCTCCATCTTTTGATCTAGACTGCATTCCTACTGCTTCCAATCCCAGAACCACCCCTAATGTTCAGAGATATCCCTCCAGTGTTGCCTGATCCCAAGACCCCTTTACGAATGATTGGATTTCAGGATGTTCCCAAACCCTGCCCCTCAAAATACTGCAATACTAGAGACCACCATCCCAATGCTCCTAGAATCCAAGGCCACCCCCAATGCATATAGTGTCACTGGTAATACTACTTAGCATAACAGCCCTATTTTGACCTTCAACAGTGCTAGAGCAGATCTGAGTGTATAGATGTTGCCCCCCAAAAAAAGTCAAAACCTACCACATGTCCTTTTTAAACAAAGTACATATTTCTGTTGCTGCCCGTGACTCGACCAATTTAGTGCAAAGGTCAACTTTATGGTGGAATTGCTCTCCTAAAAAGTACACATTTCTGCAGTTGAACATGGAGCTTTAAATTCACATTATAGGGACCCTGGAACTTTGAGAAGGTGCTATTGGCATTCAGTTGAAATTAGACCATCTCACCTTTTACTCGGTGTACTGAAACTGCAGATTAGTGTTAAACCCATCATATGAAAATGTTGCACTGATGCAGTCAATTATTCTTACTAGTTGTCTGCTATATTTTGGGTTGGTGTTCAGAAGGGACCTTCATTTTCCAAGTGGGAGAAGGCATATGCAGAAAAATTGGTATAAATGCCAGTCAAAGGCCACATCTTTCAGTGCAAAGCATTCAGGATGGCAGCACTCACCTGAATTAATGAATCAGCTGGCTTCAACCAACCATTTTCATAAATATTTCATCTAATGAAAAGGATTTAGGCCTCATAACTGAGTGAGTTTACACTTTACGTACCAAGTGGGTAGTTCACCAACTTTGTGCTTTTACAAATGATATTCAATAGTGTGGAGAATTAGAAAGGATTGCAAAATCACAAGTATTGCTGTAAATTATTGGCTGATTGCTACATATTTCTGCCAAGCAATATCAAAAATCACCTTCATTCACCATCAAATGTCACCAAACCAGTTAATTTGTTTCTCAAACCAAGAAATCTGGAACCAGCAACTTCCACAAAATGAACCAAAATTGCTCAAATAATTTCTGCAGTTTAAGCCACCATTTTCTTCTACTTAGTCAGTATGTACAGCCAAACCGAACGTTTATAACAAGTGTAACAAAAATGCAATATTAACCAGGGTGTCCTGTTGAATATTAGATCCGTGAAGCCAGTGTCTTTCAGCTTTAGCAAGATATATTTTCACCTCTGATGGAGTAAATTGTCCATTGCTGCAATACAGGCAATCAGCGCTAGATTGCAGTGAATATTAGAAGTCACAATGTCCTGGCTTACTCCTGAGCAATATCACAGGAAAGCCACTAGTAAACAGAAAGCATATCTTTAGTGGGCATCAAGCCTTTTTTGCATTGAGAGAGACTTGTGGCAGTGTTTCAGTGAGGAGATAAGCAAGATCGAGGCCCACATGGGGTCAGACAGGATTGTCATTATTACCAGAGAGCAGAGGCTACATTCAAGTTAATTTGTAGGTAGAGAGGCTGAATGGGCTACAGCACATTCTACTGTCA
Source organism: Squalus acanthias (assembly GCA_030390025.1). NCBI lineage: Eukaryota > Metazoa > Chordata > Chondrichthyes > Squaliformes > Squalidae > Squalus > Squalus acanthias. The sequence goes on from CM059437.1 coordinate 76,317,769, forward strand.
CTGCATTAACTTGACTAAGAGGAGAGGTTTACTAGACAAATTCATTGACAAAATGACAGCTTGCCATTCATATCTGGTGTTATACTAAAGAGATCACCTTTCATAAGATTGGAGCAGCATGTGATTTTGGCATCAGTTAGCAGGGGGTTGCCCACTATTACAGTAGCATGATAGGTGGGGAAGAGTTATGTTTAATACAGGAGCCACTTACATACAAGGGGAGTGATACAAACCCAGAGAATCTGAATCAGACAGACATCTACTACACTGTCAAAAATGCAGATTATAGACCAGCATGCAAGATACGCCATAAGCTGCAGCCCCAAAACTGGTTTGCTTTTGGAAATAGATTTTAAGCAGCTAGACATTGCTGAACGATTGATTAAAAAGGAACATTACAACCAAAGGTTAAAGCCAAATTACCCATTTCACATTGAAACCTCAGACAAAGCAATGTTAACATGCAAATAGCAATCCCAATTCTCTCCTGTACATTATATCCAACTGTGCCGAGGAACCAATCCAACTTTACAAGTTGCAAAAAGTTTACAAACTCGACCCCTAGTAATGATGTTGCAAGCTGGCAGCAACTAAAAGCATTAGTGCAATACAAGAGCAGTTAGCTGCATTCCAGATGAACATGCTCATCAAGATCTACACAATTTAAATAACCAATTTGCTTGCCAAAAGGTGGTATAGCACTATTGTATTAAGGGCCCACAGTCACTACATCAAGATAACCATCATGCAGTGTTGATTTAGGAGTACTGTACAGAACAAGCTCTTCCTAAAAATTCTGAGACCATGCACAAATCTGCAAAATGTAGCTTTATTTGAGTCAATTACAACTGTTAGAAGTACATTTAACATCTAGGTTGGACAGCTTGCTTCAACTTTGGTAGTCCACCACCTTCAATGATCAGCAGCTATCGTGTACATGCCCGATCTTCCATTTGTACAGGCTTAGGAGCAGGACCCCCAAAAAAGCTAGCAGTGGAGTAGCCAAAAGCATTACTCTTGATTCTCTGTTTAAAAAAAAAGGTTGTCAGTTGTCAAGAATTACTCAATCAAATGTATCTACCATAAGAAATCTCAGTAATATACATGGGAACATTGAAGTCAGTGTTGGGGGGGGGGGGGGTAGAGTGGTAAAGAATTACCTAAATTAACAGCTAGCAATCAATTACTATATGCTGTGAACAAGGTTATTTTAGGCCAAGAATCTATATAGGATCCAACACGATAAGAATTTAAAAATTCTACAAGTACAATTGAAGCAGTTGTCAATTTAATCTGATCAAATAGGCTTCTGTTACATTAGTCAGATTTTAGCCAATGGTCTGGATACTTCCACTGTTAGGAGTAATTAATGTCAAATTGGATAAGTCCCATTAGTTTAGAGTAAGAAATGGCTTGTCCCTGACTGGATGTTTTATAGCCCTGCAAGGCAGGCATTAGCCATGTTAGGAACAATCTTTTACAGTATCCTCATTTGAAGTACATTGCCAATTTACCTCTTTGAATTGTGGCTGAAGTTCTGGATCCAGACTGGGCAATGTGCACTCTCAATGGACCAACTTTAATTATGTGACTAATACCAGTTTTTGATTCTAAAAAAGGAATTTAAAAAGTTAGCACACAAGTTCTAGAATACTGTACATTCAGCTATTTAGTTAATGGAATAGTACCTTGGGCTCGTTTATGGCGAGATTGGATAGGCTGGCAGATTGAGTTACAGCAGTCACACAGGGAACTTTGTAATGGGGCATCCAAGAGCTGCCAACTAAACAGAATTATACAAGTAACAAACATTCTACTAGAGGGGATTTATATAAATCTAAGAAATGGGACCTCCATTGATTAGAAGTACTAGGAAATGTCTTCCTATGATTCTTCTAGACAATAAGCATGTCTGGAAGTTCAGTAGTTTTTGTTCATGCTCTTAATCAGCTCTACATTTGTTTCACCATTTAAGAATGCATGTAGATTATTCATATTACCAAGTGAATATTCTCTATTCAACTTAAGGTGGTGCAATAATTTCAGGCATGCCAGGCACTCATTGGGTGGGGGGGGGAAGGGGTTTAAGAAAGAGGGATAAAATAAGCCTAGTTAAATGCAATAGGTTTTACTCCAGCTATTGTTCTAGAAAGGCACTCAAGACACCACATTAAATTTTAAAGTGATCTTTTCTTCATCTGCCCATTCATCTACAGGGCCCACTAATCATTCAAGCTTTAATGCTGGCCAAAAAAGCCTACTCAAAAACAAAGGCACAAAACATCTTTAAGGACACTTTTGCTACTCACCTTTCAGTTTGCTGGTCAAAAGAACATGCTTTGTGTAAAAGACTTGCATCCCAATTAGGGTCCCATACCAAAGCTTTACAGTGTATATAAATCTGTAGAAAGTGAATATTGTGCATCATTAAGTGCAGTCTATGTCAATACACATCTCTTGCATAATGTACAGTATGGTTCCAAGTAAAACTCATCTTCAAAGCTGATATCTATGACCTAGTTGTTTTGACTTGGCTTATTAGGGTCAGTTTATGGCTGACTTGAAGGATCCTATCTGGCATTTTATTCTAAAATCTAAATTGCAAGGAATGACTACAAATGCCACATTAAAAATACAGATAATTTGCTCAATTACAGTGGGGTGATTTAACAGTAGTCAAATCTAGCTTAATCTCAAGGTAGATGGCAATTGTGCCTTTTGGTACAATAGTATTAAGAACAAGCCCACAGAATGGCTGCCAACAAGTCAGTCCATTTGAACTAGCAAAAGTTGAAGCTACATTGGAAGTGATAAGGCACCAAAAATCTTTGCAAACAACTGTATGGAGTTACGTTACAGATCAGCTATGCCCTTATTGAAGTGGAACAGGCTGGAGGGGCTAAATAGCCTACTCCAGTTTCTAATCCAGTTAGTAGTAAAGCAAGTGGCAGAAGTCTCTTAAAATGGACAGTACCTTTAATTGAGAGAGTTTCAGTTTTAATAGTGAACTAAGCTGATCAACTATGCTCAAAGGACTTCAATGAGAATTGCATGTATTTTGAGAATTGCATGTATGAGTTTCACATTTATGGTGCATAGTGGACAGCAACTCAGCATTAGATTAAAAGCTTGCATAGTGTATCTTTAATCATGCATCAAGTTTTCCAAACTTACATCAGTTTCCTCCAGACCGATGAATTTAAATGCCTGCACAACAAACTGAAGGTGTGACCCATCACTTCTGGGCAAGTACTTGGAATTTCCAGTTTGCCCATCAACAAGACATCTATAGGAACAGGAAAAAAAAAGTTTAACCCACAACCAAGTTACTAATTTGCAAAATATCACTATCCTGTCAGCCTCATACCCATAGTTGTTTACGATGGTATAATTCTCTGGAGATTTGTCCAGTGAGCTGGTCGGGGTGGCGATACATTCTTCCATATAGAGGCGGAGGTCCTGGTGACATGTGGCAATGACAGAGGCTTCTAGGTTAATGGAAGCGCCCAGGAAGAACACAGAATCTGGCCTTTCAGCAGTCCAATCATCTGCAGCAGGAAGTGGCATACATTATTCCAACAGTCCACAATTGTCTATAGTCAAGTATGAATGCTCACCCTTTTGCTTTAGCAACAAAACCATCAACATCTATACTAAGCAAGAGGGGTCTGGCTATCAGAGAAAGCAGTTATCATAATGTACTTGAACTACATAAACCACTTCCTTGGAGATCAAATCAGCCTATACTGCAGGGATGCAGGTCTTTCCACTAGTGGGGAATGAAGTCAGTGAACCTGCAAGGAGTTTAAAAATCAACACATCTATTCATAATTCAGATGTCATCAGGGGCTACTAATGCAGCATGAATTGGGATCAATGCTGTGGAAGAGATGCAAGTACTGGAAAACACATCCAAATCCTGGGTATATATTAAAGGGGTTGTCATAACCACCACACCACTGCAAAGTGATTGCTGACTTGTCAGCACCATTGGGTCCAAACCAGACTAGAGCAGAGCAATTTGAAATGCCTTCAGGAAGGAACCATCACAGCGCTTGGGCTCATTGCCACATGGAGTACTTCAAGGTGATGCATGATTTGCTCATTGAGATCCCCGGGATAGTCAAAAAGATTTCAAAATATACCCCCATGCAGCTTTTTCAGTAGGAAGAATTAGTTGTGCAGCCATGAGTAGCTCACAGTACAACTAGTGCTGCCAATTGTACACAACTTCTGGTAGGGTAATTTAACTATAGCCTGGCAATTAGGGTTGTCAACTCTGGTTGGATGTATTCCTGGATGCATCACCACACGAGCTCCTGTCTCCACTATTGGTCACCCAACATGTCCATACTCAGTGCTCCAGCCCCACATCAGTTGCAAAGCAACTAGACCATTATCTGATTGGATGATTCTTGACTGTCAAACAGCACCAATATTTTTAGAACTAGTAAACAAAATGGTCAATGATTTTAAAAACATTTAACACCTCTAGGATTTTTCCATGCAGCAATGTCCTGGAGATATGAGTCATTAATTCCTGGAGACTCCAGAGCAATCTTGAGGGTTGGTAACCCACGAGATAAAATTCAATTTGGAATTAGACACCAGTTTGGTTACTATGTGCAGTACCTCACTGTTCACCCATCATAGCATTGGTGTTTAAAGATTAAGCCATCATCCAACTTTAGAAAGCAAGACATTGATACTATACACAAGACCAACTTCCCGTGTACTCAAGGCAAGGGGTGGAAGAAAGAATAGTTCTCACTACATTTACCACACACAGGCAAGAAGCTCACTCCACAGCAGGTCTTCTACCTCCCCTAACACCACAAAACACACCACTCGTTATAGAAAAGTATCTCACCAGTCATTATTTTCATGGAAAAGACCAAGCTGCCATCTCCAGCCAGAAACCCAGTTACCGGAAATGCTGTTGAGGGTACAGGTACTTCATCCCTAGAGAAAGAACAGGGACATTAACTGATGTGGCCAGCACTCAGGCTGAATTTGGACACAGAGCAAGAGGTGGCTATTTTAACTTGACTTTCAGCCAATGTGGGGTCAGGAGAAGCCAACAGCCACAAAGCAACTGGCCAAATACAGCAATTAAATGGACTCAATTTTCTGGACATTTTGTCTCATTACAATAGCAAAATACTGCAGATGCTGGAAATCTGAAATAAAACAAGAGATGCAGGAAACACTCATTGACCTGAAACGTTAAATGTTTCTCTCTCCATTGATGCTGCCGGACCTGAGCATTTTCTGTTTTTTTGGCGTTAAAAACCAGCCAATAATATACTTCAATATACACAAACTATGGAACCTACGAGGAGGCCACAGAGCAAGTTAGTAGTGACATTAAGGTTTACTGTGCTGAGTGAGAGATCCCCAGGCTGGGGTTGGATCTTACACTGGATAGCGACATTCCAGGCGAGTGCTGAGCTGCTCCATCCCAGAGGCTGGGCTGGCTTCATACTTCAGGTAGTTCCAGTAAACCATCTCCTTATCGGTCACCTGAGAGGGGTAACAAAAAGGGAGGGTCAGAACTCCAGCCTGGAGTTAGGACAACAGCCCGAGCGGGCGGTAGAGCCTCTCACACCCACCAGTCGGCCAGCCCGGCAATCCTGTAGTTCATACTGGAAGGAGAGGACTCGGGGGGAGCTGAAGCCTGAAGCAGGGCAGTTTCCCAGCCGGAAAGCCGAGGCCTCAACGCCAGCGAAGAAATCCATCGATACAAACACAGTCAGGGTAGAGTTGCCGCAAGAGTGAGCGATGCCATGTTGAAGAACTGAAATAGAAAGAAAGTTAGAGCTGGAGAGGAGAGAAATGCATCAATTCAGAGCTACCGACCGTAAAAAAAAATACAAATAAAACCTGTTTGTTGCTCTCCCACCACAACAACCACCAAGAACAGCACTAAACTCCCGAGACAAATCATTTTAGAGCAGGCTGGGCTACTGACTGCAGGAAAGGGGGTCGAGAGCTGTTTTATAACGAGCCCCATTAACACTCTGACACCTGCTCATTCAAGGTCATTTAAATTCCTGAGCCAAACCATCACTCGGACACTTGATCCAATTTACAGGCCCATTAAAAATCTCGAGAATGTGTGGTGATCACTCAGGAAAGCAACAAGGATTTAGCAACAGCGAGGGAAGGAGAAACACGTGGCGATTCACCGTCAGTTTTTTTTCACTCAGCAAGGCTGAGGGGTTTATTCATTACCATGGGCTAGAAATTCGGTGCATTTGCACCTCTCGGGGCACAAACGACTTCTTGCGCAGGCGCGGCGCTGCTAACGACTCCCGCTAAATTCAGCGGGAGTTTAGTGGTGGCGGTAACCGGTAGCGCCCCACTCCGTTGCGCAGGCGATGAGGACGTCATCAACGTGCGCAGAGCCCCGTTTTTGCCCCGCCTGCAAAATTGGCCGTGCCCCCTGAATCTGCGCCGGGCGATGACAGCGACCGATTCAGGGGGCGGGAACGGAGCGGCAGGAGGCTCGTGGGTCGGTAAGTAAAGGGGAGGTGGTGGGTGGGGGGAAAAAAATCATCCGACTTACTTGTCGCGGCCCGTTGCCTCTTTGAACGCGGAGTCCATGCCGCGATCTGGCAGCCTCTGATGCTGGCAGGGCACCCCGCTCCCCAGTGGTCCAGGTAGGGCCCTGCAGAGTTGTGGGCTTGGGCCCTCCCCTTTAATGAGGGGAGGAGCCCTTCCATGCGGCAGTGCTACGTGGCCCAGTGCATAATGCTGCAGAACGCACCGCCCCGATATTCAGCGTTAGCGCTCTAAGAAGGAAGTGGAGCTCTTAAATTAGCGCTCCACCTCCCTCTTGGGGTGCTAAAACTGAAGTTACCGGTCGCTAATGAATTTTCCCCCCCGTGTGTATTATCAGGGCTGGCGTTAGGGAAAATGGCTTGGGTGAACTTGTATTTTGGCACCTTTCTTTGAGATTAAGTATGGAGTAGTATTAGCAAAAGTTTCAGAAATAAAGCTGTAATCTCAAAAGTTTTTTTATAATTTAAATGATATAAAGCATAAAAAATAACATTATAGCTAAGTGACAATTAAACTAAACATTAAATTAAACACTAAATTAAATAACAATAACAAATAAAAAAAACTTTGTTCATCAAGATATTTTGAACCACATCATTCTGGACAGACAGGATGGCCAGCAAAGATAGCCTGTTGTCTCCCATGGTCGATCGCAATATGTTTTTATGAGCTTCAATTTCAAGAAGCTCCGTTCGCTGCTCGCCACCGATACGGGCATGGTTAACAGGATCCTGAGTGCCATCCGTCGCCACCGATACGGGCATGGTTAACAGGATCCTGAGTGCCATCCATCCCCACCATACGGGCATGGTTAACAGGATCCTGAGTGCCATCCATCGCCACCGATACGGGCATGGTTAACAGGATCCTGAGTGCCATCCATCTCCACCGATACGGGCATGGTTAACAGGATCCTGAGTGCCATTCATCGCCACCGATACGGGCATGGTTAACAGGATCCTGAGTGCCATCCATCGCCACCGATACGGGCATGGTTAACAGGATCCTGAGTGCCATCCATGTGTGTGGGAACTTGCTCTTGGAACTTGAAGTTTGCTCTTCTTGTGCAGCACTACAGTCTGTTGGAAGCAGACTTTGGAGATTGCCAAGTTCTTGTCAGAGATCGACGTCGTTAATGTCAAACCCTCTTGACCACGTTGCCACCCCTGACCATGGTGCCCTGGGCGGGTGCCCACCTGTAAGGCCGTCCCTATATACTGTGACAAACGCAGCCCAGAACTATTCAACCTGGAATTTACAGAAACTTGCAGTACAATAATTGCCACAATTCTGTGCCCCAGTGTGTGCCCTGTATTGAGGCATCAGCTTTACACACTATTAATGACATGCATTAAAGAATAGAGAGTTGTATATCAAAGTTAGGAGGGACAGCAAGTTACATAGATGGAGCAGGAAGTTAAAAGGTCATACACAGATTAAGTGACCAGGCAAAACTCTGGCTAATGGAGTTCAGTGTGGAAATGTGGGAGGTCATCCACTTTCGATCCAAGAAAGACAAATCACAAGTATTTTCTTTATAATGAGAAATTAGGAACTCTGCAGGAGCAAAGATTTGGGTGTTTATGTAAACAATAACTAAAAGCTAATGGACAGGTACAAAAAGTAATCAGAAAGGCTACTGGAATATTGACCTGTATCTCAAGGGGGCTGAAATACAAAGGGGAAGAGGTTATTCTGTTGTCAAAGAAGCTTGGGCAAAGCCCATCTAGAGTACTGCATTCTGTTCTGGGTACCACACTTCAGGCAGGATAGATTGACTGCTGAGGGGGGTACAGTGCCAATTTACCAGAATGATACCAAGGTTTAAATAACAGGTTTCACAAACATAGCTTGCATTCCCTTTAAAAAAGATTGAGGGGTGATCTAATTGAGGTGTTTCAAATGACAAAAGGATTTGTTAGGGTAGATAGAGAAACTTCCTTTTTAGGGGAAATCTAGAACAAGGCTGCAGCAGGTGACATCAGCGACAGCTCCCAGTCCACCATTGTATCGATAGGTCACCAAGGTTCTCCACACCAAGAACACTTGCATCTTTCCCAATGGACAGGTTTCCACAGGGTACCAGGTGCCATAGACTGCACTCGCATTGCCTTTTGTGCACCCCATCACCATCCTGGCATCTGATTAGAAAGGGATTCCATTCCCCTCAGCCAGCTTGTTTGTGCCCACAGGCAGCCTTCATACAGTTCTGCCTAGTTTCCTCTCAGCAGTCACTGTTCATTCATCCTCTGCCAGTTCCATGGGCTTTATTCCAACCAGGCCATCAGGTTACAGGCTGGCCACTGGGTCAGGTTACTGGGCAGCAACAACTATCCCCTTCAGACTTGACTCAAGATTGCGGTCATGAATCGAAGCACAGCTGGCCTACAACAAAAGTCTATTTAAATGTTGCCCATTGGTCAGGGATGGGGTGTCAGCCTGGCTCAGTTGGTAATGTGCTCACCTCAGTCAAAAGGTCATGGCTTCAAGCCACCACTTCGAGTGCAGTACTGAGTGTAATCTTATGCTAGTGAACGGAGACCCTGTCTGCCTGTTTAAGTGGTCATAAAAGATCCAATGGCACTATACAAAAGGAATGGGGGACTGTGCCTGGTCAACATTTGTCCCTTAACTAACACCAACCAAATTAACTGGTCATTTCTCCAATTGCTTTTTGTTGGAGTTTGGCTGCCACTTTGCTTACATAACTACACTTAAATAATTCATTGGCTGTGAAATCCAGAGAATGAAAATGCCAGTTCTTACTTACGAATTACCCGTTCTCTTTTCTTCCCCCACCCAACTAGTGTCGGGGCAGGAGTCATAGCTGAAAGGACTGACCAGAAAGGGATGCAAGAGTAGGTTAACTTGGAAATACTGGTGACTTTTGTTGCAACATTAGATTTGACATCTGCTTGCAGCAACTGGTTACATTTAAAATGTGCTTTTTCTAGGAGTGTGAGCATTAAATGCTCACATTTTTCTGTTAAAATTGGGATTAATTAAAATATAACTAGTATACAATATATAGACTAACTTATCTTGTGGCAGGTATGCAACTTCAGGTGAGGGCAGACAATGATGGGCACCAGAACTCTGCCAATTGCAAAATGGAGAAGTCTGCTTTCTTGCATCTCTGTAGATACTTGATGTCTGTCGATATGCGCGATCTTCTTGGAGATCCTCTCCACTTTGAGCCGGCAGTTTGTGGTGTCGATAGTGGCCATGATGCGGAGAGATGCAAGAAAACAGATCTCCGCATCATAGCCACTATCGACACCACAAACTGCCGGCTCAAAGTGGAGAGGATCTCCAAGAAGATCGCGCATAGTGACACAGACATCAAGTATCTACAGAGATGCAAGAAAGCAGATCTCTGCATCAATTGCAAAATGGCCAGCAGAGGGTGTCTGAGCAATGCATTTTCCTTCTGTAAGTTACCTCAATAGGTGAAGGGAAGAAAAAAGTTAGAGCCCTTTCCACACCACTCAGATGGATGAAATTGCCAATTTTATAACAAATGTATGAAAAGGACAGAAATCAGCCCCATTAAGCCAACCTCAATTGTTATCACATCCATAACTATGCCGTCTCCTGGACTGGGCAAATTAAGCCCCCCTATCTGCCAACTCAGGAAAAGCAGAAATACCTTTGACAACTTAAGGGGGGAAAAAAAGGGAGTGGAGTAAAACTCCAGGAATATGCAGTGGCCCATGATCTCAAATCACAACTAACTATCAACTTACCTTCTACAAATCAAAATGTCCCTTTGTCAGGAACTAGTTAAATTACTATTTAAAAAAAAAACTGTAGAGACTCCTTATCCACTAGATCTTGAGCCTGTTTGAGGCTCTAAAAAGAAATCCTTCCTGACATTTAACCTAACTTTGGCCATGGTTTTATATACATGCACACCCAGCTCAGATCATCTATCCAACAGACTGAATCCAATCCTATCATTTTAAAGACCTCAAATCATTTGAGGAAAGTAGGTTGGGGTGGGGAGGAAAGTTACCGAAAGGCACGAAAAGGCGTGGGTGGGTCTCCTGGTTCAAAAAGGAGAACCAAGGGCAGTTTGGATTCCATTCTGGTGCTACCCTTCCCCACAAGGCTGCTTGACCCTACTCCCAATATTGCCAGATCCCAGCAATCCCCAATACGGCCAGACTGTTCCCCTTAAGACTTCTCCCGAGACTGCCTCCACTCCCAGATCTTAGGACCCCCCCCATCTCCATCTTTTGATCTAGACTGCATTCCTACTGCTTCCAATCCCAGAACCACCCCTAATGTTCAGAGATATCCCTCCAGTGTTGCCTGATCCCAAGACCCCTTTACGAATGATTGGATTTCAGGATGCTCCCAAACCCTGCCCCTCAAAATACTGCAATACTGGAGACCACCATCCCAATACTCCTAGAATCCAAGGCCACCCCCAATGCATATAGTGTCACTGGTAATACTACTTAGCATAACACCCCTATTTTGACCTTCAACAGTGCTACAGCAGATCTGAGTGTATAGATGTTGCCCCCCCAAAAAAAGTCAAAACCTACCACATGTCCTTTTTAAACAAAGTACATATTTCTGTTGCTGCCCGTGACTCGACCAATTTAGTGCAAAGGTCAACTTTATGGTGGAATTGCTCTCCTAAAAAGTACACATTTCTTCAGTTGAACATGGAGCTTTAAATTCACATTATAGGGACCCTGGAACTTTGAGAAGGTACTATTGGCATTCCGTTGAAATTAGACCATCTCACCTTTTACTCGGGGTACTGAAACTGCAGATTAGTGTTAAACCCATCATATGAAAATGTTGCACCGATGCAGTCAATTATTCTTACTAGTTGTCTGCTATATTTTGGGTTGGTGTTCAGAAGGGACCTTCATTTTCCAAGTGGGAGAAGGCATATGCAGAAAAATTGGTATAAATTCCAGTCAAAGGCCACATCTTTCAGTGCAAAGCATTCAGGATGGCAGCACTCACCTGAATTAATGAATCAGCTGGCTTCAACCAACCATTTTCATTAATATTTCATCGAATGAAAAAGGATTCAGGCATCAAATAACTGAGTGAGTTTACACTTTATGGACCAAGTGGGTAGTTTACCAACTTTGTGCTTTTACAAATGATATTCAATAGTGTGGAGAATTAGAAAGGATTGCAAAATCACAAGTATTGTAGTAAATTGGCTGATTGCTATATATTTCAGCCAAGCAATATCAAAAATCACCTTCATTCACCATCAAATGTCACCAAACCAGTTAATTTCTTTCTCAAACCAAGAAACCTGGAACCAGCAACTTCCACAAAAAATGAACCAAAATTGCTCAAATAATTTCTGCAGTTTAAGCCACCATTTTCTTCTACTTAGTCAGTATGTACAGCCAAACCGAACATTTATAACAAGTGTAACAAAAATGCAATCTTAACCAGGGTGTCATGTTGAATATTAGATCCGTGAAGCCAGTGTCTTTCAGCTTCAGCAAGATATATTTTCACCTCACTGATGGAGTAAATTGCCTGTATTACAGCAATGGACAATCAGCTCTAGATTACAGTGAATATTAGAAGTCACAATGTCCTGGCTTACTCCTGAGCAATATCACAGGAAAGCCACTAGTAAATAGAAAGCATATCTTTAGTGGGCATCAAGCCTTTTTTGCATTGAGAGAGACTTGTGGCAGTGTTTCAGTGAGGAGACAAGCAAGATCGAGGCCCACATGGGGTCAGACAGGATTGTCATTATTACCAGAGAGCAGAGGCTACATTCAAGTTAATTTGTAGGTAGAGAGGCTGAATGGGCTAGAGCACATTCTACTGTCACTGCATTAACTTGACTAAGAGGAGAGGTTTACTAGACAAATTCATTGACAAAATGACAGCTTGCCATTCATATCTGGTGTTATAAAGAGATCACCTTTCATAAGATTGGAGCAGCATGTGATTTTGGCATCAGTTAGCAGGGGATTGCCCACTATTACAGTAGCATGATAGGTGGGGAGGAGTTATGTTTAATACAGGAGCCACTTACATACAAGGGGAGCGATACCAACCCAGAGAATCTGAATCAGACAGAAGTCTACTACACTGTCAAAAATGCAGATTATAGACCAGCATACAAGATATGCCATAAGCTGCAGCCCCAAAACTGGTTTGCTTTTGGAAATAGATTTTAAGCAGCTAGACATTGCTGAACAATTGATTAAAGGAACATTACAACCAAAGGTTAAAGCCAAATTACCCATTTCACATTGAAACCTCAGACAAAGCAATGTTAACATGCAAATAGCAATCCCAATTCTCTCCTGTACATTATATCCAACTGTGCCGAGGAACCAATCCAACTTTACAAGTTGCAAAAAGTTTACAAACTCGACCCCTAGTAATGATGTTGCAAGCTGGCAGCAACTAAAAGCATTAGTGCAATACAAGAGCAGTTAGCTGCATTCCAGATGAACATGCTCATCAAGATCTACACAATTTAAATAACCAATTTGCTTGCCAAAAGGTGGTATAGCACTATTGTATTAAGGGCCCACAGTCACTACATCAAGATAACCATCATGCAGTGTTGATTTAGGAGTACTGTACAGAACAAGCTCTTCCTAAAAATTCTGAGACCATGCACAAATCTGCAAAATGTAGCTTTATTTGAGTCAATTACAACTGTTAGAAGTACATTTAACATCTAGGTTGGACAGCTGGCTTCAACTTTGGTAGTCCACCACCTTCAATGATCAGCAGCTATAGTGTACATGCCCGATCTTCCATTTGTACAGGCTTAGGAGCAGGACCCCCAAAAGCAAGCTAGCAGTGGAGTAGCCAAAAGCATTACTCTTGATTCTCTGTTTAAAAAAAAAGGTTGTCAGTCAAGAATTGCTCAATCAAATGTATCTACCATAAGAAATCTCAGTAATATACATGGGAACATTGAAGTCAGTGTTGGGGGGGGGTGGGGGGGGTTAGAGTGGTAAAGAATTACCTAAATTAACAGCTAGCAATCAATTACTATATGCTGTGAACAAGGTTATTTTAGGCCAAGAATCTATATAGGATCCAACACAATAAGAATTTAAAAATTCTACAAGTACAATTGAAGCAGTTGTCAATTTAATCTGATCAAATAGGCTTCTGTTACATTAGTCAGATTTTAGCCAATGGTCTGGATACTTCCACTGTTAAGAGTAATTAATGTCAAATTGGATAAGTCCCATTAGTTTAGAGTAAGAAATGGCTTGTCCCTGACTGGATGTTTTATAGCCCTGCAAGGCAGGCGTTAGCCATGGTTAGGAACAATCTTTTACAGTATCCTCATTTGACGTACATTGCCAATTTACCTCTTTGAATCATGGCTGAAGTTCTGGATCCAGACTGGGCACTGTGCACTCTCAATGGACCAACTTTAATTATGTGACTAATACCAGTTTTTGATTCTAAAAAAGGAATTAAAAAAGTTAGCACACAAGTTCTAGAATACTGTACATTCAGCTATTTAGTTAATGGAATAGTACCTTGGGCTCGTTTATGGCGAGATTGGATAGGCTGGCAGACAGGGAACTTTGTAATGGGGCATCCAAGAGCTGCCAACTAAACAGAATTATACAAGTAACAAACATTCTACTAGAGGGGATTTATATAAATCTAAGAAATGGGACCTCCATTGATTAGAAGTACTAGGAAATGTCTTCCTATGATTCTTCTAGACAATAAGCATGTCTGGAAGTTCAGTAGTTTTTGTTCATGCTCTTAATCAGCTCTACATTTGTTTCACCATTTAAGAATGCATGTAGATTATTCATATTACCAAGTGAATATTCTCTATTCAACTTAAGGTGGTGCAATAATTTCAGGCTTGCCAGGCACTCATTGGGTGGGGGGGGGTTAAGAAAGAGGGATAAAATAAGCCTAGTTAAATGCAATAGGTTTTACTCCAGCTATTGTTCTAGAAAGGCACTCAAGACACCACATTAAATTTTAAAGTGATTTTTCTTCATCTGCCCATTCATCTACAGGGCCCACTAATCATTCAAGCTTTAATGCTGGCCAAAAAAGCCTACTCAAAAATAAAGGCACAAAACATCAAAAAAGGCACAAACCATCTTTAAGGACACTTTTGCTACTCACCTTTCAGTTTGCTGGTCAAAAGAACATGCTTTGTGTAAAAGACTTGCATCCCAATTAGGGTCCCATACCAAAGCTTTACAGTGTATATAAATCTGTAGAAAGTGAATATTGTGCATCATTAAGTGCAGTCTATGTCAATACACATCTCTTGCATAATGTACAGTATGGTTCCAAGTAAAACTCATCTTCAAAGCTGATATCTATGACCTAGTTGTTTTGACTTGGCTTATTAGGGTCAGTTTATGGCTGACTTGAAGGATCCTATCTGGCATTTTAGTCTAAAATCTTAATTGCAAGGAATGACTACAAATGCCACATTAAAAATCCAGATAATTTGCTCAATTTCAGTGGGGTGATTTAACAGTAGTCAAATCTAGCTTAATCTCAAGGTAGATGGCAATTGTGCCTTTTGGTACAATAGTATTAAGAACAAGCCCACAGAATGGCTGCCAACAAGTCAGTCCATTTGAACTAGCAAAAGTTGAAGCTACATTGGAAGTGATAAGGCACCAAAAATCTTACAAACAACTGTATGGAGTTACATTACAGATCAGCTATGCCCTTATTGAAGTGGAACAGGCTTGAGGGGCTAAATAGCCTACTCCAGTTTCTAATCCAGTTAGTAGTAAAGCAAGTGGCAGAAGTCTCTTAAAATGGACAGTACCTTTAATTGTGACAGTTTCAATAGTGAACTAAGCTGATCAACTATGCTCAAAGGACTTCAATGAGAATTGCATGTATTTTGAGAATTGCATGTATGAGTTTCACATTTATGGTGCATAGAGTACAGCAACTCAGCATTAGATTAAAAACTTGCTTTAGTGTATCTTTAATCATGCATCAAGTTTTCCAAACTTACATCAGTTTCCTCCAGACCAATGAATTTAAATGCCTGCACAACAAACTGAAGGTGTGACCCATCACTTCTGGGCAAGTACTTGGAATTTCCAGTTTGCCCATCAACAAGACATCTATAGGAACAGGAAAAAAAAGTTTAACCCACAACCAAGTTACTAATTTGCAAAATATCACTATCCAGTCAGCCTCATACCCATAGTTGTTTACGATGGTATAATTCTCTGGAGATTTGTCCAGTGAGCTTGTCGGGGTGGCGATACATTCTTCCATATAGAGGCGGAGGTCCTGGTGATATGTGGCAATGACAGAGGCTTCTAGGTTAATGGAAGCGCCCAGGAAGAACACAGAATCTGGCCTTTCAGCAGTCCAATCATCTGCAGCAGGAAGTTGCATACATTATTCCAACAGTCCACAATTGTCTATAGTCAAGTATGAATGCTCACCCTTTTGCTTTAGCAACAAAACCATCAACATCTAGACTAAGCAAGAGGGGTCTGGCTATGAGAAAGCAGTTACCATAGTGTACTTGAACTACATAAACCACTTCCTTGGAGATCAAATCAGCCTATACTGCAGGGATGCAGGTCTTTCCACTAGTGGGGAATGAAGTCAGTGAACCTGCAAGGAGTTTAAAAATCAACACATCTATTCATAATTCAGATGTCATCAGGGGCTACTAATGCAGCATGAATTGGGATCAATGCTGTGGAAGAGATGCAAGTACTGGAAAACACATAAATCCTGGGTATATATTAAAGGTGTTGTCATAACCACCACACCACTGCAAAGTGATTGCTGACTTGCAACACAAGTGTCAGCACCATTGGGTCCAAACTAGACTAGAGCAGAGCAATTTGAAATTCCTTCAGGAAGGAACCATCACACAGCTTGGGCTCATTGCCACATGGAGTACTTCAAGGTGATGCACGATTTGCTCATTGAGATCCCCTGGATAGTCAAAAAGGTTTCAAAATATACCCCCATGCAGCTTTTTCAGTAGGAAGAATTAGGTGTGCAGCCATGAGTAGCTCACAGTACAACTAGTGCTGCCAATTGTACACAACTTCTTGCAACTACTGGTAGGGTAATTTAACTATAGCCTGGCAATTAGGGTCATCAACTCTGGTTGACTGTATTCCTGGATGCATCACCACACGAGCTCCTGTCTCCACTATTGGTCACCCAACATGTCCATACTCAGTGCTCTAGCCCCACATCAGTTGCAAAGCAACTAGACCATTATCTGATTGGAGGATTCTTGACTGTCAAACAGCACCAATATTTTTAGAACTAGTAAACAAAATGGTCAATGATTTTAAAAACATTTAACACCTCTAGGATTTTTCCATGCAGCAATGTCCTGGAGATATGAGTCATTAATTCCTGGAGACTCCAGAGCAATCTTGAGGGTTGGTAACCCACGAGATAAAATTCAATTTGGAATTAGACACCAGTTTGGTTACTATGTGCAGTACCTCACTGTTCACCCATCATAGCATTGGTGTTTAAAGATTAAGCCATCATCCAACTTTAGAAAGCAAGACATTGATACTATACACAAGACCAACTTCCTGTGTACTCAAGGCAAGGGGGAGAAGGAAAAGTAGTTCTCACTACATTTACCACGCACAGGCAAGAAACTCACTCCACAGCATGTCTTCTACCTCCCCTAACACCACAAAACACACCACTCATTATAGAAAAGTATCTCACCAGTCATTATTTTCATGGAAAAGACCAAGCTGCCATCTCCAGCCAGAAACCCAGTTACCGGAAATGCTGTTGAGGGTACAGGTACTTCATCCCTCGAGAAAGAACAGGGACATTAACTGATGTGGCCAGCACTCAGGCTGAATTTGGACACAGGGCAAGAGGTGGCTATTTTAACTTGACTTTCAGCCAATGTGGGGTCAGGAGAAGCCAACAGAGAAGCCAACAGCCACAAAACCAACTGGCCAAATACAGCAATTAAAGGGACTCAATTTTCTGGACATTTTATCTCATTACTCCAGACTTATTACAAAAGCAAAATACTGCAGATGCTGGAAATCGGAAATAAAACAAGAGATGCGGGAAACACTCATTGGCCTGAAACGTTAAATGTTTCTTTCTCCATTGATGCTGCCTGACCTGAGCATTTTCAGCATTTTCTGTTTTTTTGGTGTTAAAAACCAGCCAATAATATACTTCAATATACACAAAAACTATGGAACCTACGAGGAGGCCACAGAGCAAGTTAGTAGTGACATTAAGGTTTACTGTGCTGAGTGAGAGATCCCCAGGCTGGGGTTGGATCTTACACTGGATAGCGACATTCCAGGCGAGTGCTGAGCTGCTCCATCCCAGAGGCTGGGCTGGCTTCATACTTCAGGTAGTTCCAGTAAACCATCTCCTTATCGGTCACCTGAAAGGGGTAACAAAAAGGGAGGGTCAGAACTCCAGCCTGGAGTTAGGACAACAGCCCGAGCGGGCGGTAGAGCCTCTCACACCCACCAGTCGGCCAGCCCGGCAATCCTGTAGTTCATACTGGAAGAAGAGGACTCGGGGGGAGCTGAAGCCTGAAGCAGGGCAGTTTCCCAGCCGGAAAGCCGAGGCCTCAACGCCAGCGAAGAAATCCATCGATACAAACACAGTCAGGGTAGAGTTGCCGCAAGAGTGAGCGATGCCATGTTGAAGAACTGAAATAGAAAGAAAGTTAGAGCTGGAGAGGAGAGAAATGCATCAATTCAGAGCTACCGACCGTAAAAAAAATACAAATAAAACCTGTTTGTTGCTCTCCCACCACAACAACCACCAAGAACAGCACTAAACTCCCGAGACAAATCATTTTAGAGCAGGCTGGGCTACTGACTGCAGGAAAGGGGGTCGAGAGCTGTTTTATAACGAGCCCCATTAACACTCTGACACCTGCTCATTCAAGGTCATTTAAATTCCTGAGCCAAACCATCACTCGGACACTTGATCCAATTTACAGGGCCATTAAAAATCTCGAGAATGTGGTGATCACTCAGGAAAGCAACAAGGATTTAGCAACAGCGAGGGAAGGAGAAACACGTGGCGATTCACCGTCAGTTTTTTTTCACTCAGCAAGGCTGAGGGGTTTATTCATTACCATGGGCTAGAAATTCGGTGCATTTGCACCTCTCGGGGCACAAACGACTTCTTGCGCAGGCGCGGCGCTGCTAACGACTCCCGCTAAATTCAGCGGGAGTTTAGTGGTGGCGGTAACCGGTAGCGCCCCACTCCGTTGCGCAGGCGATGAGGACGTCATCAACGTGCGCAGCGCCCCGTTTTCGCCCCGCCTGCAAAATTGGCGGTGCCCCCTGAATCTGCGCCGGGCGATGACAGCGACCGATTCAGGGGGCGGGAACGGAGCGGCAGGAGGCTCGCGGGTCGGTAAGTAAAGGGGAGGTGGTGGGTGGGGGGAAAAAAATCATCCGACTTACTTGTCGCGGCCCGTTGCCTCTTTGAACGCGGAGTCCATGCCGCGATCTGGCAGCCTCTGATGCTGGCACGGCACCCCGCTCCCCAGTGGTCCAGGTAGGGCCCTGCAGAGTTGTGGGCTTGGGCCCTCCCCTTTAATGAGGGGAGGAGCCCTTCCATGCGGCAGTGCTACGTGGCCCAGTGCATAGTGCTGCAGAACGCACCGCCCCGATATTCAGCGTTAGCGCTCGAAGAAGGAAGTGGAGCTCTTAAATTAGCGCTCCACCTCCCTCTTGGGGTGCTAAAACTGAAGTTACCGGTCGCTAATGAATTTTCCCCCCCGTGTGTATTATCAGGGCTGGCGTTAGGGAAAATGGCTTGGGTGAACTTGTATTTTGGCGCCTTTCTTTGAGATTAAGTATGTAGTAGTATTAGCAAAAGTTTCAGAAATAAAGCTGTAATCTCAAAAGTTTTTTTATAATTTAAATGATATAAAGCATAAAAAATAACATTATAGCTAAGTGACAATTAAACTAAACATTAAATTAAACACTAAATTAAATAACAATAACAAATTAAAAAAACTTTGTTCATCAGGATATTTTGAACCACATCATTCTGGACAGACAGGATGGCCAGCAAAGATAGCCTGTTGTCTCCCATGGTCGATCGCAATATGTTTTTATGAGCTTCAATTTCAAGAAGCTCCGTTCGCTGCTCGCCACCGATACGGGCATGGTTAACAGGATCCTGAGTGCCATCCATCGCCACCGATACGGGCATGGTTAACAGGATCCTGAGTGCCATCCATCGCCACCGATACGGGCATGGTTAACAGGATCCTGAGTGCCATCCATCTCCACCGATACGGGCATGGTTAACAGGATCCTGAGTGCCATGCATCGGCACCGATACGGGCATGGTTAACAGGATCCTGGGTGCCATCCATGTGTGTGGGAACTTGCTCTTGGAACTTGAAGTTTGCTCTTCTTGTGCAGCACTACAGTCTGTTGGAAGCAGACTTTGGAGATTGCCAAGTTCTTGTCAGAGATCGACGTCGTTAATGTCAAACCCTCTTGACCACATTGCCCCCCCCTGACCATGGTGCCCTGGGCGGGTGCCCACCTGTAAGGCCGGCCCTATATACTGTGACAAAAGCAGCCCATAACTATTCAACCTGGAATTTACAGAAACTTGCAGTACAATAATTGCCACAATTCTGTGCCCCAGTGTGTGCCCGGGTAACCTTGAAATGAGACCATCCAGTGTCCACTGGTTTACTCGAAGGGCATTGTCATCAATAATGAGAATAATTTCACCATTTAATATATGCATGCATTTTTAGTTTGAGCCACTTGTTCCGCATTAATGGTGCCCTTGGGGGTGCGGCCCTTGTATTTGTTCTGGTGATATAGGACACACCCAGCGTCACTCTATGTGCCGAGGCAAAAATAGAGTAGTGTACCGCGGGGGACTACCAAGTGTATCAAAAAACCCCGATGTGGGATCCCTTGCAGAAGGCCTTCCACACTGGTTGATGTTCACACTGAGTAGTGTGTAACTCCAGCCACAAGCTGCTTTTATATTGGGTTTAGTCGGGTGCTGAGGCAACTGGCTCCAACAGATGGGTCACACACAGCCAATGGCAACCCCAAAGTAAACTTGCTGGGTTAGCTAAGGTCGTCATCTGGGATAACCTGATAAATACTAAACTCAATGTAAAAGTAGCTTCAAGCTCTAATTATTGGAGTATGTGACTGCCTGGGAACTTTGCCTGTTGGCAGCACGTGATTAGAAAGTCAGGCCTTTAGTCTCATTGCATAGGTTTTTTTCTTTTCAGTGCCTCCTGCATCTTGTATCCTGTGGCAGCTATTATACTACCAATAGTGTGTAGACTCCTGGGGGGGGGATTTTAACCCCCCAAAAATGGGTGGATTGGGGTCGGGTGGGAGGTTAAAGTGTTAAAGAAAGAAAGACTTGCATTTATACAGCGCCTTTCATGACCACCGGACATCCCAAAGCACTTTACAGCCAATGAAGTACTTTATTTTTGAAGTGTAGTCACTGTTGTAATGTAGTAAAGACCTGAATCCCGACCCCAACCCACCTCCAACCCACCCACTTCCAGTTTTAACAGAGGTAGGACAGGGGCGGGCAGCCAACCCGCTCCCAGGAGGCGGGTTGGCACTTTAAATATGGTAATGAGGCTGGAGGCCTCGGATTTAACCTGCTGTGCAGGTTTAACGGTGGCTGGCCGGGGTTCCTGGGCCTCGGGATTCCCAGCAGCTGCAGCGAGGCGAAGACAGCCTCTGGGAGCACTCCTTGTGGGGCCGGGAGGAGCAGGAGTGCTTCCTCCCGGCCCCTCAAGCTCCCCCAGGGTCAGGGCTCGCATCTACCTGTGGTTGTGGCCTCTTTTCCAGCGTTCCCCGCCCGATGGAAGCCGGCCTGTAAATCAGGCTGACCTCCAGGCGGGGAACCCGTCAGTGACGCCACACGCACACTGTGGAGTTAAAAGCTGGAAGTTCTGTGCTCTACTGGGCCCCCCTCCCCCCCCCCGCTCCCAGCAGGTCCAAAAGTAAAACCTCCAGCCTTGGTCTACAAATGAATACATGCAGAGTAATTAACATTCTACTGTTATTCTCAAAGGAATTGCATACCTTAATTAAAAAGGGGTAATTTTATAAATCTTTATTCCTCTTGGGAGTACTGTTTTAATTATTTTTTGCCCATGTTTTAGTTAATTTTTTATTTTCTTCACTCCTTTTTAGGTCTGTCTGTACTATGCAGCATTCATAGCTGAATGAATGAGCCACCATCCTACTCACAGTCCTTCTTTACTTTGGCACAGGGTGTCAGAACACGATTATGCTGTGCCATTCACCAGTTTATTGTTTATTTTATAAAGAATCAATCCATTGATCCTGTCAATTGCACCTCCTTCCACAGTGGCCCTGGGTTGGTACGGTGATAAGCTTGATGATAGTGGGCCTATTGTGTCTGTCAATGTACCATGTAGTATCTGGAAAATGGAGTCAGGGTGCAGATGGGAAGTAACGTCTACTGCAGGTTTTTAATGATTGAAAATGATGGCCTTTGTGGGAAATTAAGAATGCCAGTGTACATTTTGCTATTTGCAATTGTGATAGATCACAATATGGGTGATTTTAGTCCATCAGTGCTCAGTTAAAGAATAACACTCCTTTTACATTCGGAGCAAAAAAAATTAAAAACAGGAAATGTTCTTATTAAAAACAGAGAGGATTTTACAATGAATTAACACACTACCCTTTCATCCCAAGGAACTGAGCTTCAATTCAGTTCACACTGATAAGAAATAAAGTATTTGCACTTATATACCACCTTTCACATTATCAAGGTACTTCACAGCCAACAACGTGTGGCCACTGTTGTAATGTAGTTAAACAAGATGACAGTCCCTGAAGGAGGCGGGACATATTGAGAGAGCGGTTAACAAAGCATATGGGATCTTGGGCTTCATAAATAGAGGTATTGAGTACAAAAGTAGAGAAGTTATGCTGAACCTTTATAAAGCGCTGGTTAGGCCACAACTGGAGTATTGCGTCCAGTTCTGGTCACCACACATTAGGAAGGATGTGAAGGCCCTTGAGAGGGTGCAGAGGAGATTTACCAGAATGGTTCCAGGGATGGGGGATCTGAGCTACAAGGACAGGTTGGAGAAGCTGGATTTGTTTTCATTAGAGCAAAGGAGGTTGAGGGGTGATTTGATAGAGGTGTACAAGATTATGACGGGTTTGGATAGGCTAAGTGGGGAAAGGCTGTTCCCATTAGTTGATGGTACAAGGACTAGGGGACACAGATTTAAGGTTTTGGGCAAGAGATACAGGGGGGATGTGAGGAAAAACTTTTTTACACAGCGAGTAGTGATGACCTGGAATTCGCTGCCGACGGAAGTGGTGGAAGCGGAGACACTCAATATTTTCAAGGGGAGACTGGATAGGCACTTGAGGGAAATAAACTTGCAGGGCTACGGCGATAGAATGGGGGAATGGGACTGACTGGATTGCTCTACAGAGAGCCGGCACGGACTCGATGGGCCGAATGGCCTCCTTCTGTGCCCTTATGACTATGACTCTATGACAGTCTCCACTGGTTGTGGAGAGTCCTCAGTGAAATGAGTTTGCACTATCTCCACCCACTCACTCGAGGACATGAATCCACTGCACATAACTGCCAATAATTTGCCACAGAGTCAACACTCTGATTGATGGCAGAAAGGAAAATGTCACATCGATGTAGAAGGGGGCATTCATCTAAGTATTGTATGAGATATATCTTTTAGAGGAAAACTTTAGCAGTCATCCAATCTCTGGAAATGGCTGATTCTAATATTGGGTCAAAAAGTGTTCCATTCCCCAGCAGCAACATCACTTGATCAGTAAAGCCCGAATAAAGAAACACCTTAAAAAAATTGTATGGGCCAGAAATTATGTTTCCTCTTTTCCTATCAACAATACTCCTTTATATGAAGCGATGTGATATGAAAACAGTTAAGGTGTAATTTGGAGATTTTAGAATCAAATTATCGTGCCTGTCTGACCTGATTGTGACTGCTTCTCATTCTCTCCTTATGGTATTTATGGTTTTTATCCCCACTGTTTTGGTTGTATTGTGTGCACATTTCCAGATCCTGATCAGTGTTTCCCTCTATTTTATTTCCTTCACTTTTCTTCATGCATATCAGGGTGAACTCACTGTGCAAATTATTGAAACAATGGCACCTGTAAGATCATTTAATCTAAGTTATGAAGGGTTTGATAAATAAGGAGAAAATACTTCCACTGGCAGGAGGGTCAGTAACCAAAGGACACAGGTTTAAACTAATTGACAAAAGAACCAGAGGGGATATGAGGAGAATTTTTTTTTATGCAGCATGTTGTTATGATCTGGAATACACTGCCTGAAAGGGTGGTGGAAACAGATTCAAAAGTAACAGGAAAAGTTACAAAACGGAATTGGATATATACTTGAAAAGGAAAAAATGGCAGGGCTGTGGGGAAAGAGGAGGGGAGTGGGACGAATTGGATAGCCCTTTCAAAGAGCCGGCACAGGCACGATGGGCTGTATACTTCTATGATTTTAAGTTTACTGCATTTGTAATTTACTGCATCTTTAGGAGTGTTTACAGTTTGCAGTTATCAAGCTTCGCAATTCAAGCATGACCATTTGGTTCAGTCCTGTTTGGGGACTCTCAAGTGTTGTTCCGGAACCTGTGATCAGCCACGGGAGGCTGATTCTGTCAGCTTTTCCTCTCCTTTGGCTATTAGGACTTAATAAACATGAGCTAATGAAAACAGAAGTGAACTCTTGTGTCTTTACTAGATACACAACCCTCAGCACAAGCAGTCTGAATTTAGGATATAAGCAGCCTCAGGTGGCAGAGCTGGAGGCTAAACCCTCCCAAAGGAATCTCTGAAGATCTGTCAACCTGTAAAATCACTTTTTCTTTTTTGAATGATTGAACTCCTCAGGTTGAGGGATCTCCGTGCTGGGAGATGGAACATTTTTCCACCTTAGTCACCCAGTGTTATCAACAAGCACTGTGTTCCAATACTGTGCCTTAACTCCAAGTTCAAAGTGCAGTTCTGGTTGCATTAGAATGGCTTTTTCATTTCTCACATTAACTACACTGTCTGTGTGGGGCTGTTAGTTTAGTTCCAATTAGTGATAGTTTAGGGACAGCTTTTCTTGTGGATTTGTGTTCACTAAGTAATTGGTTAATTGGAGAGGGTTTAGAGAAGACCAAAAATGATAGTTTCAGCACTTGAAGCTTTAAGGTATGCCGATGCGATCCACACTGAATTAAATATGTTTTCATTGGAGAAAAAAGGCTGCAAGAGGACGTAAGTGACAGGTCGTTTTATTTCTTTTTTTGAACACAAATTACTAAAACATTTGAGTTTGGACTCTATTAATAGGCCAATAAGGTAGCACCGGGGGTCGACCCAGTGCCCCCCAACATAAAATGCATTCTACAAATGCCCACCCCAAAAGAAGGACACTACTAATACAATGCCCCAAGCAAAACTAAAATATATTAAATGATACTATTATTATGCCCATCTATTAGAACGCCAATATCCAGTGGTGCCCACCAGCGGAAGGCTTCACGTGTACCAGTGGACTTCGCGTGATCCCGCTCAAAGGTCACCTGAGCAAATTGACACGTCTTTAAAATGCTATCATTTTAATTATAGTGATAATATAGATGTAAGCTGGTTATTTACCTCTGTCAGGCAAATTTAATGGAGATATAGAAACATAGAAACATAGAATCTAGGAGCAGGAGTAGGCCATTCGGCCCGTCGAGCCTGCTCCACCATTCAATACGATCATGGCTGATCATCCAAATCCAGTACCCTGTCCCTGCTTTAATCCCCACAGTACACATATCTCACCCTACCCCTGTAACCCCACGTATTTAATTCCCCCTAACATATCCCATCCTATCCCCATAACCCCACATATTTAATCCCCCCCTAACACTAAGGGTCAATTTATCATAGCCAAATCAACCTAACCCGCACATTTTTGGACTGTGGGAGGAAACCGGAGCACCCGGAGGAAACCCACGCAGACACGGGGAGAATGTGCAAACTCCACACAGACAGTCACCTGAGGCCGAATTCGAACCCGGGTCCCTGGCGCTGTGAGGCACCAGTGCTAACCACTATACCACCGTGTTGCCCACTGGTTAGCTTATTTTTCTTAAATTGTGATCGCAGAACAAAAGGACTCAAGTAGCTAGTTGGTAGGATTTAAATGAGACTAGAGATTTGAGGGACAATTTTCCTAATTCATGCTCTCAATACAAAGATACCCAGCCCAATGGGAGTACATATCAGGAATTCCATAAAGACAGAAAATCCTCCAATCTTGAATTCCAGATAGAAACTCTGGCATAATTTATGGGTTTTTGCACTATATGTTCTCTCCGGTTCAGCTTCACCTGTCACTTCCATAAGCGGAATGTGCATCCCCTACGAACAAGCGTGCCCCTTTTACTGTCCAGTATCTATGGGAGTTGTAACTAGAATCCTTGCTCCATATACTGGCTACCAAAATATTGCACATGTTGCCATGTGTATTCTGCTCTGTATGGAGAGTGGACAGAAAAGCACTCTATTGAGACCAGGACACTTTGAAACCAACATTGGGCTTATATTGTATAAAGTACATGAATAAACAGTTTATAGTTTTCACAGTCAATTTTCCTACACTCTTCAGTTATGGTAAATAATAAAGATGCAGGCCGCGAATTTAATTGAGGAGGCGGCTTAGAGTCGGGTTGCCTGGTAGGCGGGGTCCGGACCTGCTGCCGGTTTCAGCCGCTCTCGATTTGAAATTTTAATTTAATTGGCCTCTTCAGTGCTGTCGTGCGCGCTGGCCGGTCCAATGACTGGGATCGGGTCTGTTAGTCGCCTCTGATGACATCATTGCTGTAGTTGTTTTTAAGGGGCCCATGCAGCCTCAGCCTTTCATTTATCATTTCTGCTGGTCTGTGACTGTGCCCAGGCCACAATGAGTGGTGTAAAACCGAAGGCTGCTCCACAGTTTAATGAGGACTCCCTCCAAGCTCTTGTGGAGGGAGTAAGAGGGCGCAGGGAGATTTTGTTTCCTCCCGATGGCCGCAGGAAGCCTCCTCAGCAAACAAAGGCAGCCTGGCTGCTCATTGCTGAGGAGGTCAGCGCAAGGTCCATTTGTTTGTGCACCTGGATCCAGTGCCGGAAACGGTTTAATGATCTTCTGCGATCAGCAAAAGTGAGTATCACATCACACTTACCTTCAATCTGCTTCCCTTCTCTTCTCATCACCAGCACTCTGCTTTGTTAACCTACTCTTCCACATCCCACCTTACCCTTACTTATCTTGCACCCTTACCTATCCATCTCTCTCTCTGTACTGAATCACTTCACCATCCTGCCTTTGCACCCCTCAGACTCGCTCTCACTGTTAAGCAATGACAACAACTAACAACGCACAGGGAGGCAGCTTCCTCTTGGCACCTCACTCCATCTTGGTTTCCCTCTAAGCTTCTATGCTATGGATTCTTCACAGTCACTCCATCACTCTCGCTGAAACTCCACTTGTGTCCCTCCTTTCAGGAAAAGATAGCCCACAATAAGAGGGAGAGAGCGATGACAGGAGGAGGGCCTCCATCCTTGGCGACATTGACAAACGCTGAGGAGGCTGCGCACAAGATCGTGGGAGGTGGCGAGGAGCTGGAAGTGGGGGATGGAAAGACGGACACACTAGACGAAGCTGGTGACAGAATAGATTTACAACCCTCGCGTTTAGATTTCATGATTGACTGCAATGTCATATGATGTTCCTGGAGATTGACTTTGGATCATCTGCACAATAGGATGTGTGTGCTACTTAAAAATCAGATGTCTAACTCATGCCTTTACTCTCCCACAGGACCATCGAATGCCCCCCTCCCCACTGTCCAGGAGGAACAGCCAGACGACTCCTCAGAGGAACCTGCAGCCTCTGAGGGAGCAGCGTCACCAGGACTCAGTGCACCCAGCACCAGCGCTGAAACGCACACCTCGGCGGGGCCCTCGTGACTTAAGAGTAGTGTTGTCACCTGATGTATCACAGCTCACAAGTGAGCATCAGCAAATGGTGGAGACAGCGACAGCAGTGGAGAGTCCTCATCGGAGGTGGCAGGACTCTCCTAGCTCTGCTCAGCTCATCGGTGTCAAGCGCTCACACGACCATGCCACTGCGGAGCCCTCAGTCAGAGCCCCAGAGTCCTCACCCAACTGAGATGGCCATCTCAGCCCCTGCACAGTCGCAGGAAGACCAGACTGTTGCAGAGCTCTCCCAGGCTCCCAAACCCAGAGGATGCCCGCCAAAAGCATCTAAACAGGCGCAGCACCAAAGTGAGCAAGGTGCCTCTACATCTGCTGAAGCCACAGGGGAGGCACCACATAGAAGCACGCGTAAGAGGAAGCTAAAACACAAATAGTCAAAAGGGTAGTCACTTGGGTGTTTTGTTCTGTTGTATATTTGCCATTGTCTTCTTTTTGTGATTTTATTAAACAAAAGTGATGGCAACAGTTGAATTTCTGGCCTATGTGTTCTGGGAAATGGACGTTGCACATTGAGGGCACCTTGTGTGATGGGCAGCAATGTGCTCGAGTGCTGCTGCATTGGCCACATCTGGCCCCGCAAGGCATGCCTCCTCCTCGTCCTTGTCCTCGTCCTCCTCCTCTTTGTCCTCCTTCTTCTCCTCGTCCTCCCCTCTTCTTCCGAGGAGGCTGTGCGCTGAGCCACTTGTTCCTCAGATAGCGCTAAGACACGCTGCTGTGCGATGTTGTGCAGGGCACAGCAGACAACGATGATTCTGGACACCATGGCTGGTGCGTACTGCAGGGCTCCACCACATCTGTCGAGGCATCAGAATCGCATTTTGAGAAAGCTGATGGTTTGCTCTATGATGCTTCTGGTGGAAATGTGGCTCGCATTGTACCACTCCTCAGTCTCATTTGATGGCCTCCTCATCGGTGTCATGAGCCACTTTTTCAGGGGATAGCCCTTGTCGCCAACTAGCCATCTGGAAAGTTGGGTTGGCGGATTGAAGAGCTGAGGCACAGTGGACTGCTGCAGGATGAAGGAGTCATGGCAACTGCCAGGGTACTTGGCGCAAACATGCATGATGATCTTCCTGTGGTTACACACCAGCTGGACATTAAGGGAGTGGAAGCCCTTGCGGTTGACAAATACACCTGGGTTGTGACCACATGTGTGCAGTCTACGACGCCCTGCACCCTTGGGAAGCCTGCCATATTAGCACGCGAAGTTACACTTGCTTCATCCGTGGAGAAGTGGATGTAATTGTGCACCTTTGCAAAGAGGGCATTGGTAGCCTGTGTGATGAAGGCATGTGTGGCCGACTGGGAGATGCCGCTGATGTCTGCAGATGATCCCTGGAAGGAGCCCAAAGCAAAGAAGTTGAGTGCGGTGGTGACTTTGACAGCCACTGGTAAGGAGTGTCCACACGCCACTCTGGGCTCCAGGTGTTGGTGCAGCATTGCGCAGATGTCAGCGACTACATCTCGCGGAAGTCTCAGCCTCCTTTGGCACTGCTGCTCACTCATGTTGAGGAAGCTCATCCTCTGCCTGTAAATCCTGTGTTGGGGGTATCTCCTACAGTGAGGTGCAGGCCTGCGCTGACGCCCTCTGCCCTGTGCATCCTCAGGTGGGTGAGGAGAAGGTTGGCGCTCCTGTTGTTAGTGCTGCTGCTGTGCCTGGTTCTGCTGCTGCCGCGGCTGCTCTTCCTCCAAATCTGACGACCAGGATGAGAGGGTATAAATGGTTCCCATACCGCTGGTCTATATCTCAGTCAAGGAATGGAGATTGTGTGCGCTCAGACAAAGTGGCCGGAGGGTATTCCAAGGAGGTCACACAGCAGATGGATTTCAGCCTCAACACTCACAAGATTAGTAGAGCTGCTAAATATCTCCCAAACCTCAAAGCACTAAGTTGTGACATGTGAAAGAATGAGAGGATTGCAGGAGCGCTTTTAAGCTGCTCAAGTAGCTGGCAACAATTCAGGTCCTCGCTCAACCCGGCTCGATTCACCTGGCGTGTTTTTATGAAGGCGGGCAGCATGGTGAAAAACCTCGAAAATCAGATCAGGCCTTTAACATAGGATTATCCAGGCAGTTAACAAGCTCTTAACTGCCTTTCCCGCCGTTTGGTGTTGGGACAGTTCAGAAGCGGCTGACCCGACACTTGCCAAAGTCGCGTGGAGGCGGGTTCACAGCCCGTCCCCAATTTTTACGATTTTCGCAACAGACCCGCCTCCAAACCCGCCCTCTGAGGTCAATTAAATTCACGGCCGCAACTTTTTATCTTTCTAAACGTAGTCTCACTTTTCTAGCTAAGCTATCCAAAGTGGGTTGGCTTAGACCTTTAAAATGTAGATAACATTCCGGTATTGCCTTGTAGAACATGACTCATCCTTTGTGTCAGAAAGCTCACTGTCATCTGCTTTAAGTCTGCGAGATCGGGGGCGGGGGGTGGGGGCTGGTGTCATCCCACCAACCTCACAATAGCACGCAATGTTTGAGATTGTACAAAATGAACCCCCCTCCCCCACCCCCCTTTGAATAGCTAATTATTACTTCAAATCACAATAGTAAACAGTCTGGTTTCAGGCAGCTGGTTTATTGTTTTAAAAATACTGAATTTAATATTACAGAAATACAACACGTAGAAAATTAGCTACAAACTTGTGGAACTATGAACGAGTGAAAACAGAAGCCAGCTGTTTACTAGAGACAAAACCCTCAGCAACTAGCAGTCTGAAATTAGCATACAGGTACATGAAGCCGGCATTGGTGACTGTGTAGGAGTCATGTGCCTCTCCCAAAGGAATCTCTAAAGATCTGCCCTAACATTTAAAGTTTCTTTGTGCATTTAAATTACTTTAGCAGCACTAAACATGCATGATAACTGTGCCAAGAGTCTCAGAGCATTTTAGATGTGGGTTAAAGGGCTGCAGAATCTGATTGAAACAATTAAATCTTAACGTACATTTGTTTGTCAGGAATTAGCTGTAAAATATTAATATTGAAACAGTTTTCTGCTGCACAATATTTTTGCTAGTTTTGGTTGTAAAGGAAGACTATCCATGATATAAATTCTTATATTCTGATAGATTGTTCGGGTAAAAACAGAAAATGCTGGAAATGTATCTTCGGTCAATCAGATAAAGAAAAGTTAGCATTTCAGAAGTGACCCTTCTTCAGAACTCCATGTTTCTTTTTGCTTCCAATTTTTTTCTCTCATTACTCTCTTCAAGACACCGGCTCAGACCAAGCTCCAGTTCCACTGGCAGTGGCTGCCTTTCTGTACCTTGCCCCAAATAACCATTTACATGTGTCAGCCTTGACAGAGCCACTATACTTTTAATCCATGGGGGTCTTCACTGGTGAGTGGTGAGCCTGAATCTGTCCACGGGTACATTTTCCAGTAGGTATCAATGGATAGCAATCAAGAGGCAGAGCACTTGCGAAATTTCTTTCACCTACTCTCTCCCAGGAGTGCTGAGGCCAATTGCAGCTCCTCGACTGCACTGAAATCAAGATTCTTTGCAAGGTCTCCGACTCAGTCATTCCTTCCCAGGTCCTCAACACTGTGGAGCTCTTTGTTCCATTTTCAGTCTCTTTTTTTCTTCTACAATCATGAGGCTTTTTGAAATCCAAGCTTGCTGTCACTTACACAGCTAACAGTCTCGGATTAGTAGCTGCAGTGTTGGTTCCAACCAGGCAGTAACACAGTACCTCCTGGAGCATTTTTTGGAGCGACCCCTGGTTAGATTGCTCAACGCCTGATACAACTTGGCAGAGTGCCCACAATTTTCGACTGCTGGCCGCCCTTTTTCCAGGTGCAAAACGGGCGGTCGTGAGTTAAATTTCTCCCCATACCGCCTCCAGAAATCAAGTTGGGCCCCATCGCTGGCTTCGTATTAGAGCTATTCTGCTAGTGTGCAGTGGAAACCAGTTTGCAGCACCCTGAATCATTACTTTCTGGTTTACCATATCTTCTGTTTTTATCCTTGATGGTGTCCTATGGGCTGTTTGATTTCTTAATTAAAACAACTTGCCTCAGCTAACTTCAGTTAACTCGGTGTAGATCTACACGGGGTTTTGATCCTGAGATCTTTCTGTCACTATACTGTGTTATGCAATATTCAGTATATTTACCAGATGAGCCATCAGGAGAGCACCTCTTTGTTTCTTTACATGGTCATTGCATTGTGGTCAGAAAAGTGAAGAGAACTACTTAACAAGGAATTAGAATGGCTCGATATTATTACTTAATAGAAATGTACACTCTCGCTATAAAAATAATTCTCTAACAAAGTTCTTGTAATTGCAAAATATCATTTTTATTGAATAAATTACATTGCCTATATACATGCAAACAAAAAGTGCTTAAACAGCAGCTACTCACAAACATTAATACTGTTTACATGTCATGTAATGAACCCTCGGAATATTATCATTTAGCAGTTCATGAAAGTGCTGGGCACTGACCAGACACAATCAAAGAGCTTTCTTTTGTTTGTTCATTAGTAAACAGGATTGCAAAATTTAAAGGGAATGATCTTAAAGCAAAGAAAATGTGACACAATCAGTTGTTTACATCAATAAAGACACAGTATGATTATAAATAGTAGATAATAATGTTAGATTGCTGCCTGATGTTAGAATTGATGCCACCCTAACTAATGTTCATTAACTAGTTGGTTGTATAAAGTGATATTTACATTTATGAAAATGTTTAAGACAAATCGAGTTGATAGATTATAATAATGAATGCTCCAGTGAATGACAGTCGGTAGTTCCATGTAGGTTTGGAACTAATCCACGCAAGAGTAGTGAAACCTGTGAGTGCACATAAAAACACTAAAACAAATCACCCCGCTCCCCATTGCAATGTAATGTAACCATCATTATCATTTCAGTGCAAGAAATAATTAATGTACAGTATATCCTTGCATATAATGTCAGACACTAACCATGAAATGTACAATGGAATTGAAACTTATGATTATACCTTTACTCCCTATTACAGATTCTACATTTTAACTTTACATGTACATTCCATCAGCATACACAATGGGCCAAATGGCCTCCTTCTGTGCTGTAAACTTCAATGAATCTATGATATGAACATACCAAAACTGAACACAGGATCATGACGTGTGGTTACCTTCCTTATTATTATAAAATCTGGTGTATAAGTCATACCTTTGTCATATTTTGTGTCCTCTAAATATAAGGGAGAAGCTTCTATCCTGACACAACGTGTAGGGTTTCAATGAAATGGCAAACGTAAAATAGAACTGTGACTTATGCAGAGCTGTGACTTATACATCTGGTACAGTTGCTATTTTTGGTCTCGTATGTTAATTATCTTTTTTTTTTAATTACAATAATATTTGGTCATTACCCTAGAAGACAATTACAGTTTGTTTGGGTGATCTGACGGGGCAGACCAAACTTCAGGCATAGTTTCTCATTGCAGATCAAACAAATATTACATACAGTGCAATTATACTACAGTACTATTTTGTAGCAGATGCACTAGACTTAGCATTTCAACCATAGTTGTATTTACAGGAAACTAGGTCCTCTTAATATTTACATTAAAGTTAAACAATAGATACATCCAGTGCAGAAAAGTAAAATTATTAACACGTGCTAATTTTATGAAACACACTAGTACACATTTTGATAAATTATTGTTGCCTTGAAATGTACTATTTTGGTGTATTGTATTGTTTATTACCAGTGTGCACAACAGATCACGATATTTAAAATATTCAAATTAGGCTGGAAACATCGCTAAACTGATTATGTGCCGCTTGAAAAGCCAATTGCTCTTATTTTTTTGCAGGGTTGTAACTAGTGCTTTGCCAAATTGTATATTTGCCAGTGTCGGGTGCTAGTGCAAGAAAGGCTAGCTATGGCCATGGTAAATACCCTTCCCCTTCCCCTTCCCTTTATGTCACCAGTTGGGTTCTGCAGATTGGGTATGTTTCAAGGTTGGTTGGCAGAATGAGTGATCCACCAACTCAAATTCTCCTTACCCTTGTAAGACAACTGACAATAGAGGCAAAGCCAGACAGAAAGTGGACTTGTCCTTGCCTGAAATTTATTCTTCTTCTTCATGAAAAGTAAATACTTTAAGTAAACACAAAAGAATAGAATGTAAAATGTGATGTGAAAATATTCAGTCTCACAGTATTACTTTTAAAGAGAAGTCAGTGGACAAATTTACTGACTTAATGAACTGAACATAGACTGAGGGGGTGGGGGGAATTGAAGGATGAGTGAAAATTGAATCACTGACAAACACAAACCACCCAACATAATACAAATGTCGACTGTTCTTGGTACACAACCACATGCAACCCTAATCTTTTCATAAGTCAGTTCTACATTTGTGGCTGTAATTTTTGCTAACTGTTTAAATGATCCTGTCAATACAGCTTCTGATTAAATCCAGGACAGCGTCTCAACAGCATGACTTATTATTCAATCAGATTTAACTATCCTCTGTTAAAACCCCATGCAGCTTTTCAGCTGAACAGATTTCAAATGAGGTGGGACAAAGCATAATCTTTAAAGTTAGCCCTTCATGGGAAAGATTTGTTGTATCAAAAAATACAACATAATGGTACATATACAGTGCAGTCAATGACCATCTCTCTTACCCTTTAGTAGCCTTTTATGAATGACGGGACCAAAAACATCAAAATATTTTACTGATGATCTGCATTTGTCACAATCAAAGCTTAATACAGAAATGTCCAAGTATTTTTGTTTTCATGGGCCACTTGGATGTGTACCATTGAGCCTCGTGGCTACATATGAAGATTCAATCAATGATCCCATTCATTTGAATACATCTCACTAACTGATCTTGGTGTTCAGATTTAGATTTTATCCAGCAACGAGGCAACAGCGCTAAGAACAGCCCTTTGTAGGGCCCACCGAATCGAAACAGGACAAACCAGCGAGTAAGAAGTATAAGCGCAAATAGAACTGAATTGTCTGGGGTTCGTGGGCCGTGCTGCTCATGGCTGCATGTGGTCCACAGTTTAGAGCGCGCTGGTTTAACGGCTTAAAGAGAACTCCTTTCACTCAAAGTAGCCGCTACAGGCACAATGGGCCGAATGGCCTCCTTCGGTGCTGTGTCATTCTATGATTCTATGAGTAGGAACATTCCCCAGATGTTTCTGTTTATCATTCTGCTCAATGAAATAAAAGGGGCAATGATGTCAAAGCAGCTAGGAAAGCTTAAAGGATGGATTTAAGGAGCTAATTGTTACAATTCAGCATTCCCTGTGCAGGGCTTCTCACAACGGGAGCACATATTGGGAATTTGGCCATGGAAGTCAGCTCAATCAATTCGGGGCCTGCACGGTGTTCCATCCATCTCAGCCTGCACCCTTAGTTAAGTTTTCTTATTTAAAAAAACTGAACTCCTTAATGCTTATAAATGTTTTGAAATTCAACGGTAGCCATGGTGTACGTACATATTATGTATGTGCAATGTATTTGAAGAAAGCCATTTTAATGCCATTTTATTCCATTGTGATCATATAAAGGGATCATTTTCCCCTGTCACACATTTTTAAGTAATTGATCGCCATCCATACAGTACAGCCATTACATTTTAAGACTGTGTTTTAACCATAGCTGCAACAGTATATCATCTTCTCAGTGTATTAATTAAATAAGATCCCAGTGTACTACATATTTACATAATCTAACTTTTGAACTGTTTGTAATTTTCATTGATTAGCACCATGTGTTTATATTTTTACAAAGACATTGTACTATTTTATTATTCAATAAGATTAAATATAGTATTGTAGATACACAGCTTATGTAATTTTTGCAGTATCAAACTTAAAAAAATAAAGTCCATATGACTGGCTCTCCTATTGTGAAATGTTGAAGATTTGCATCACAAAGAATATCATACTGCCTCGTCCTGCTATGTTCCAATTCTTAACATTTAAATGCTGTGCTATTTCAAATGGAGCTCACTCAAATCAAATGAGGAAAATCTACTATGTAATAGGATTAACAAATTCTGACCAGAAACCCACAAATGGCAGCTCAAAACACAAATAACTGAATGTACGTTCTATCCATCATCCACCTACGACAGACAATAGCGAATCCCGCAGCCTAGGAACCACATCTGAACCTGAGACTTTTTATACGCTGTCTGTATTTATAAAGAAGAAGAATTAGGTCAGGGTGAGGTCCAAGCTTTCTTCAGGTCCATTGATTGTGTGATAGCCTTTTAACAGACATCAAAGCAACTGTCATATCACTAATGATACTCATTTCACAATAGTGTTTCTTTTCCACCACAATTATTATATACAAATAATCAGTGCTTCTGCCTTTGGAGAAAAGACAAAATACTGAGTGGTTGATACAGAAATGGTTAACAGTGTTGCAACAACTGGTCGTGTATTTTAACAGTATTCACAGAGAGCTCCGGTTACTTGAGAACTTCATAGCTGCTTGATTAATCATACAAACACATTCAATAAGCGCACAGGCAAATTAATGCTTTTAAAATGAACTTTCTTCTCTTGGGTTATACATCCTGGTCTCCAGCTGATAGGGTACATAGATGCCCATGCATGGCTCCATGTCTCTCACTATTTGCTGTTGTAAGGGTGTGGTTAAATCATCTCTAAGGTGAAGGCCCTGCTGATTTCTTTCCTGCTGACTAGAAAATTCACTTCTACTCAGTGCTGACCTCTGATAACAATGTTTAAATTTTTGTCAGATTACACTGCTGTGCAGTGAAGCACCTTGGGATGTTCTACTATGTTAAAGGAGTTATATAAATGGAAGTTGTTGTTGTTGTAGATTGATAGTTTATCATAAGGAGAAAGCATGAATGAAGAGATATCCTGTGTTCTTGCTAAATGTTTGTGTATGACCAGGCTGGAAGTAATTAGTGATATGTGTCTAACCTCTAGCATATTAATGAGTGTCACTATCTACAGGATCAAGTGATGATTTACCGCAGGTATTAAGCCAATTCATCAATCACCAGCCACTTTGATAATCAAACAACTCTGAAAGATTTGATATATATATGTATAGTGTAGATAATAAGTACGCTCTGCTCTCAGTATAACATGGTATTTAAGAAGCAAGCATTTTGTATTATAATGAGATGCATTCTATCCTGAACATTTCTATTAAGCCAAATCGTATATATAAAAACATTCAGCACATAGTATTATAACTGAGAACTTTATAATTGGATGGGATATATATAAAAAACAAATTTTATTTATTTAGAGGCCTATACATTCACCAGCTTGCTTTGCTCAGTCAAATTGTGAGAACATCGTAGTGACTGAAAATTATGTTACTGTTGTAATATTGCACAGGATTCTTACCCTGTAATGCCACAAAGCATTGCCATTGATATGGTCATGCACAGTAACAATATAAAATGTCCAAAACATGGCTGTTCTTTTAATAACATATGAAAAAGCAGATGTGAATTCCTTAAAGTCATTTAAGACTACATGGGATTTTTTAAGCGCATTCTGGATACTAAGGGTGAGTAGGAGGTGCCTTATAAATACGTAGTAATTCATTATGTAGGTCATACGTTATTTCACAAGCATCAAGTGGATGATTAATTGCCGCCTTTCAGGAATAGTCCACATGACTACATGGTGGCATTGGGCCTAGATCTCTAAGCAGTTGTTTGATGTTCTGATTTCACTGATCAAAATTTTAATTCACAGTTATTTCATTTGTGATCCTTCACAAATCAGAGTTGCAACTGGAAATAGGGATAAGATATTTTACAGAACATAATATGGTAGAACCTATAGCTCCAAGTTAATGACAATTTTACTAATAGAAATTTAAAGAAAAAAAGCAAAACATTGAACTGTACCCCAGGTGTGCTAGATATTACACTTTTGAATGATTGCCTGTGGTTGCACGGCAATCTGGAATGGCAGCAATGTAATGCCCATAGATCTCGTAGTCTGTGGCAATAATCAAGTTCTGCTATTCCCTGTGGCTGTCATAATAACAGCGTGTGAATAGGAAGCCCGTCAAGTTTCTAAGTTGACCAGCTACCATTTTAACAGATCCCTGATATAGGACCATAATTTTGTTATCCATAGATTAACTCCTAATTCAGTCAAATATTGTATCTCAGGGGTGAGCATTTTCCTGCAGAGCTTCCTGTGTTTTCTGCTGATGTTCTTCTTGAGGTTGTAGCCCATGATGGAGCGTTCACCTAGTGGTTGCCATGGCTGCAAGGATGCCTCCTGAATGGCGTTTGCATCCACTGGGTGCCCGCCATCTATGCAAATTGACTGCATGTTATCATTGCGCCTGCGCAATTCTTCCACATCACGCTCCATGCGTTCAAACCCATATCGTTCCACTTTTCTCCAGAAAGTAGCATTGAAGTATTGGTACAACATGGAGTCAATTTGGTTCCACTTTGTTGCCTTTTCATATAGCTCTCCAGTCATTCTTGATACAGTGGAATCTTTCCTTACATTTAACTTAAAATACAAAATATCATCCAGGTCCCAGCACATTACGTCCTTCAAAAGAATGAGGGATTCATCAAAATGTTCCAGAAGCATCACCAGCTGGAATCTTTCATCTATAGTTTTAATGTGCTTCTCTACTTTGGGGTCATCAAGATCCAAGTTATTATCATATCCAAAGTCAAAAAATTGCAAATTTTTCAAGTAATGGGAGTTAAAGCCACTTGGATCATAATATCGGTTGGGTTCCCTGAGGAATTCAGCCAGTTTGTCCTCTCCACTTATTTTCCAGGTGAAAGGGATCACTCGACCAAAATAATGAAAAGACGACTCAAATAAATAAGCAGGGTTCCTGAGGATGGTGAAATAAACAGTGTCTTCAGGGAGCAGCTTGTGGACCTCTTCATTGTTAAACCTCATATGATTACAGATGATATTGAAACATATGCCCGGCCTGTAATCCTTCACCTGGCTCCTGTCGAAGTAGGATGGGTAGTAGAAATCATTCCTGCCATTGGGAAAAGCAAACTTGAGGCGGTGTTTTTGGCCGAAACGGAAAAGGATGTTGAGGATAGTGCTACTGGCAGTCTTGTGTGTCTTCATGAACATGATATCTTCCTTAGGGGTGCAGGTTTTGCTTGTCTCGAAATGGGAGCCATTCATCCGGGGGACATTCCTGGCATGTGCAGGTTTATAAGAGCAGGAATAAGGAACAGGAATTCTAACAAGAGGCAAAATATATAATTAGATACACAGTGCTGTATATTATCAATTTTTGTCGTATACAAAAGTTTTCAACATCCTGCTTATCTGTTAAGTGCCATAAAGCCCCCTTTCACTTCTGTGAAAGGATTTACTATAGCCTATATACTATATAATAACATGGGTTCCTTGGGACACGACTAGTAAGTTTAACGCACACCATGCAGATTTAAACATTAATGTCACTATTCTTTGTGACCTCTCCCTATGCTTCTAAGCAATGGTTTATTGAAAATGCAGCATTTCTTAAACTGAGTTTTCTTTCCTCTGCTGATCTGAACAATGATTAATGAATCTGATTAAATAAAAGGCAGAGGGTGGTGGTGGATGGAACATTTTCGGACTGGAGACCAGTTACCAGCGGTGTGCCACAGGGGTCGGTGCTGGGTCCTCTGCTGTTTGTGATTTTTATCAATGACTTGGAGGAGGGGACTGAAGGGTGGATCAGTAAATTTGCTGATGACACCAAGATTGGTGGAGTAGTGGATGAGGTGGAGGGCAGTTGTAGGCTGCAAAGAGACATTGATAGGATGCAGAGCTGGGCTGAAAAATGGCAGATGGAATTTAACCCTGATAAGTGCGAGGTGATTCATTTTGGTAGGGCAAATTTGAATAAGGATTACAGGGTCAACGGCAGGGTTCTGAGGAACGTGGAGGAGCAGAGGGATCTGGGGGTTCATATCCACAGATCTCTGAAGGTTGCCACTCAAGTGGATAGAGCAGTAAAGAAGGCCTATGGTGTGTTGGCGTTTATTAACAGAGGGTTTGAGTTTAAGAACCGTGAGGTTATGCTGCAACTGTACAGGACCTTGGTGAGACCGCATTTGGAATATTGTGTGCAGTTCTGGTCACCTCACTATAGGAAGGATGTGGAAGCATTGGAAAGAGTGCAAAGGAGATTTACCAGGATGCTGCCTGGTTTGGGGGGGAGGTCTTATGAGGAAAGATTGAGGGAGTTGGGGCTTTTCTCTTTAGAGCGGAGGAGGATGAGAGGCGACTTAATAGAGGTTTATAAGATGATGAGGGGGATAGATAGAGTGGATGTTCAGAGACTATTTCCTCGGGTAGAGGCAGCTGTTACAAGGGGGCATAACTATAAGGTGCATGGGGGGAGATATAGAAGGGATGTCCGAGGTAGATTCTTTACTCAGAGAGTGGTTGGGGTGTGGAATGGACTGCCTGCTGTGATAGTGGAGTCGGACACTTTAGGAACTTTCAAGCGGTTATTGGATAAGCACATGGAGCACACCAGAGTGATAGGGAGTGTGATAGCTTGATCTTGGTCTCGGACAATGCTCGGCACAACATTGAGGGCCGAAGGGCCTGTACTGTGCTGTACTGTTCTATGTTCTATGATGAGAGGGGTTCGCTATATAAACCTGTATAGGTGTGGGAAACAACTATACACTAAAGAAGACTGCACAATAATAGAGGATCATTCTTTCAGCATTAAGAACCAAATTGGATACTGTAAAGCCAGCGTTAATTCAACATTGCACTGTTAAAATAATTTCAGTGCCCTAGAGATGGTGCCAAAAGCATGTGGGACAGTATCAAGTGAATTACTGGTGAAGCTGCTGAATCCGTCCTTGTTAGATGGAAACTGCAACAATGTAATTGAACATTTAACATGGCAGATGCAATTTAACCCAGAGAAGAGTGAAGTGATGCATTTTGGTAGGAAGAATGAGGAGAGGCAATATAAACTAAATGGTACAATTTTAAAGGGGGTGCAGGAACAGAGATACCTGGGGTGTATGCACACAAATCTTTGAAGGTGCCAGGACAAGTTGGGAAGGCTGTTTAAAACACATAT
Source organism: Squalus acanthias (assembly GCA_030390025.1). Classification (NCBI taxonomy): domain Eukaryota; kingdom Metazoa; phylum Chordata; class Chondrichthyes; order Squaliformes; family Squalidae; genus Squalus; species Squalus acanthias. Next base: position 76,358,448 of record CM059437.1, read on the forward strand.
GGGATCCTTGGCTTTATAAAAAGAAGCACAGAGCACAAAAGCAAGGAAGTTATGCTAAACCTTTATAAATCACTGGATAGGCCCCAGCTGGAGTATTGTGTCCAATTCTGGGCACCAGACCTTAGGAAGGATGTCAAGGCTTTAGAGAGGGCGCAGAGGAGATTTACTAGAATGGTACCCGGGATGAGGGACTTCAATTACATGGAGAGACTAGAGAAGCTGGGGTTGTTTGCCTTACAGTAGAGACCATTATGGGGAGATTTAATAGAGGTGTTCAAAATCATGAAGGGTTTTAATAGAGTAACTGAGGAGAAACTGTTTTCAGTGGCAGAAGGTTTGGTAACCAGAGGACACAGATTTAAGGTAATTGGCAAAAGAACCAGAGGGGAGACGAGGAGAATTTTTTTACGCAGCGAGTTGTTATGATCGGGAATGCACTGCATGAAAGAGTGGTGGAAGCAGAATCAAAAGGGAATTGGATAAATACTTGAAGCGGAAAACTTGCAGGGCTACGGGGAAAGAGCAGGGGAGTGGGACAACATCAAAGAGCCTGCACAGGCACGATGGGCCGAATGGCCTCATTCTGTGCTGTATCATTCTATGATTCTATGTGCTGACAGCATTCTCGTAGAGGTTCATATTTACATTAAAAGAAAAACTATGGTCCGTACCAAAGACTGTAAACTAAAGACTGAGCACACATTGCTCATTATAGTTGCCTGGAACTCCAGCTACATGATGGTTGCAAACAACATCACAACCAGTGTTGGGAAAGAGAAGATGAGCAGTTGGAAGTGGAAATGATAAACTCGCATTCAGCTGAACTACTTTGTATGGCTGCATTTGCACTACAACTTTAGTACTCGAAGGAAGTGGTTTCTGCTTTGTGCCAACACTAAAGTTGTAGTATAAATCCAGAGTCAGGGCAAGCTTGACTTTGTGCTTTCCCGACTTCCTTTTCCCCACCATTGGTGGCCATGCCTCCAGCTGTCTAAGCCCTAAGCTCTGGAATTCCCTACCTAAATCTCTCAAGTCTCTCTCCTCCTTTTAAGAACCTCCTTAAAACCTACTTCTTTGACCAAGCTTTTAGTCACCTATCCTAATGTTTCCTTCTTTGGCTCGGGATCAATTTTTGTCTGATTACGCTCCTGTGAAGCGCCTTGGGACTTTTTAATATGTTAAAGGCGTTACGTAAATGCAAGTTGTTGTTGTTTATGTTATCTGTATCTATCTTGTGATATTGTGTTGAGTGTTGAACAGATACTGTTTCTGTTATAAAATGACGAGCTGTCTTCCCTTGTGTTTGCCAGATACTGTGACTTAGTGCTGCAGTTCACCTTGATGCACATCACTGTACCAAAAATATAATTGGAACCAACATTTCTCCCTTTCTTAATTTTAATTCAAAAAGAACATGAGTAAAATGCAGTGGAAAAATAATGGGAAAAGGAGTTCAAGCCCCAGTGATGTTTTTGGCGTATTAATGTATTTCAAGGTGACTGCATGACAGTCTCACAATATTAGGCAAACAGTCATTTTACTATAAAGATGGGGTCTCAAATGTTCTTTAACTTTATTGAAAGAGTAGACATAAGTATAAAGTGGTGGAAAAACTGATAAAGACACATTGTTGCACTGAAAATGATGCATGATTGCCCCATCACCGATTTATACAGCACTTCTTCAAAAATGAGATAACAGAACCATTTTCTCCCATTATTGACGACAGTGACTGGTGCTGGGGTCAGCCGTGGTTCAGTGGGTAGCACCCTCGCCTCTGAGTCAGAAGGTTGTGGGTTCGAGTCCCACTCCATGGGACTTGAGCACAAAAATCTAGGCTGACACTCCACTGCAGTGCTGAAGGAGCGCTGCACTGTCAGAGGTGTCGTCTTTCGGATGAGACGTTAAACCGAGGTCCCGTCTGCTCCAGTACCTCATGCAAGTGGCCATTCTTCATATGAGAATCCCAACAGTGAGTGGGCTATTGGACATAGAAAGCATCGCAGCTGAGCACAAAACACATCAGGTTGCACATGTACGTCGACGACACCCAGCTCTACCTCACCTCCACCTCTCTCAACACCTCCACTATCTCTTATTTGTCACGCTGCTTGTCCGACATCCAGTACTGGATGAGGAGAAATTTCCTCCAACTAAATATTGGGAAGACTGAAGCCATTACCTTTTGTCCCCACCACAAACTCTGTTCCCTAACCACCAACTCCATCCCTCTCCCTGGCCATTGTCTGAGGCTGAACCAGACCATTCGCAACATTGGCATCCTATTTGACCCTGAAATGACCTTCCGACCACATAACTGCTCCATCACCAAAACTGCCTACTTCCACCTCCGGAACATTGCCCATCTCCGACCCTGCCTCAGCTTATCTGCTGCTGCAATCCTCATCCATGCCTTTGTTACCTCGAGACTTGACTATTCCAAAGCTCTCCTGGCTGGCCTCCCATTTTCCACCCTCCATAAACTTGAGCTCATCTAAGGCTCTGCTGCCTGTATCCTAACTCGCACCAAGTCCCGTTCACCCATCACCCCTGTGCTCGCTTTTACCTACATTGGTTCCCGATCCGGCAACACCTCGATTTAAAAATTCGCATCCTTGTTTTCAAATCCCTCCATGGCCTCACCCCACCCTATCTTTGTAACCTCCACCAGCCCTACAACCCTCCGAGATCTCTGCCTCCTTCAATTCTGGCCTCTTGTACATCCCCAATTATAATCGCTCCAGCATTGGTGGCAGTGCCCTCAGCTGTCTAGGCCCTAAGCTCTGGAATTCCCTCCCTAAACCTCACTGCCTCTGCACCTCTCTCTCTTCTTTAAGACGCTACTTAAAACCTACCACTTTACCTGTCCTAATATCTCGTTATGTGGCTCCGATAACACTCATGTGAAGCGCCTTGGGACGTTTAACTACGTTAAAGGCGCTATATAAATGTAGGTTGTTGTGTGACTCAGTACCACACCACAGGGCTCATTTGCCCACTGAATTGTCGGAGGGTTATGCTTGCACTAGGAATTGTATACAATGGTAAGTAGATTGTCAAATTTTAATTTTATGATCGGAGTAGAATTATGCTGGAATTTTTACCCGAAGTTAACTGCTTAAAATGTAGGTATACTCCTTGTATATTTAACTCCATTTCCTCTGAAGAATGTACTCAGATAGATGTGCCGGCAGAGGGCACTCTCTGAGCATGTTCTTCAAGTCAATGTAAAATGAACCCCATCCCCTGGAGAGACAGAACGAACTTGGAAGACAGTCGGTGCTCAGGGCAGTAATCTCGTATAGAAAAGTTTGTAGTGAGATATATATATATATTGTGCAAATAAAGTCACTGTGTCGCACTCATTTTGCACCACCTGTTCAAAGAGGAAATGAATGATCCCGAGCTGTATATCATCCAGAAAGTTGCGTTCCTTTCATTTAACAACCGAACGCTCTACTCGCGTGTTGCTGCATCGAGTTAATACACGTTTGAACAGAATGACTTACTCCTGCACGCTGAATTGGCGAGGAGGCGCCGCATACGAGTACAGTAGGATCATGCAGGTTGTCAGCAGGGTGCCCAGGACAAGCCCCTTGCACATCGACTTCCAATGCTTCACTTGCTTCAACATGATCTGCAGTCGTCCTTTACCTGACTGGTGGAAAGAGGACAGCCCAAAGGTCAGTTTCTTGGAAGCGATGCAGCTGAACCGGAGCAGCGAGATGGACCATTCTGCATTGGGCTTCTTGAGCCGCCTGTGTCCCATCGCGACCTCTGCCCGCTTAGAACCCTCCCCCGTCAGCAGGAGAGGAGAAGCGGTCCCCCTGGCGTCACAAAGCCGAGTGCTGGGTGACAGCACACACACAACTCCCCGGCCCCGGCTCCCACTGGCTCAGGTGGCCGCCTCGAATTGTTGTGTTTCCAGTGAGCGGCCCCAGTTAGCACTGCGAGCTGGTGTCGCTGGAGACCACAAACCACGTCTCGGCGCCTTGTCGTTTCTGCCCCAGTGATTCCAAATCGCAGTTTTTCAACAGCAGAGCAGAATTAAAAAGATCGGGGACATGTCCCACCACCCCGGGGCACTAAACAGGGGAGGTGTGTGAGTGAGGAGTTAGTGCGGCATTTAGTGTGTGTGTGAGCTGGGTTCTGACCCAGAAAGATCCCCTCCGAAGTTTTGATCCCTTAAACTGAAGCCGGGCTTCTAACACAGCAAGAGGTAACTCTCTCTCTCCCCGAACTATTTGATCTGGAAGCCTTATACCAAGAGCGGAAAGTCTTCCCTCTTTTTTCAACCGGCTTGTATTTAATTGTGATTTGATCATATGTTGGCGCTTGTGTGTAACGTGAGCTGGAGACTCGAACCAAACATCTCGAAAGCGGCACCTGTCCCGAGCCTGGAAAACAAACGCTCCCAAAACAGATCCCAGTTTTTCAAGCGTCCCCTCTCCTGATCTGACGGCTGTATTATAACCGAAAGTAATGGATGCAAAGGAGACATTAAACTCAGGCTGAAAACGGCGAGTTTTCCAGATGCTTTTTAAGGTTTTGAAAATCGCAAAAATGAAACAAGCAATACTACAAATGTTCTGCAGCTTATTTTAAACAGTCACAGTGTCAATTTGCCATATGTGTGTGTGTACATAATTGCGCCCTATTTGCTTTAGATGAAACTTGTTTCGATGTTCTAAGCTGCAATATTGGGTTCTAGTTCAGCAAATGGGGATGAGATTACTTTTGCCGAAGAAGCGGTTTGCACATAAATGGCCAACTGGAACAGCTGGACAGGCTCATTGTGGCCACGCTGAGGACTCGGTCGATTAAGACGCTGGTTAGCTAAACCGTCCAGATAAAGAAAGTCCCAGGTTCCATCTCTGGTTTCTGCTCAGTTGGCTGTTGTCAGGCAGGGGAGCAGTTGGAATGCTACAGTTTGCCTCAGCACCGTTCTCCTCCTCACCACTAACCCCATTAGGGAGGGGATATTGAACCATCCCACGAATGTGCATGTCACCCATGCGCAGGACCTAATCACTATTCAGCGAGCACTCCTGGAGATGTGCGAGTGCGTGTAAGTACCCACATGTCATAGAATCAGAGAAATTTACAAGGAGGCCATTCGGTCCATTGTGACTGTGCTGCCCGAAAAAGGAGCTATCCAGCCTAACCCCACTTTCCAGACCCCCCCACATCTGGATAAAAAAAGTTCTCCTCAACTCCCCTCCAATCCTTCTACCAATTACTTTAATTGTCAGCCTGGGTAGCACTCTCACCTCGGAGTCAGAAGGTTGTGGGTTCAAGTCCCACTCCAGAGACTTGAGCATAAAAAAATCTAGGCTGACACTCCAGTACTAAGGGAATACTGCGCTGTCGGAGGCGCGGTCTTTCGGATGAGAAGTTAAACCGAGGTCCAGTCTGCTCTCTCAGGTGGACGTAAAAGATCCCATGGCACTATTTTGAAGAAGAGCAGGGGAGTTATCCCCAGTGTCCTGGCCAATATTTATCCCTCAATCAACATAACAAAAAAAAAACAGATGATCTGGTCAGTAGCACATTGCTGTTTGTGGGAGCTTGCTGTGCGCAAATTGGCTGCCGCATTTCCTACATTACAACAGTGACTACACTCCAAAAAGTACTTCATTGGCTGTAAAGTGCTTTGGGACGTCCGATGGTCGTGAAAGGCGCTATATAAATGCAAGTCTTTCTTAAATCTATGCGCCTGGCTATTGACCTCAAATATGTCCGGTATGGCTGTTATCCCACCCCCCACCACCACACACATATTATTGAATAACCTGCCAACATGCATTGGCCCCACGCCTGAAAATGGCCAACCGGACCAGGTACCAAAGGACAAAGAGCAGCGGTGGAACAATAGCCCTTTCATCAGAAGAGGCGGGGAGAAAATTGTAAAAAAAATTGAGAGAAGTGTTACTTACAGGATCAGCAGAATGGTAGGACAGAATAAGGACAATTATCACTGCAAAACATAGAAGGCGGTGCAGGAAATTAGGGGCGAGCTTTCTAATTCACACACAGGGACGAAGAAAGGAATGATGCGGAGATGCCGGTGTTGGACTGTGGTGGACAAAATTGAGAAGTCGCACAACACCAGGTTATAGTCCAACAGTTTTATTTGAAATCACAAGCTTTCGGAGCGCTGCTCCTTCGTCAGGTGAAGTCAGGTGAAGAAAGGAATATTTGAGGATCACCAGGTAGATAGTCAATCAGCTTCATGGTTACAACGGGAAGTCCCTAATGTACTCGATCAGCAGTAATATTGCCCGGGGCAACACCTTCTGCAGGATGCCAGACATAACAACCACCTGCAATCAAGCCAGTCAGCTTAAAAATGATCTTGAATCAAACTTGTTTTACTCCTCTCAGCTCACTGAGAGACACGTTTCGCCTGCTCTCAACTAGTTCAGGTCGTTTTATTGATCATTGATTTGCGGGGGGTTCCATGATTTCTTTCTTAATAATCTTCAGCATTAATATAAAACATGCTGTCATATTCGTTCTCCGAAATGATTTCGTATTTTAAAAGCCGGTTAGAGTATTCAGAATTGGTAACTTAATAAGAAATAAAACAATATAGTTAATATGATCCAAGCGGTGAAATCACGAAGGCTATGCGGCTGTGTAAAGTGAAACGATTTTCTTACCATGAATAGTGATCACAGCGTGAATATCCGAGAACTTGGAGACATGTCCTCACACAGAGTCCACGGGTCTGATGTTCAATTCCGCCTTGGTCACTGAAAAGAAACAGAAGAACAACCGAGTTATCTGTGACCCAGGCAGGTCTTTGCAACGGGAGAAGCGACGTTGCCATTCCTGGTTCTATAAATTATACATACTGCACTGTAAATGGAAACCGTTTAGATTACACATGTTCCCCAAAGTGTAATAGAGAAACTGAAGTCATGAGCACACGTAAACAAGGCTACAACACGTCAGAAAGGCCGAAATCCTCATTTCTATGACCAGAAATGACTACATACCTAACGACAATCCCTTTATCTACTGTCCGTCTCTTGTAACTGACACTGATATTAACATCTCTGGGCCAACTACCTAAACTGGAGGGCGCGCAGCGCTTAACAGATGCACAATGATTAGGGAGGAAAACACTGAAATCCAAACTATTAAATATTGTGAAACGAAACAAAATACGCCTGATTTTAATTGCAATTCTTAATTCTAATAATTGGCGGCTGTCTTTTGGTCCACAGTGACAGTAGAGTGTGTCACAGTGGAGGTAGAATGAATATCCGGGAGAAGTTCACTAATAATCGTTGAGATTAAGCCCGATGTGATAGATGGCAGGCCCGAATCTCTGAAGCTGTGTGGAAATTATACGGCGTTCAGTCTTGTGTCTTTGGCCCAATAGATTATAAATAGCAGTGAGTTTATAGCTGCCTTTTCCGGCAAAGGCAAGCTGTACAATATACCGTCTAACTACTCTGTGCTGCTGCCTGTGACAGAAGGAGTCTGGGGTGAGCCCCCCGTGTACCAGAGTGAGTAAAGTCTCTCCTTCCCTCCCCCAGCAAGCCTGGCTGAAAACTCACCTATCCCCATCCCCACCAACCCGCCCCTCCCTCCCCGAGCGCAGCGCTTTAAAATAAAATCTAAATCGGTCAGATTGTTGAGTGGGACGGGGCGAGGAGAAGGGGGAGAATCCCAATACTTTAGAAAAAAAAGGCTACTAGTTGGAGACAGTCAGGTAAATTGTGGGTATGTATTTAGAAACAAAAAGCAAGAAAGTGCCGGAACACCTCAACAGTTCTGGCAGCATCTGTGGAGAGAACAGGCAAATGAAGGTTTCGACGGGGATCTTTCATCAAACCCCATTCTGACAAAGGGTCATCAATACTTGAAACACTAACTAGTCCATTTGAGCATTTTCTGCTTTTGTTTCAGATTTCCAGCATCTGCGGGGAGTTTGTTGTGTTTAGACCCAACTCAGTTCACAACTTAGTCGCAACTGATACTTGAAATATGTCCAATCTGCGGATCCCAGAGAAAAAGGAGCAAAGGTTGTTGTTGACAGAGGGCTGAGGGGATGTTTCCTTGTAATTATTAAAAGCCAAGTGATGAGATCCCATTCACTGGGTCGGGTCATTGTCCTTCCGCTCCATGTCAGAATGGGCTGCTGATTTCACCTCCTGCAGAGAATGAGCCCAGGGCACGTGGGGACATCTCCAGACTGTACCAGATCACCGCAGCGCCTCCCTCCTCGGTTAAACCTCAACCGAAAATGCAAACTTCAGAAAATCGCAGATTAAATTTAGATATTCAATGTGAGAATTGATCCATGTGACAAGCGGGAGATATCTTCGCAAGGTTTAAAATGACACTCTGGGGCCTTTTTGACTTAAAGACATAAGAAAAACTAGGGAGGAAAGAGCCTTCAGACTATCAAAGTTTCTCCCTTAGGCATCTCGTCAGAGTCCAGCTGCATTTTAAACAGCCCTTTCCCCTCTCTATCAACCCTTTCCCCTCTCTATCAGCCCTTTCCCCTCTCTATCAGCCCTTTCTGCTCTCTATCAGCCCTTTCCCTCTATCAGCCCTTCTTGGAGATCATTCCAAACATTTCTCATTCCGAGTAAAGAGTTTTAAAGGTGCGTTCCACTAATTTAAAATGATTCACCTGGTTCCACTTTCCTGTCTGAATACGAAGTAATATTCGATGTTTATTCGATTTCTTATTCTATATGCCTCTATGAAGACCCCCCTCTAAATGTCTTCTCCCCAGACCGTGGGGCTTAATCTTTTCTAATATTTCTACACGGTTCTTCCTCCTTTGCACTTGGAATCAGTCTTGTTCTTCTGTGCGCCCTGCCCGCTCCAATATTGGTTTCCGTGGGACACAGTGACCAGAGTTGAAGACCTTACAGGCTCTGGTCTGAACAGAGCATTGCAAAGCCCACCAGGAGCTCTGGAGAGGGGGGCTTCACTCTTCTGGTTATAGATCCCAACATCCCATTTACTTTAAAAAGAATGCTTCCCCACAATGTCCTGATATTCAAAGTTGTAATAAGTTCTATTTTAATTCTTTCTATTTGAAGTGATAAGATGTCTGTTTTTAAAAAAAAAGTTTTTGATTCAATGAAGAGGTTTTAAAGCACCGTGACTTTAAGAAATGCACCAACAACATTGACGTGTAACCTCAGTGTAGACATTTGTATCAATGTCCTGAATTAATAATTCATTCTCGTATCTTCAGACAGCGGTCAAGGCGGTGGAGCCTTATTGTAACTAACCTTGTGTTATCAGTGAGCTCCTGTAGCTCGGGCTGTGGCTGGTAATGTTTGCACCGGCTCGATGCTCTGGTGTTCTCCCAGTCCCGCTGAATCCCGGCACCCAAGGAGTGTTTCCCGGCAGACCTGGATAGCACCTCACTGGCGAGCTGGCCCGTCCCCAACCGCCGCCGTCAGCAGCATCACTGCAGCTTGCGATAGTCAATGAAGCCGGGCTCCGGAAACTGGAGCGGATCGAGCAAACCAGAAGGAGTTCAGTTGCAGAAATCGATCCAAAGTTCAATGAAAACTGGTACAACATGTCACCAGATCTGTTTGCCGGTCGGTGAGCGGAGTGAGACCTCCCCCGTGCCACTTACTGACTCATTGACAGGCGCAACTAACGCCAATCAATGAGGCTTTCTTTCATTTGTCTGCAGACATCACTCGGAGGAAGGCGACGCTGACTCCACTGCATTAATGCTTTAAACGCTTCTTAAATATCACCCCTCCCCCCAACCAGGTAAATGAATCGTTCTTTCGCGCATTTTGATTTCCGACTGCTTTCGGGAAACTGCATGAAGTTCTGCAACTCGGACTTGGCAGTTTCCACGAAGTCCCAGCTCCGACCCGCGAGGACTTTCAGAGATACAGTGAAGACAATAGACATCACAGACCCACCCAGCACTGTCCCTCGGTCCAGTCGGTGCGGGCATTGTCAGTCACAAAAGATCAACTTAGCTTCAATCAGCAAGTCTATAAAGATAGAGAGGACGGGACAGAGAGAAACACGTGCAAAAGGATGTTAGCTTAAGCTACATCAGGTCACTATCACTTCCTGAATAATATAGAACTGTAGAATGAAGGAAATGCAATTCCTCCGCCGCAACCTCTTAATGTTCAGCATTGCTGTCCTTATAGATCTGTCCGATAAAAAAGTGACTGGAGTAGTGTTTGAATTAATTCCGAATAACGTTTTCAAGGAGTGATCTATTTAATGTAATGTTACTTCATTCGCTCCCATTGTGCACCCTGGACTCTAGCTGAGAGGCGGGCAGTGAGAGGACATCCTCCCAAGCTTCACTCACCCTGGCGGTTGGTGGCCCCTTTCGAGACACTGCGCCAGAGTTGCGACAATGACCAACGCTCCCTTTTCCTGCTGACAAACCACTTTATCTGGACTCAGTGCTGCGCCGAGCACTTGGTCGATATGCCAACTTGCTCTGTGTGTAGATGTGACTCTGCAATTGAGAGAACGAATATTCTGCAGGAAATTCACCGTCATTTTAACCTAACCGGCCAGGCGGGAGATTGACGGAATCGGGTCCAACGCCGGTTTAACACCCCGCCCGATTTTAGTCTCCAGGAATTAAAATGACCCACTCCTGCTGCCTCGTTCGCACTGAGTTATAAATTCGAGAATTGTTTGAACTGAGGGACTGAAAGGCATTGGAATGCTTTTTGTAGAAAGTCAGAATATATATAGGAACTCCCTAAATAAATATTGGCACAGATAAATTGACAGTGGGCTTAAGATACTAAACACGGGGATTAAAATATACAGACGGTGTGTTAATAATTGATCAATGGTCATAATTAAATGTAATGGTTTTAGCGATTGCTTTACCTTAAACAGTTAGACATATTATACTGAAGCGGTTCAAGGAAAAGGCCCATCAGCACCTTCTCAGGGCAACTAGAGATGAGCCTTCACCACACGGACTGCAGCGGTTCAAGAAGGCGGCTCACCACCACCTTCTCTCGGGCAATTAGGGATGGGCAATAAATGCTGGCCTTGCCAGCGACGCCCACATCCCATAAATGAAAAAAAATAAGACTGGTCAACATTGCCCATATCACCAGAACAAGTTAAAAAACACTTGTGTAATGATAAAGATAAAAGATTTCAGAGATTACAAAACACTTACAGTAAATGACTTGTGCATATCAGTCTGGGCTCCATTCACATACTGTCGCTAATCATGTGGATCTAAAGTTCCCACCGCAATCTGGACGCAGTTTTGGGCATCAAGTGAGTTACCTGTGTGACGACAATACTCCCAAGTCTCCACAATTTTTTATGTCCATCCATCGAACCCTCCGTCGGAACGAATCTCCGCCACTAAACTGACTCGCAAATGCGAGTATCTTCCAATTGGGCTTGTCCAGGGGGTCTCTCAACATTGCGACCAGATTTTCAGGTGCAGCAGGAAAGAACATTATTTTTCTGGTCTTTTAATTGCAATTTTTTGAGCATTTAAAAAAAAATCCTCACTGAAAACTGCTTTGTATTTTCTGTTTCTTTAATGCATTTTTATGGCAATGTATAAGTTACATTAAACATTGCAAAGCTTCACCAAGTGCAGGTTCGTAAACATGCTGTGGCTGATGTGGATGAATGATAGTTAAATGAGTTGAAATTTTAACACTCAAAGAAGAAATATACTGGTGTGGGTTCGGCATTGCCTGATTGTTTACGCTGATTTATGCCCATTTACGCCCATTTTAAGTTTGGGAATATTCTAATGAGATTGGGCAGATACTTGGGCGTAACTGGACATCAGCAAAATGGCATTGGCTACATTTACTGGTCTAACTTCTGGGTTGTGCCCAAGGAGGAAACTCCAGGCCGTTATGTTATGTAAACAGGATGACAAAAGGCCATTAAGGTCAAGACAATTGCCCCATTTTTTTGCCTGATCTTATCCCCATGTACCAGCCCTCGCTGTCTCCTACCTCCTGGGCGGAGGCAAAAAGCAGAGACCTATAGCCAATTCAGGAGTCCTCTGTCAAAAATTCCTTTCCAACCCCTCACAGGCAAGGTGACCCCAAACCCTTTAGCTATTCTTTAGAATAATTAGTCCTACCTTCCATATGTTATGATCACCTCAGTTGCCAAAAGATCCATTTAACACCTTCTGTAAAGCATCGGTCTCCACGACTGTCTCTGGAACCCCGTTTCATAGGTTGATCACCTTCTGAGAAAAGTAAAAGTTCCAGACTTCTAATCTCACTCTCTGCTTTCTCAGTTTCTATAGGTGGTTCCGAGTTCTATTCAACCCCATCACCTCAAACATACTATCTACTTGTATGTTGTCTATTCCTTTAATAATGTTAAGTACCTGAATCAAAGCCCCTCTAAGACCGGGATTTTGCTCACCTCGGCGGGTCCGGGGCGGGCGATGTCAGAGGTGAGTCGCGGCCCCGCTGCTGGCTCCATCCCGCGGTCTAAAATTAATTTACATTGATTGGGCTTGTTAAGCCCGCCCAGCGCGTTTCCTGGGCCAATTAGAGCAAGCAGGTCTGCTGACATTCATGACATGTCATCAGCTGGTTTCCTTAAACCGACCATGGCCACCTTACTTTTGACGTTTGTGCTGTCAGTGTTCTACAGTATTGAAGTGCTGCAAATACTGACAATCACTGCACAGAGGTGCAGGGCTGCACCCAGGTTCTCCCATGACTCCCTCCATATGCTTATGGAGGGAGTCACAGCACGCAGGGAGGTTCTCTTTCCTTCCTATGGGTGGAAGAGACCTCCCCAGGAGACCAACACAGCCTGGTTGCACATTGCAGAGGAGGTCACAAGCAGGGATGTCGTCAGGAGGACCTGGGTGCAGTGACGCAAACCTTTCAACGATCTCATTAGATCACGAAACATTAGTACAAAGCCACACTCACGTTCATCTTCCTGTGCCTCTTATCACATCCCCATCACTCTGCTTTCCCTACCCTACTCCTGCACATCCTTACTCACACCAACTTACCTTGCACCTCCACCTATCCCTCACTCTCTATCTACATTATCACATCCCCATCTCACTAGCCACCCCTCACACTCACCCTCATCCGAGTGCAATCATACCAACTAACGACACACAAGGGTAGCCACTTGGGTGTTTTATCCAATGTTCATGTAAAGTTTCTGTTAATGCGCTGTCAAACATTGAAACCTTTATTTTCAACACTTTGCCTTCTTGGACAAATTTGTGTGCACCTTTAGAAGTGGCTTAGTGAGTTGCAGTGAATGGTGAGACATAACAGTACCCCCGCAATGGTGGTGAGTGTGAAAGGAATGGCTTGGACATTGTAGGGATGCTTTATGGTGTTGGTGTGGGGTGGTGCCAACCTGGCGCATCATGTGGCAGCCAGGGTGTACGGCATCAAGTGAAGTAAATCTGGCCATGGTGAGGCCATCGCTGGCCTCCTGGGCAGCAATGTGCTTGGGTGCTGATGCCCTCTGTCCTGTGCAGCATCAGGTGATTGCGGAGAAGGTTGGTGTTGTTGTTGGTGCTGCTGGTGTGCCTGATGCTGCTGGTGTTGGGGCTGATCGTGGTCGGATTCTGAGGACCAAGGTGATTTAGTATAAAGGGCACCCCTGTTGATGGAATAGATGGCAGGTGAAGTAGAGATGACAGAAGCATTCTATCAATGGTGAGAGAGTTCTTCCAATGAGGTTAGAGTGGATGGAGAGTGGAAAGTGGAAAGCCTGCAGAATCGGTGCTGGAAATGGACTGAGAATCAGCTTGTGGCTGAGGAAAGTGATGATCTGTCAGGTAGGAGCTTTTACTGTACATTTGAAGCTGTCAAGTAATCAGCTGGAGCAATGGCCACTGAACTCACGCCTCAGCTTGACAGACGTGGTCCCCGAACAGCGTGGTTCCCGTGGTCATGAAGTTAAAGTTAAAAAGTATGTTAAAAAATCCTGTTAAGGGTCTGTTAAGTACATTATAATGACTTTAATTGGGTCGCCTGCCTCTGCCTGTCGGGTCTGCTCAGTGCCTGACAGACCCGACATTGGGAAAGGCGCGTTGCGGCAGGTTGACAGTGGGTTCCCGACCCGCTGTCAAAAAAAACACTTTCTCACCTGACCCGCCACCGATCCTGCCCGCTGACACCCCGGAAAATTCTGGCCTAAGTCTTCATCTCCAGTGAATAGAAGCCCAAAGCATCAAGTCCGTCTTCATAGTTCAATGATCTCAGGCTGAAAATCATTCCTTTTCCCCTTCTCTGCACCTTTTCTAGAATGACAATATCCTTTCTGAGCTAAGGGATCAAAATTGTACATAGTACTCCAAATGAAGTTTTACCAAAAGTGTTATATAACCTTTTTATTGTGTTCCTTTAAACTGAAAAGGTGAGGGGAGGGGGCAGGTGAGGGGAAATTGAGTAATCTAAAGAGAAAAGTCAAGGCAATAAACAGTGTAGTAAATTGGGTAAAGATAAGCAGTGTGTGACAGGAAGGGACAGAGGGGGAAAAATTCAGTTGGTTGCGCCTCCCGTTAGCGCCTTAAGAGGGCGCTAATGGGGAGCAAAGCATCTGGCGCCCGGGCGCGGCGATGTTTGTGCCGCTCGCGAAATTAACTAGACATTTTGCGGCGGCACTAAACACTACCGCCACGATCTCCTGCGCCGGCAGATCGTGACGTCAGTCGAGTTCGCAACGCCCCGGTATCGCCCCGGAGCAGATATTGAGTGGCGCCCCCTGCCTTACCGCCTGCCGCAAGCAACGACAGTTTGAGTGGAGCGTTTTGCAGTTAGGAAGGGACTGGGGGAGCGCTATTTAAAGGCGACCGCTTCCTGCCTTTTATTGTTGGTGACATTTTTAAACCACGCATTCTGAGAGAGAGAGAGAGAGACTTCTGGAGAGATTCAACGGTGTGTGAAGGAGTTTTGGGTACTGAGCAGCACTTTGCAGGTTCATTTTGATTTGCCCTTCCTTGTATCGATTTAGAAGAGACTGTGGGGGCTGCATTCTGAGCTCTTTCCCTGGTACTCTCCATTGTTCTTTCCAGCAGATTTGATGTGCAGGTCTCTCCAGGTCGAGATTCAAGGCTGCAATGAGCAGGATGTGGATGGAAAGCAAGATCAACCCTTCCCTTTAGGAACTGGCCCGCGCCATTGTGTGTGTGTTCCATTACTGACTGACATCACATGAGCTTCACCAGCGCTCTGAGGTAGCACCTCGCTCCTCGGCCTTTGCGCCTTAAGGCAGGTGTGAAGCGCCTGATTTAGTGCTCCAATCACCTGCAGGGGCGATAAAAGTCAAGTTTGCAGTCGGTGGCGATAATTATCGCCAGGCGCTAATCTTTGCGCCCGGCCGATAATTGCTCCCCAAATGGGGCGATACTGAATTTCTCCCCCAGAGAGTTTAAAGATAATAGTGCATCAGCGAATAAGGTGAAAACAGGGAATAATGGTAAAAAGGTAAAACTAAAGGCTTTTTACCTGAATGCACGAAGCATCCGTAACAAGATAGATGAATTAGTGGCACAAATAGAGATAAATGGGTCTGATATACACCCGACGAAGGAGTAGTAAGCTCCGAAAGCTTGTGATTTCAAATAAAACTGTTGGACTATAACCTGGTGTTGTGCGACCTCTCAATTCTGATATAATAGCCATTACAGAGACAGAGACAGAGACATGGTTGCAAGGTGACCAGGGTTGGGAACTAAATATTCCAGGGTATGTGACGTTTTGAAAAGACAGGCAGACTGGAACAGGAGGAGGGGGTAGCCCTGATAATTAAGGATGAATAAGGACAGTAGTGAGAAAGGATCTTGGCTCAGATGATCAGGAAGTAGAATCAGTATGGGTGGAGATACGAAATAACATGGGGCAGAAAACAATGGTGGGAGTAGTTCATAGGCCCCCTAACAATAGCTATACCATTGGACAGAGTATTAATCAAGAAATAATAGGAACTTAAACAAAGCCAATTACATAGGTATGAGGGGTGAGTTGGCTAAGGTAGATTGGGAAATTAGATTAAAAGGTATGACAGTAGATAAGCAGTGGCGAACATTTAAAAAAATATTCCAAAATTCTCAACGTATATACATTCCATTGAGAAATAAAAACTCCACAGGAAAAGTGATCCATCCGTGATTAACTAAAGAAGTTAAGGACAGTATTAGATTAAAAGAAGAGGCTTATAATGTTGCAAAGAATAGTAGTAAGCTTGAGGATTGGGAGAGTTTTAGAAACCAGCAAAGGATGACCAAAAAACTGATAAAACAGGAGAAAATAGAATGAGAGTAAATTAGAAAGAAATATAAAAACAGACTGAAAGAGCTTCTACAAGTATGTAAAAAGGAAGAGAATAGCAAAAGAAAGCATTGGTCCCTTAGAGGCTGAGACAGGAGAAATTATATTGGGGAACAAGGAAATGGCAGATAATTTAAACAAATATTTTGTATCTGTCTTCACAGTGGAAGACACAAAAAGTATACCAAAAATAGTGGGGAACCAAGGAGCTAATGAGAGTGAGGAACTTAAAGTAATTAATATCAGTAGTGAAAAAGTACTTGAGAAACTAATGGGACTAAAAGCTGACAAATCCCCTGGACCTGATGACCTACATCCTAGGGTTCTAAAAGAGGTGGCTGCAGAGATAGTGGATGCATTGGTTGTGATCTTCCAAAATTCCCTAGATTCAGGAACAGTCCCAGCAGATTGGAAGGTAGCAAATGTAACCCCGCTATTCAAGAAAGGAGGGAGAGAGAAAACAGGGCCTGACATCGGTCATTGAGAAAATGCTGGAATCCATTATTAAGGAAGTGGTAACAGGGCACTTAGAAAATCATAATATGATTCGGCAGAGTCAACATGGTTTTATGAAATGGAAGGGAAATCGTGTTTAACAAATTTATTAGAGTTTTTTGAGGTTGTAACTAGCAGGGTAGATAAAGGGGAACCAGTGGATGTAGTATATTTGGGTTTCCAAAAGGCATTTGATAAGGTGCCACATAAAAGGTTGTTACGCAAGATAAGGGCACATGGGGTTGAGGATAATGTATTAGTATGGATAGAGGATTGGTTAATGGACAGAAACCAGAGTGGGGATAAATGGGTCATTTTCAGATTGGCAGGCTGTAACTAGTGGGGTGTTGCAAGGATCAGTGCTTGGGCCTCAGCTATTTACAATCTATATTAATGACTTAGACGAAGAGACCGAGTGCAATGTATCCAAGTTTGCTGACGATACAAAGCTAGGTGGGAAAGTAAGCTGTGAGGAGAATGCAAAGAGCCTGCAAAGGGATATAGCCAGGTTAAGTGAGTGGGCAATAAGGTGGCAGATGGAGTATAATGTGGGGAGATGTGAGGTTATTCACTTTGGTAGGAAGAATAGAAAAGCAGATTATTTTTTAAATGGTGAGAAACTATTAAATGTTGGTGTTCAGAGAGATTTGGGTGTTCTAGTACAAGAAACACAGAAAGTTAGCATCCAGGTACAGCAAGCAATTAGGAAGGTAAATGGCAAGTTGGCCTTTATTGCAAGAGGGTTGGAGTACAAGAGTAAGAAAGTCTTGCTACAATTGTACAGGGCCTTGGTGGGACCACACCTGGAGAACCGTGCACAGTTCTGGTCTCCTTATCTAAGGAAGGATATACTTGCCTTAGAGGCGGTGCAACAAAGGTTCACTAGGTTGATTCCTGGGATGAGAGGGTTGTCTTATGAGGAGAGATTGAGTAGATTGAGCCTATACTGTCTGGAGTTTTGAAGAATGAGAGGTGATCTCATTGAAACATATAAGATTCTGAGGGGGATTGACAGGATAGATGCTGAGAGATTGTTTCCCCTGGCTGGAGAGTCTAGAACTAGGGATCATAGTCTCAGGATAAGGGGTCAGCCTTTTAAGACTGAAATGAGGAGGAATTTCTTCACTCAGAGGGTTGTGAATCTTTGGAATTCTCTACCCCAAAGAGCTGTGGATGCTCAGTCGTTGAGTATATTCAAGGCTGAGATAGATAGATTTTTAAAGGAATCAAGGGATATGGGGATAGGTCAGCAAAGTGGAGTTGAGGTCAAAGATCAGCCATGATCTTATTGAATGGCGGAGCAGACTTGAGAGGCCGTATGGCCTACTCCTGCTCCTAATTCTTATGTTTATTGTGGCTGCCGCGAAGCACGAATTGAGGCCGAGTCAATATGTGGAGCACATGGCTTTTAATTACATACGCCTTGGCAAA
Source organism: Squalus acanthias (assembly GCA_030390025.1). Classification (NCBI taxonomy): domain Eukaryota; kingdom Metazoa; phylum Chordata; class Chondrichthyes; order Squaliformes; family Squalidae; genus Squalus; species Squalus acanthias. The sequence continues at coordinate 76,376,663 of CM059437.1, forward strand.
ATGGCTGCTACAACTTCTCTCTGCAAAACCCTACTGGTTGAGGGCGACGCCCGCTCTTTTTAAGTTCACACTGAGGGCGACACCCACTCCCTTTTTTCATGCCTTAAAGGCAGCATGCGCCTTAAAGGCAAGGTGCCCGATTTATTGTCCACGGACGGAAAAGTGGATTGTGCCCGTTTAGGTGGCGATCCGCCACACAGCTCCCCCCAGAATCCGCTTAGGAGGTGTGGACGAGACGGTGCGGCGGTCTGATGGGCCGGCCGGAGCGGCTCTTGTAGGACGCCGGTGGACGTGGAACGGCCGGGCGTGGAGCAGCCGGGTGAACTGGCTTGAGGGCAGGTCGGCCGCGTGGCGGTGGACGAGCTTCAGGGACCTGCTCACTGGGCTCCGAGTGTGCTGGCTTGAGTCGGTCAACCGACACTTTTTCGGTCCTGTCGCCCACTTGCAGGGTGAAAAATTTGTCCCCAGCCTGTAGCACCTTGTAGGGCCCGTCGTACGGGGGTTGAAGGGGTCCGCGGTGGGCGTCGTGCCGGACGAAAACGAACCGTGCCTGGTGCAGGCTTAGTGGGACGTGTGAGGTGGATTCGCCGTGTCGGGCAATGGGCACCGGGGCGAACTGTAGCGCCGGTGAGGCGAAGTCGTGGCGTTGCTGGTCGGCTGACCAGGGTGTCGTGGCGGTGGGCAGGAACTCGCCGGGTACGGGCAGCGGCTGACCGTACATGAGCTCTGCTGCCGATGCGTGGAGGTCTTCTTTAACCGCGGTGCGCAGGCTGAGGATGACCCACGGGAGTCGGTTGGTCCAGGCGCTGTCCTGGAGGCTGGCTCGAAGAGATACCTTCAAGGATCTGTGGAACCGCTCACACAGTCCGTTGGCTTGGGGGTGGCACGCTGTGGTGCGGTGAATGGTCACCCCGAGATTGCGTGCGACGGCGGTCCAGAGTTCAGAGGTAAATTGCAGACCTCTGTCCGACGTCATGTCGGAGGGGACGCCGAACCGTGCGACCCAGGTGCTGACGAAGGCTCTGGCGATGTCGGCGGTGGTGGTAGAGGTCAGTGGAATTGCCTCGGGCCAGCGCGTGGTGCGGTCAACGATCGTCAGCAAGTGCGTGTGGCCTTGCGACGGCGGCAGGGGCCCGACGATGTCCACGTGGATGTGGTCGAATCTACGCGAAGGGACGGTAAACTCCTCGAGGGGTGCTTTCGTGTGTTGCTGCACCTTGGCCCGTTGGCAGGCTAGGCAGGAGTTGGCCCAAGTACGCACATCCTTGCGAAGGCCGCGCCAGACAAAGCGGTTCGGTTGGCTACCAATTTGATGGATGCGCGGGTGCCGGGGTGGGAGAGGTTGTGGAGAATCTCGAATACGAAGGTGCTGTACTTGACCTCCGGGGGGCGTAGTTGGCGGCTGAAGAAGGCAAGTGGTTGCCAGGCGCCGTCGACCCACTGCTCATACACGACCCCGACCGCGTGGTCGGAGGCGTCTGTGGTGAGCGCTACCCTGGCATTGGGCCGTGGGTGCGCGAGCAGGGTGGTGTTGGCGAGCGCGGTCTTGGTGGAGTCGAAGGCGGCTGACGCGTCTGCCGTCCATTCGACCGCCACCTTGCCGCTCCTGCCCCGGAGGGCTTCATACAGGGGCCTCATGAGGGACGCCGCTTTGGGGATGAAGCGGTTGTAGAAATTCACCATCCTGAGGAACTCCTGGAGGCCTTTGATGGTGGTGGGGCGGGGAAATTGTTGGACGGCCTGCACCTTGGTGGGCAGGGGAATGGCCCCAGCATAGGTGATGTGGTGGCCGAGGAAGTCGATCTTGTCCAGGCCGAACTGGCATTTGGCTGGGCTGAGGATGAGCCCGTGGTCGCTGAGGCGCCCGAACAGGATGCGAAGGTGTTCGAGGTGTTCCTGCTTGGAGGAACTGGCTACCAGGATGTCGTCCAGGTAGACGAACAGGAACTTCAGGTCCCGAAGGACCGAGTCCATGAGCCGTTGGAATGCCTGGGCCGCGTTTTTGAGGCCGAAGGGCATCCGCAGGAACTCGAAAAGGCCGAAGGGGGTGATTACGGCCATCTTGGGGACGTCCGCGGGGTGGACGAGGACTTGGTGGTAGCCGCGCACCAGGTCGACCTTGGAAAAGATTGAGCGGCCGGCCAGTCTAGCCGAGAAGTCCTGGTTGTGCGGCACGGGGTACCGATCAGGGGTGGTGGCGTCGTTGTGGCGGCGGTAATCCCCGCAGGGGTGCCAACCCCCACCTGGGGCGATGTGGAGTGGGGAGGCCCAGGGACTGTTGGAGCGGCGGATGATACCGAGCTGTTCCATGGTGGCAAACTCGGTCCGCGCAATCTCCAGTTTGGCCGGGTCCAGCCTGCGGGCGTGGGCGTACACTGGGGGGCCTGTGGTGGGGATGAAGTGTTCCACCCCATGTTTGGCGGCCTCCGCGGAGAAGGTCGGATTGGTAAGGGCCGGGAATTCGGCCAGGAGTGCCGAGTAGTCATCCGTGGCCCGGGCGTGGCACTGTGACGCCATGTCGGCGGGTTGATGGGGGGCCATGGTGCCCAGGATAGGGGACATGGTGTTCATGTCCACGAGGCGGTGTCGAGGGATGTCTACCAGTAGGCCGTGGGCGCACAGGAAATCTGCGCCGATGAGAGGGGAGAGCACCTTGGCAGTGATGAACTCCCATCGGTAGCGGCGACCAGCGAGGTCGAGGGTGACTGTGCGGATGCCGTACGTCCGGATGTCCGAGCCGTTAGCAGCAGCCAGCGCCGGTCCTCGTTTGCCCTTTTGGATGTCGAGGGAGGAGGCCGGGATGATGCTGTGCTGAGCCCCAGTGTCGCACAGGAACCGGCGGCCGGTTTTGTCATCCGTGACGTACAGCAGGGGCCCCGCGTGGCCCACGGCCATCACGGGGGCTGGTACGGGGGCGGACTTGAAAGAGCAGGGAGGTGTGCACCGTTGTGCCCTGGCGCCGAACCGTGCGAGGTAGTAACAGTGGCCCGGGTTAGTGGGGCGTGAAGGCCCTGTGGGCCCGGTGGCTGGGCCTTGTGGCCGCGTGGTGGCCGGTGAGGGGCGCGCTCAGGCAGTGGCTGCCAGGTCCGGAGTGACGTCGCGGCTGGAGTGAGCGGACAGCAGCTTGTTGGCCTCATCGGCCAGGGCTTCCAGGTCCGTGAGGCCGGACGCCACGATCGCTGGGCGGATGCTGAGAGGTAGCTGGTGGATGAACAGCATGTGGAAGAGGAATCCGGGTGGGCTCTCGTCGGTGAGGGAGAGCATGTGGGAGAGGAGGTCTGACGGTGAGGCATCACCGAGGCCTGGAAGGTCGAGGAGGTGGCAGTTTCGCTGGTATGTCGAGGCCGAACATTTTTTAAGGAGCGCGGCCTTAAGATGTGCATACTTGCCCCCCTCTGGTGGGTTCTGTAGCGCTGTCCAGACCTTCGTAACTGTGGAGCTACCGAGTGATGTGACGAGGTAGTCGTACTTCGTCCCATCTGTGGTGATGTGTCGCAGCCGGAATCGGGACTCGGCTTGGAGGAACCAGGCTTCGGGCTGGTTTTCCCAAAACTCCGGCAGTTCGTGTCCGCCATTGCAGTGCTCGGAATACGTTCTGAGCGTCGGGGTCACCAATATTGTGGCTGCCGCGAAGCACGAATTGAGGCCGAGTCAATATGTGGAGCACATGGCTTTTAATTACATCTCCTTGGCAAAATGGCTGCTACAACTTCTCCCTGCAAAACCCTACTGGTTGAGGGCGACGCCCGCTCTTTTTAAGTTCACACTGAGGGCGACGCCCACTCCCTTTTTTCATGCCTTAAAGGCAGCATGCGCCTTAAAGGCAAGGTGCCCGATTTATTCTCCACGGACGGAAAAGTGGATTGCGCCAGTTTAGGTGGCGATCCGCCACATGTTCCTGCTTTTGTACTGAATAATCTTGGCAATACAGCCCAGGACCCTATTTGCTTTGTCTGTAGTTTGCTTGAACTTTAAGGGAGTGTTCAAAGATCACTCCCAAGTGTTTCTCTCTCCAGTTACCTTTAACCTACGTCCACTCATGCTATATTCTATGTCCCTATTCTGTGCAAATATGTGCACAACTGCACTCCTATCTATATTGAAAACTATTTGCCAATCTTGGACTCACTTCCCTGAATTCTCCAAATCCATTTGTAATCTCTTCCCTCTTCTAGAGTCCTGACTATACCACTCAATTGGGTATCTTCTGTGAATGTAATTACTGTACTCTCTATGCTCTCCTCCAGATAACGAATGAATATAATAAATGGAGAGGAACCTATCACCAGTGGTGGAGCTAGGTTTGGCTGACTGTGGGGTGGGTTTGAACTCAAGATTTGGCCGACTTGGCCGGAAGGGGACCTAACTAAAAACTGGGGCTTACCTAGAGCTTGAAACTACATAGACTTGCAGTCCAAACCTGGAGGCTGAAGACGGGTTACAGAGGTTCCTGGGAGTGAAATGCAGGCGGTCCTCCAAAGCCATTTTGGCCGATCTCCAAATGATTGGGGGGTGGGGGGGTGGGGGGGGTCATGACCCACCTGACCCCCACTGGCTCTGCACTGCCTGTCACCAAACACTTGGGCATCCAACGATTGACTGGATCCCACTGGGTAGCTAACCCACTTAAAACCATCCTTTGTTTACAATCCCTTGGCCAATTTGCTATCCAATTTGTCATTTCACCCTTCACAACATGGGAACACATATTTGCACACAATCCCTCCTGAGACACTTTATCAAAAGCTATTTTGGAAATCCAAGTAGGTGATGTCTATCATGTCTCCTTGATTCACTGTTCTAGTGATCTCTTCAAAAAACTGGGTCAGATTTGTCAAACATGATCACAGTTTTCTGAAGCTATGTTGAGTATCCCCTTTCAGACCTCCAATTCCAAGTGATCATTTAAAGCAGCTCTAACGATGCTTTCCATTAACCTTCCCAAAATAGAGATTAGATTCAGTGGTCTGTAGCTTTCAGGATTTGAATGTAATCCTTTTTTAAATAAGGGCACCACACCACTTGCTTTTCTCCAGTCACCTGACATCACCCCAGTTCTCAGTGAGCTATTAAAAATATAAAATAAAAAGAAAGCAAGTTGTGCAGAGGACTCAAAGAATCTGCAAAGGGATATAGACAGGCTAGGTGAGTGGGCAAACATTTGGCAGATGGAGTATAATGTGGGAAAGTGCGAGGTTATCCACTTTGGCAGGGAAAATAAAAAAGCAAATTATTATTTAAATGGAGAGAGATTACAAAATGCTACAGTTCAGAGGGACCTGGGGGTCCTTGTGCATGAAACACAAAAAGTTAGCATGCAGGTACAGCAAGTAATCAAAAAGGCAAATGGAATGTTGGCCTTTATTTCAAGGGGGTTGGAGTATAAAAGCAGGGAAGTCCTGCTACAACTGTACAAGGTATTGGTGAGACCACACCTGGAGTACTGCGTACAGTTTTGGTCTCCTTATTTAAGGAAAGATATACTTGCATTGGAGGCAGTTCAGAGACGATTCACTAGGTTAATTCCAGAGATGAGGGGTTTGACTTATGAGGAAAGGTTGAGCAGGCTGGGCCTATACTCATTGGAATTTAGAAGAATGAGAGGTGATCTTAGCGAAACATAAGATACTGAGGGGGCTTGACAGGGTAGATGCAGAGAGGATGTTTCCCCTCATGGGGAAATCTAGAACTCGGGGGCACAGTCTCAGAATAAAGGGTCGCCCATTTAGAACTGAGATGAGGAGGAACGTCTTCTCTCAGAGGGTCGTAAATTTGTGGAATTCTCTGCCCCAGAGAGCTGTGGAGGCTGGGTCATTAAATACATTTAAAGTGGAGATAGACAAATTTTTGCAAGATAAGAGAGTGAAGGGTTATGGGGAGCGGGCTGGGAAGTGGCTTTGAGCCCTAGATCAGCCATGATCTGATTGAATGGCGGAGCAGGCTCGAGGGGCCAAGTGGCCTATTCCTGCTCCTATTTCTTATTCACCAGGGCATCACACAAGAACGCTGTTATTTCTTTCAGTACCCTGGGATAAATGAATGCCGACCTTGCTGCTTTTATCACTTTGAGCCCCTTTAATTTAGCTAGCATCATTACCCTTGAGAGGGGCAAGAAAACCATCTAGGGTAATTTTGACTTTGGATCAGCTGCCCGTTATACACCTCTCCCGATTTTCATTCCCATTATAGTCAACTGAACTGAAAATTGGGAGAGAGAAGTATATTGGGCGGTTGATCCAATATCGCCCATTTTACACTGTCGCCCAAAGTCAAAATTACCCCCTCTCATTAGCCAAATAGGCAGTTAACGTGTCTCTAAAAATAATTTGGGTTTAGGCCTGTTGAAGTAAACACAATCACAGATATTTGCACATCTTAAAATCAAAAGCTTTTTTACGACAGACTTCAAAATCAACAAAGCAGCACCATTTCTTAACAGTAAGAAGATTATCTCACTACTTTTCGCTATAAAGCAACCTTACCTAGCGCAGCGCACAGCAATCACAACGGTACACTCTCTGTCCAGTGAAATGTGCCAGCTGAGGTCTTTCCATGGAGGTCCTTGCAGTTCACCTTCTAGGTGGAAACTCTATTTTTGTACCGTTCCTTATCACTGTTCCCATGGGTATGTGACTATCAGCATTTCTCACCAGTTGTATCCCTTCCTGCTCTCACACTCTTTGATTCACAGAAAGTGTCGAATCAGATGTTTTTCTTCCTGCAGCGTAACAGCTCAGGCCTTGTTCTTCTTGTCCGAACACCTTCTCGCCCAGCTCATACTTTGGTGTAGCTGGTCAACCATCTATCATTGGGAACTTGCCAGCTCTGAAGTCTCTTAATTTTAAATGAGAGATGATCTTATTGAAACATATAAGATTCTGAGGGGGCTTGACAGGGTAGATGCTGAGAGGATGTTTCCCCTCGTGAGGGAATCTACAACTAGGGGGCATAGTTTCAGAATACGGGGTCGCCCATTTAAAATGGAGATGAGGAGGAATTTCTTCTCAGAGGGTCGTGAATCTTTGGAATTCTCTACCCCAGAGAGCTGTGGAGGCTGAGTCATTGAATATATTGAAGGCGGAGATAGACAGATTATTGAAAAACAGGGGACTCAAGGGTTATGGGGAGCGGGCAGGAAAGTGGAGTTGAGGCCAAGATCAGATCAGCCATGATCTTATTGAATGGCGGAGCAGGCTCGAGGGGCCGAATGGTCTATTCCTGCTCCTATTTCTTATGTTCCTTATGTTCTTATCTCTCGTCTTGGGTGAGGATGCTACATGTTCCAAATACTCCTCTTTCACACACAATTGCAGTAGCGACTCTTTGATATGAAAGTTACATTATCATGTTAGCAGGCAGGATCTGCAAATTAGCATTACTACACTCTTACAGCTAATTGCTAACAAGAAAGAAAAAAAAAGATTTTCATTTTATATAATGCCTTTCATGACCTCAGGTGCCATCTTTCAGATGAGACGTTAGACCGAGGCCCTGTCTGCTCTCTCAGGTGGACGTAAAAGATCCCACGGCGCTATTTGAAGAAGACCAGGGGAGTATGCCCCGGTGTCCTGACCAATATTTATCCCTCAACCAACAACAACAACTTGCATTTATATAGCCCCTTTAATGTAGTAAATCGCCTAAACCAACATCACTAAATTCAGATGATCTGGTCATTTATCACATTGCTGTTTGTGGGACCTTGCTGTGTACAAATTGGCTTTCACGTTTCCCACATTACAACAGTGACTACACTTCAAAAGTACTTCATTAGCTGTAAAGTGCTTTGGGGTGCCCTAAGGTTGTGAAAGGCACTACATAAATGCAAGTCTTTCATTCTCAGTAATCACCATGGGTAAATTCATGTGACATCTGACTTCATTAAGAAGCCTCTGCTCAATGCTGAAACATTTATATAAAATAATTTATTGAATCCTAAGTATAATCATATATTTGAAGAATTTAAGGCAAACAAAGCAAATAGCTATAAGCAAGGATACAAATCAATCAAGCTCAAAACTTCTCATACAATAGCAAAATACTGCAGATGCTGGAAATCTGAAATAACAACAGAAAATGCTGGAAATACTCAGCAGGCCAGGCAGCATCTGTGGAGAGAGAAACCGAGTTAACGTTTCAGGTCTGGGACCCTTCATCAGAACTGGAAAAAGTTAGAGATGTAACAGGTTTTAAGCAGGTGCAGAGGCAGGGGAAGGGGGAGGGGAAGAAAGAACAAAAGGGACGGTCTGTGATAGGGTGGAAGGCAGGAGTGGTTAAATGTTGCAAATGGGGATGGTAGAATCATCAACAGCTGCCATGTGAAACAATAGGGGCAGGGGTTATAGTCTGAAATTGTTGAACTCGATGTTGAGTCCAGAAGGCTGTAAAGTGCCTAATCGAAAGCTGAGGTGCTGTTCCTCAAAACTTCTCAATTGGGTTTGAAATTTCTTTTGAAATGAAAACAGGAGAATGCCAGTTTTCCTCCATAGTTAACGGGCCAGTAACAAAATTATCGAAAGTGCAGCTTTGAACCATGTGAATTGTGAGAATGTGATTTTTCTGGTGGGTTGTTAATTGCAGAGCAAAATAGGCATCCTCAAATTTTTCAGTAAACGAAGCTACATCTACGACCCTGTTACACCGAGACTCCTAATCTGAAAATAAGCAACTAGTTCTGAGTAACTGCCAAGAACTTACTTTAACTGAATTTCAGAGGGGAAAACTCCTTCCATTAGTTTTGTCTGGAGCTCTTAAAAAAAAGCGGGAGTTTATATCAAACTAGCCTAGTGTAAACACCCAGTTCAAATCGAACCGAAAATCAAAAGTCGTCAACATGTTGCAGAGACAATGTAAAACCTCTTGGCGCTTGAACTCAGCTGTGAATCCCTCCCTTTAAACTCTGGAGGATTGCATTCAGCTCCAATCAGAATGATCATTGGAGTTGAAAACATAAATAAGTTACATGTGTAGCCACAGAATCAAAATCATTTACAAGAGAGCACACTATAATTGAAGTGATTTTTTTCTCTTTTCTGAATATACACATCGATATTAAAGGTTAAATGCAGCACCCCTTCTTTGTTATGTACAGTGAAAAACCACTGACTATTTGTTCTCTTAATCTTGGATATTCTAACACTGAAGAAACAACTCTGTTCATTAATTGGCCAATATTGTTTCTTTATGGTGTGTAGATAGTACTATGTTTTGAAGGAGAAAGGTAAACCCACACCTGCGGAATAAAACCACTCCAATTAACAGGCACTAACCTGTGCAGACAGCTATATTCTTCATTCATCCATGTGCCTGTCATAGTCTTTAATGAGTTACAATTAACATGGCAATATTGCAATAAAAAATTGGGCTATTACTCTCTAAAAATGCATGGCTACTATATTAATCATGATGCGGAGATGCCGGTGTTGGACTGGGGTGGACAAAATTGAGAGGTCGCACAACACCAGGTTATAGTCCAACAGTTTTATTTGAAATCACAAGCTTTTGGAGCTATCGATTGCCCCTTCCTCAGGTGAAGTAAATAGATACAGAATCGCCAAAGCATATATAGATAGAGAACAAAGCATGTGTACCTTACAATTGCAGACCACTAAATTAAATCATCCTGACTATCTGCCGAGGTGTGATAAAGTTAATCAGGTCAGCCAGGAAGGTACCACATCAAAGACATAGCAAGATACAACTGAGACAATGAGGTGTAGTCGCAGGGGTTCTAACGTGTCAAAAGCTGCCGTCTGTATGTAAAACGAAAAGCTTTAAAATTTTTACTTTTTTACTGGGAAAATTTTTACTTTTTTACTGGGAATCACATCTGTGAACAAGCCAACGATATATATGCTATATATAACCTAGTATACCTTTTACTCCAAACTTACATCTCTACCGTTGATATCTCAAAGCAGTTTCATAATTTAGCCATGTAGATATTTAATTGGGGATTTTCAGAGTTTGATGATGTTCTGTCTCTAAGTTAATCTCCCGTATTCATGCTTTGGCCCTTGGTTGGGAGGACTCTTCCATTCAGTCTTTGGACATCTCAACATTATTACTGGGTCAATCTATCAGAAGACAGAGAGATTACCACCCCAAGAGAGTTTCCCTTTGCTTTAATTTAACTCAGCTAGGCAATCATCCTATATTACACGTTGACACATTGGACCCCCTGGGACACATCTCATTGTCTTGGCTGTGCTCTTAGTGTGTCTTCGATGTAAGGAAAGATTGTATCTCTGCATTTTCTCTGTGTTTATATTCTGTGAATTTTTGTAGATTCACTCACAGTAACTTTACCTGAAGAAGGGGCGATCGATAGCTCTGAAAGCTTGTAATTTTAAATAAATCTGTTGGACTATAACCTGGTGTTGTGCGACTTCTCATTTTTGTCCACCCCAGTCCAACGCCGGCATCTCCGCATCATGATCCTATATTACAACAGTGACTGCACTTCAAAAAGTACTTCATTGGCTGTAAAGCACTTTGGGATGTCCTGAGGTCGTGAAAGGCGCTATAGAAATGCAAGTCTTTCTGTCTTTTAGGGAAAACCTCTGTGAATATCAGTTTAAAGTATTGTGTCTGAGTCAGCAGCCCGAAGCTCTAATAGATCACTCTGTGGAATTACCGTTTCACAGTATCACTTGCATTACTGGTAGCAAACCATAATGCTGTACAAAAAGATGAACACATGAAATGAATTAGATTTTGCATAGTTTGCAGTTATTACTAGCTGGATTTTAAAGTGGTGTTGTTGATTTTAAAATTGTATTTACTCAGTGCATACGTGTGCATGTATATGTGTGTGTGTGTGTGTATATGTGTGTGTGTGTGTGCGTGTGCGGGTGTGCACGGGTGTGTGTGTGGAAGTCATTTTATTACTGCTTGGAAATAGAGCTTAAGGAACACAACAAAATAGATATTTCCACTGGCAGGAGGGTCGGTAACCAGAGGACACAGATTTAAGATAATTTGCAAAATAATCAGAGAGGAGATAAGAAGAATTATTTTTCGGCAGCGAGTTATGATCTGGGTGGTGGAAGCTGGTTCAATAGTAACTTTCAAAAGGGAATTGGATATGTACTTGAAAAGGAAAAATTTGCAGGGCTATTTGGAAAGAGCAGGGGAGTGGGACTAATTGGATAGCTCTTGCAAAGATCCAGCACAGCCACGATGGGCTGAATGGCCTCCTTCTGTGCTGCATGCTTCTTTATTGTTTCTCAAACATACCCCCGTGTTCTCATAAATTGTAAAGATTCGATGTAACAGAATAAATTTGAGCAGGGCATGATAGATGATTTTTGCATTGTTATGATCCTTTTAATAAATTGCGAATGTTACTTCTCATGCACTTTCTCCGCACTCTATATATAAAAGGTTAGGGATACTGACAATGCAGTAACACAATGGTGCTCCAACATGCTGCGACACACAGACTGTGGGCTTTCACATGACAAGTTCCAGTCTCAATCGTCTCCCTCCTTCTTAATTACACATCACTTCTGACTGATCAGGCAGGCTGCTCCCTAACTGACTATCTGGAGGGTTGCCTTGCCATCTGTGTTTCTTTTTCTCCCTGCCACCTGTAGGGAATCGCGCCACCTGCTCAGCTCCTCACTCTTATAGGACTGCACATGAAGTAAACTATACCTTTTATTAGAGTCTCTTTGTAAGGAAGGTTATGTTTACATTTTCAAACCATTTGTTAAACTATGAAACAGATACATTTTTAAAACCAAAAGTGGCAGTTAACAGATTAAGGTGAATTCTTGTTAAAAGTTCAAAACCTGAACAGTAAAGAAAACTATAATGAAGCATTATGGGCACAGGCACAATGGGTCGAATGGCCTCTTTCTGTGCTGTATCATTCTATGTTCCTTCTCATGCACTTTCTGTGCACGCTACATATAAAAGGTTAGGAATACTTGCTTTTCCCTACCTGTTTTTGGTAAACTGTACTAAAGAAAGAACTTGTATTTATATAATACCTTATCATGCCTTCAGGACATCCCAAAATGCTTTACAACCAATGGATTATTTTTAAAGTGTGGGCATTGTTGTTATAAGAACATAGTAAGAACATAAGACGTAGGAGCAGGAGTCGGTCATTTGGCCCCTCGAGCCTGCTCCACCATTCAATAAGATCATGGCTGATCTGATCTTGGCCTCAATTCCACTTCCCTGCCCGCTCCCCATAACCCTTGACTCCCTTATCGTTCAAAAATCTGTCTATCTCCACCTTAAATATATTCAATGACCCAGCCTCCACAGCTCTCTGGAGAAGAGAATTCCAAAGATTCACGACCCTCTGAGAGAAGAAATTCCTCCTCATTTCCGATTTAAAAGGGTGCCCTCTTATTCTGAAATTATGCCCCCTAGTTCTAGATTCCCCCACGAGGGGAAACATCCTCTCTGCATCTACCCTGTCAAGCCCCTTCAGAATCTTATATGTTTCAATAAGATCCCCTCTCATTCTTCTAGATTCCAATGAGTATAGGCCCAACCTGCTCAACCTTTCTTCATAAGACAACCCCTTCATCTCAGGAATCAACCTAGTGAACCTTCTCTGAACTGCCTCCAATGCAAGTATATCCTTCCTTAAATAAGGAGACCCAAACTGTACGCAGTACTCTAGGTGAGGTCTCACCAACGCCCTGTACAGTTGTAACAGGACTTCCCTACTTGTATACTCCATTCCCTTTGCAATAAAGGCCAACACTCCATTTGCCTTCCTAATTACTTGCTGTAGAAATTGCAGCAGTCAGTTTGACAACAGCAAGGTATCATAAACAGCAATGAACCGATGATTGGGTGGCATTGGCTGAGGGAGGAATGTTGGCCAGGACATCAGCTGAACTCCTTGCTGTTCTTCAAATAGTGCCATATAATCTTTTCTATGCACCCGAGTCTCATCCAGAAGATAGTGGTCCATAAATTCGGCCGTGCAATGCCCATTTTTCGGGTGATAATGGCCTACTAAGCCTCAATTTGGCGGGCGAGAAGCATGCGCACATTTTTGGCCAGAAGTGCGCCACCTGCCATATTGTGAAAGAACAAAAAAAAATCATTGTGCGGTGCCCAAAACAGGCATTAGACCCTTTGCTATGCAAATAAAGGGCCTAACAACAACAACTTACATTTATGTAGCACCTTTAACGTGGCACTTCACAGGAGCGTTATCAAACAAAAATTGACACTGAGCCAAAGAAGGAGGCATTCGGACAGGTGACCAAAAGAGGTAGGATTTAAGGAGGGTCTTAAATGAGAGAGAGGTGGAGTGCTGGCGAGGTTTAGGGAGAGAATTCCAGGGCTTAGGGCCTAGACGGCTGAAGGCAAGGCCGCCAATGGTGGGGTGAAGGAAATGGGGGATGGACAAGAGGCCAGAATTGGAGGAACGCAAAGTTCTTGGAGAACTGTCGGGCTGGAAGAGGCTACAGAGATAGGGAGGGGCGAGGCCATGATGGGATTTAAACACGAGAATAATAATTTTAAAACTGAAGCCTTCGGGAACCAGGAGCCAATGTAGGTTAGTGAGCACAGGGGGCGATGGGTGAATGGGACTCTGTGCGAGTTAGGATACGGCCAGCAGAATTTAATATGAACTTAAGTTTCTAGAGGGTGAAAGGTGGGAGGCCGGCCAGGAGTGCATTGGAATAGTTGAGTCTGGAGGTAACAAAGGCATGGATGAGGGTTTCAGCAGCAGATGGGCTGAGGCAGGGACGGAGACGGGAGTTGTTACGGAGGTGGAAATAGGCGGTCTTGGTGATGGAGAGGACATGGGATTGGAAGCTCAGCTCAGACCGGTTTGAGGCGCCCGCTGCAAGATTGGTTTCCCCTGAGTCAATGGAATTGAAAATCGAGTGCCGTGTAAAACAGGCTGATTCGTTATCGGCTGTTTTGCGCTACTGCCCAAGACCAAGTTCACCCCCCTAGCACCTAGATGTTGAAGAACTCTTTTGATCTCCTTGGGACGGGGAGGGAGGCTTAAAAAAAAAAATCAGAACACTGGCACCAAATAGTCAGTTGAACAGCAAAAGGTTGCAAAGGGAGCAAACCGCTGTCTGGGGCAGTCGGACAAGCTACAGAGATTTTGCATTTAAATTGAGTTAGATGACCCACAGGAATGGGCCAGCGCTTGCGTTTTCTTTATTTTTATAACAGTACGTGAACAGAAGTTATACCAATTGTATCAAGCGCCTCTCATTATTCTATTTGTTTTTCCCACTATGAAAGATTGCATTTCGAACCAAACCATGCAGCATCCAATATTAGTTTGGTCTGCCTTCAAAGAAAGAAAAACTTGCATTTATATAGCGCCTTTCACGACCACCGGATGTCCCAAAGCGTTTTACAGCCAATGAAGTACTTTTGGAGTGTAGTCACTGTTATAATTTGGGAAACGCAGCAGCCAATTTGCGCACAGCAAGCTCCCACAAACAGCAATGTGATAATGACCAGATAATCTGTTTTTTTTGTTATGTTGGTTGAGGGATAAATATGGCCAGGACACCGGGGATAACTCCCCTGCTCTTCTTCGAAATAGTGCCATGGGATCTTTTACATCCACCTGAGAGAGCAGACGGGGCCTCGGTTTAATGTCTCATCCGAAAGACGGCACCTCCGATAGTACAGCTCTCCCTCAGCACTGCACTGGAGTGTCAGCCTAGATTTTTGTGAATGATGCGGAGATGCCGGCGTTGGACTGGGGTGGACAAAAATGAGAAGTCGCACAACACCAGGTTATAGTCCAACAGATTTATTTAAATTACAAGCTTTCGGAGCTGTCGCCCCTTCCTCAGGTAAAGTTACAATGAGTGAATCTACAATATTTCACAGTATATAGACACAGAAACTGCAGAGATACAATCTTTCAGGGAAGGTGTCCTTACATCAAAGACACACCAAGAGCACAGCCAAGACAATGAGATGTGTCACAGGGGGTCCAACGTGTCAAATCCTGCTGTCTGCAGTGTTTTTTTTTGTGTTTGTTTTTTTTGTGTTTTTTTTTTAAAACTGGAAAGACAGACAACGATGTCGAGTCACGTTCTGTAGCGTGACATGAACCCGATATCCCTATTGAGGCCATCCTCATGGGTGCGGAACTTGGCTATCAGTTTCTGCTCAATGATTTTGCGTTGTCGTGTGTCTCAAAGGCCGCCTTGGAGAACGCTAACCCGCAGATCCGAGGCTGAATGTCCTTGACTGCTGAAGTGTTCCCCGACTGGGAGGCAACAATCCTGCCTGGCGATTGTTGCGCAGTGTCCGTTCATACGTTGTCTCAGTGTCTGCATGGTCTCGCCGATGTACCATGCTCTGGGGCATCCTTTCCTGCAACGTATCAGGTAGACAACGTTGGCCGAGTCACATGAGTATGTACCATGTACCTGGTGGGTAGTGTCCTCACGTGTGATGACGGTATCTGTGTTCATGATCTGGCATGTCTTGCAGAGGTTGCCGTGGCAGGGTTGTGTGGTGTCGTGGTCGCTGTTCTCCTGACAGCTGGGTAATTTGCTGCGAATGATGGTACTTTTGAGGTTAGGCGGCTGCTTGAAGGCGAGTAGTGGAGGCATGGGGATGGCCTTAGCAAGGTGTTCATCATCATCGATGACATGTTGAAGGCTGCGAAGAACATGGCGTAGTTTCTCCGCTCCGGGGAAGTACTGGACGACGTAGGGTACTCTGTTGGTTGTGTCCCGTGTTCGCCTTCTGAGGAGGTCTATGCGGTTTTTCGCTGTGGCCCGTTGGAACTGTCGATCGACGAGTCGAGCGTCATATCCCGTTCTTACGAGGGCGTGTTTCAGCGTCTGTAGGTGTCCATCGCGTTCCTCCTCGTCTGAGCAGATCCTGTGTATTCGCAGGGCTTGTCCATAGGGGATGGCTTCTTTAACGTGGTTAGGGTGGAAGCTGGAGAAGTGGAGCATCGTGAGGTTGTCCGTGGGCTTGCGGTAGAGTGAAGTGCTGAGGCGTCCGTCTTTGATGGAGATTCGTGTGTCCAAGAATGAAACCGATTCTGAGGAGTAGTCCATGGTGAGTTTGATGGTGGGATGGAACCTGTTGATGTTATCATGTAGTCCTTTCAGTGATCCTTCGCCGTGAGTCCGAAGGAAGAAGATGTCGTCGATGTATCTGGTGTACAGCGTTGGTTGGAGGTCCTGTGCAGCGAAGAAGTCTTGCTCGAACTTGTGCATGAAGATGTTGGCGTATTGGGGTGCGAATTTGGTCGCCATGGCTGTTCCGTGTGTTTGGGTAAAAAACTGGTTGTCGAAGGTGAAGACATTGTGGTCAAGGATGAAGCGGATGAGTTGTAGGATGACGTCTGGAGATTGGCTGTTGTTGGTGTTGAGTACTGAGGCTGTCGCAGCGATGCCGTCATCGTGGGGGATATTGGTGTAGAGTGCCGATACGTCCATCATACAATGGAGTACACAATAGATTTTTGTGCTCCAGTCTCTGGAGTGGGACCTGAACCCACAACCTTCTGACTCAGAGGCGAGTGAGCTACCCACTGAGCGACGGCTGACAAAAGATTGAAGGAATAAGAAATTCAGTCCAGAACACTTGTTAGATTCCTGGGTCCCACTACCACACAAATAGATAGAGGTCAGTGGGAATCAAATTTCATGAAAAGTAATTACTCAGGGAGCGAATGACACCACTGTATTCAAGATATCTACAGTAAACCCAAATTTGTAACATGAACCAATCTACATACTTAGTTTAATGTATAGAAAATCGTTTTAGTGATAGAACATTGGGCCTAGTAATTGGATTCCACCCGATTTGGTGCGTGTTCTCGGTGATGCCCATGAATCGGTTCTGTCTGCATTTACAGTACCATCCTGGCGAATTGTCTGGACAGTACCTTAACGTGGAGCTTCAACAACGCCACTGCAACCCATGTTGCACAGAATATGCTGAGGAAGTGGCAGGCAACTGAGGAAGAGAGGGGGTCAAATGTCTCTGGGAACTAGTAAGAGGAGGAGAGTTTCTGTTTGAAGGGGAGCAGAGAGTATTTGTGATCGGTAGTGGAGAGAGTGACTTTTAAAGCCGTTTTTGGATAAATGATCAAGTTGACATTCTGTTGTACCTCTTAGAAACACGTATAGGAGGGATGGGTCAATATTTGGACGGACTGTGCACAATTCTAAATTTGCAGCCTATACCTTGAGTTGTGTGCTTTCTTGTAAAACGTACAGGACATTTGCTAATCTAGAAATCATCAACAGAAAAAGCTTCAAAAGTAAAGTGATAATTTTCACATTCCCCCACCCCCTTTAAAAATGTGACCAGAGACTGCTTATTTTATCAGCAGTGCACAATTGTTTGCAGCTAAAAGCTAGAAGTGGCTCAATCATTAACACAGGTTTGTGTAGTGAGTCAAAGTTTCCTTCTGCCTTGGATGTGGGATAAAGATTGCATTGTTCACTTGAATTCACCACAGAAACTGCCAACGATGAATTGTTTTACACTGTATTGTGGTAAAGGTTGCTTCGCCTGTGGGAATGACTTGAGCTGAAGAAACATAGAAACATAGAAGATAGGAGCAGGAGTAGGCCATTCGGCCCCTCGAGCCTGCTCCGCCATTCGATGAGATCATGGCTGATCATCTAAACTCAGTACCCTGTACCTGCCTTCTCCCCATATCCCTTGATACCTTTCGCTTTAAGAAATATATCTAACTCATTCTTGAATATATTTAATGACTTGGCCTCAACTACCTTCTGTGGTAGAGAATTCCACAGGTTCACCACTCTCTGGGTGAAGAAATTCTTCCTAATTTCTGTCCTAAATGGCTTACCCGTTATCCTTAGATTATGACCCCTGGTTCTGGACTCTCCGACCATCGGGAACATACTTCCTGCATCTAGTTTGTCCAGACCTGTCAGAATTTTATATGTTTCGATGAGATCCCCTCTCATTCTTCTATACTCTAGCGAGTATAAGCCCAATCGACCCAATCTCTCCTCATATGTCATTCCTGCCATCCCAGGTATCAGCCTTGTGAATCTTCGCTGAACTCCTTCCATGGCAAGAACATCTTTCCTCAGATAAGGTGACCAAAACTGCACACAGTACTCAAGGTGTGGTCTCACCAAGGCCCTGTACAACTGCAGCAGGACACCCCTGTTCCTATATTCAAACCCTTTCGCTATGAAGGCCAACATACCATTTGCCTTCTTCACCGCCTGCTGCACCTGCATGCTTACCTTCAGCGACTGGTGCACAAGGACTCCCATGTCTCATTGCACTTCCCCTTCTCCCAATCTATTGCCATTCAGATAATAGTCTGCCTTTCTGTTTTTGACACCAAAGTGGATAACCTCGCATTTATCCACGTTATATTGCATCTGCCACGCTTCTGCCCACTCACCCAACCTGTCCAAATCATCCTGGAGTTTCTCGGTATCCTCCTCGCAGCACACACGCCCACCCAGCTTTGTGTCATCTGCAAACTTGGAGATATTACATTTAGTTCCCTTATCTAGATCATTAATGTTTATTGTGAATAGCTGGGGTCCAAGGACCGATCCCTGCGGTACCCCACTAGTCACTGCCTGCCACTGGGAAAAAGACCCATTAATTCCTACTCTCTGCTTTCTGTCCGCCAACAAGTTCTCTATCCAAGTCAATACCTTGCCCCCAATCCCATGTGCCTTAACTTTACACGCTAATCTCTTATGCGGGACCTTATCGAAAGACTTTTGAAAGTCCAAATACACCACATCTACTGGTCTCTACTATTTTCCCAGTTACATCCTCAAAAAATTCCAGTAGATTAGTCAAGCACGATTTACCTTTTGTAAATCCATGTTGACTTTGTCCGATCCTATCACTGTTTTTCAAGTGCTCAGCTATTACATCCTTTATAATGATGTGGAGATGCCGGCGTTGGACTGGGGTGGACAAAAATGAGAAGTCGCACAACACCAGGTTATAGTCCAACAGATTTATTTAATTTTACAAGCTTTCGGAGCAGTTCGCTCCTTCGTCAGGTAAGTTTAGCAGTGAGAGAATCTCCCAGAATTCACAATTTAAATTGTGAATTCTGGGAGATTCTCTCACTGCTAAACTTACCTGACGAAGGAGCGAACTGCTCCGAAAGCTTGTAAAATTAAATAAATCTGTTGGACTATAACCTGGTGTTGTGCGACTTCTCATTTTTATCCTTTATAATGGACTCTAGCATTTTCCCCACTACCGATGTCAGGCCTGTAATTCCCCGCTTTCTCTCTACCACCCTTTTTGAATAGTGGGGTAACATTAGCTACCCTCCAATCCATGGGTACAGTTCCAGATTCCATCGAATGTTGGAAGATGATCAGCAATGCATCTACTATTTCTAGGGCCACTTCCTTAAGTACTCTAGGATGTAGATTATCAGGCCCTGGGGATTTATCGGCCTTCAATACCGTCAATTTCCCTAACACCATTTCCCTGCAAATACTGATTTCTTTCAGTTCCTCCCTTTCATCAGACCCTATATTCTCCAACATCTCTGGGAGGTTATTTGTGTCCTCCTTTGTGAAGACAGAACCAAAATATGCATTTAATTGGTCTGCCATTTCTTTGTTCCCCATTATAACTTCCCCCGCTTCTGACTGCAAGGGACCTACACTTGATTTCACTAATCTTTTTCTCTTCACATATCTATAAAAGCTCTTACAGTCAGTTTTTATGTTCCCTGCAAGCTTACTTTCATATTCTATTTTCCCCTTCTTAATTAATCCCTTTGTCCTCCTTTGTTGAATCCTAAACTGCTCCCAATCCTCAGGGTTACCGCTTTTTCTGTAGTATGGCAAGACTCAGTATCAAGATCATTCTCCAGTAACTGTCAAGTTTAAGATGTGCATGAATTGTACAGGGTGCATTCCTATCATCTCAGTTTTAATTTTTTATACATCTCTCCCCCTGAAAATGTTTGGCAGAAAGTTTCAAGGTTGCCAGAGGTACATTCATCTACAGCTTACAAATATATCCTCACAATTCCAAATCCAATAGGGCACCTTTAGTCAGGGTTATCTTTGAATCCGATTGTCCTTCAGCCATTAACTTTAATTAAAAAAAAGCAAGAGCCAATTAAAGCTATTGTTTATTGAAAAAAAATTGCATTAAGTGACAATGTAGTCCTTTCAGTTTATAGGAATATGCACTTTAAACTCACACGGCTCAAATTTGACTTGCGTCAGTACTAACACCAACGCAAAACATAGTTCTATGTGGCACTTTCATTGGGCAGTACTAAGAACAAGGTCATGCTGCCGAGTTTCAAATACAGTAATGGAATTTACATTCCACCATGCCTTTTTTGGTCAGCTGGTTATGATTCCAACTAAAAGTCTGGGAAGCAATAGCCCAATACAGTGCGAGAAATTTAAAGGGCCATTTCCTTTTCAGTTCTGGCCCTGGGAAAAAATATCCCAACAAAACAGCACTAAGGAAAATTTGGTGTACAAATCGCTCAGGTTGTTCTCCCACACTTACTAGTGATCACTCACAGAGCAGCGTAATTAGAGACCTGGGGAAAATGTGATAGGTAGGAAGGAAGGAAAGAAAGACTTGCATTTATATAGCGCCTTGCACAACCTCAGGACTTCCCAAAGCGCTTTACAGCCAATGAAGTACTTTTGGAGTATAGTCACTGTTGTAATGTAGGAAACGCCGCAGCCAATTTGTGCACAGCAAGCTCCCACAAATAGCAAAGTGATAATGACCAGATAATCTATTTTAGTGATGTTGATTGAGGATAAATATTGGCCAGGGCACGGGGGATAACTCCTCGCCCTTGTTTGAAATAGTGCCATGGGATCCTTTTACATCCACCTGAGAGAGCAGACGGGGCCGCGGTTAAATGTCTCATCCGAAAGACGGCACCTCCGACAGTGCAGCACTGCACTGGTGTGTCAGCCTAGATTTTTGTGTTCAAGTCTCTGGAGTGGGACTATGAACCTGCATCCTTCTAACTCAGAGGCAAGAGTGCTACCAACTGAGCCATGGCTTGACTCAATGATATAAAAACAGAAATGCTGGAAATACTCAGCAGGCCTGGCAGTTTCTGTGGAGAAATGGTCAGATTGGAGAAAGGTCATCCACCTGAAAAGTTAACTCTGCTTTTCTTTCCATAGATGCCGCCTGACTTGCTGAGCAATGTCCCCCGTAAGCTGCACTGCTCCTGCCTCCCCCAGTGCGCAGCCTATTCAAATTATTTGTGCATGCGCGGTACCTACAATGCAATAGCCGGTGAGTGGACTGCGCAGGAACTTGCAGAGGACTGCGTGGCCGCGGGAACATTGCTGCTGAGTGTTTCCAGCATTTCCTGTTTGTATTTCAAATTTCCAGCATCTGTAGTGTTTGGCTTTAAGCGGCAATGATGGCTTTTAGGGGCGTCATTCGAAGAAAAATCAAATTGAATTATCTAATGCCCTTCACGTAATCAGATTGTCCCCAAAAACTTCATAACCAATTAATTACTTTAGAAGTTTATTGGCTGTTGTTTTGTAGGGAAACACAGCAGCCAACTTGTGAACAGCAAGGCCCCACAAACAGCAAATGAGATAAATACCAGATAATCTATTTTGGTAGTGTTCACTGATGGATGAATGTTGACCAGGACACTAGAAGAACTCAATGCTCTTCTTTTGAATAGTGCTATGGGATCTTTTACATCCAACAAACAGGCAGATGGGTCCTCGGGTTAACATCTCAACCATTAGATTGCTGACAGAAGCCTGTGCACCACAAGAAAATTCTGCAGGTTGGCATGGCAACATCAGTACTATATTAAAACTATCTCTTTCTCTTCCATAGTGGGTACTATAAGAACCCTGAACAGCTTCTAAAAGGAGAGAAAAACACAATCCACCTTGATGTAAGCTCCCAAAGTGCGGACCCAGTGATATACAAGGTCGACGCTACTAGCTTGTTGGAAGAAAGACTGACCAAGTAATTGAAGTCACAACGGTTTATTACAGGCCTGGGGAGAACCTCTCATGTCGCTTACATGAGTACAACTCCACCGAGCTAATGAAAACACACATATTTATATCCAATCAGGTTTAAAAGTTACACACAATGCTAGGTCTAAAAACACATTACTCGTTTTACAAATATTTCTGTCTTGCCTTATGGGGATCTCGTTATCCGAGGGTGGCTGTAAAAGTTACATACAATGCTATCTGTAAATCTCGTTGAAGGAGGTAGACTCCGAAAGCTTGTAAGGTGTTGTGTGACTTGAAACAAATCTCGTTAAAGGCCTGGCTTTCTGCAAATGAGTCATGCCCGAATTGCCCTGGTTATATCCAATTTTTAATATCTTACTTCAATTCCCCCCTTTTGACCTATTGGACAACTGTTCCAATACAGGTCAACATGTATTCCTATTGCCTGGTGTCTGCCTGAGCGTGCACTCTCTGGCCTTCTACCAGTCTAGGTTATACATGGGTATGACATAAACCAATTTATAAGCCGGTTTCACCCCACGCGGTATATGTGGACTTATTATTTTCTTGTCTTGGTTCTATGTTGCCATCCCCGGGGCCCAAGAGCCCTGCATCAATGGTTTGGGCTTCTGGTTCGAGCTTCTGGTTCGAGCTCGTCCTCCATTCCCTCGGTGGGTGCGTGACGTGTCCTTTCGAGACTGTCATCACTCACCAATCCTGTTTCTGCCACTCCCGTCTTACGGTTGGCCGGCCTGGTTATTAATTACCATGTCCAATTCATCCCTTGTAATTTTAGGGCTATAGATCGGGTCTTACACCATCATGGCTTTACCTAATCTTTGAGCAGCAAGAATACACAGTATATTGTAATAACAATCACGAGGAATATCATTATGCTTTGCACCACTGAGGCGCCCAACGTCCCCGACCATCCTGACCCCCAATCACCAAAATATCATTTCCGGTGTTATATAGGCCATATATAAGCAGATACTTGATTATCTTCCTTTTTGTCAGCCGTCCCTTCTTCCGTCGTTCTTCTAATTTGTCCTGTGGAAATACAAGGCTGGTCGTCACCAGCAGTTAGTTATTCCATTCTTACTACTTTGCCAGTCTCCCAGATCTATTGAAACATACAGACCACGAAGAATGTTACTATCATAATGCAACAGGATCATATTAACGCGAATACAAGGATGTCCTGTCCCTTTGGACCCTATGCAAATAATCCTTGCTTTCCTTGTACAATATGATTTCTGGGTTATTCATCAGCTTCTTTGTATAATTTTAATTGTGTCCAGTGTTTCCATCTTCCCTTTCCAGTGCCGTGCAGGTCTATGCATGCACAAGTGTCGCTGGTCATTAATACCAAATAGGGTCCTTCCCACCGGGGCCGTAACCCAGGTTTTATTGGAATTATTCTAGACATTACCTGACTTCCCACCCCAGGTATGACTTTCTTTTGTTCCTCGGTATCCCTCTCCAGATCCTTGATTATCTGCTGGTCTCTAGCCTCCTGTCTCAGCCCGTGCAGTTCCGCACATAATTGCTTTATGAACCTTCTGATTCTGTCCTTTAAAGGTCCCACATCTTCCCCTCCGGTCACTACTCCTTCGGGAAGCGCCATTGCCCGTCCCGTCATTAATTCAAAAGGGGTCAGTCCGGTGGTGCTATTTGGTGTGGCCCTTAGTCTCATTAGGATTGTGGGTAACAGTTCCGCCCATCCCTGCCCCGTCTCCACAATGGCCTTTGTGAGAGATCGTTTTAAGGTCCGATTCATTCGTTCCACCATTCCTGAACTTTCGGGATGGTAAGGTATATGAAATTTCTGCTTTACGCCCAACAGGGCGCAAGCCTCTTTCATTACCTTTCCGGTAAAGTGTGTTCCATTATCTGAATCTATTTGTAATGGGACTCCCCACCGGGGTATTATTTCTTCTGCCAAGATCCGGGCCACTGTACTGGCGGTACAGTTTCGGGTGGCAAAAGCTTCCACCCACCTTGTGAATTGGTCAATTATTACCAGACAGTAGGTTTTTCCTTTGCTTTTGGTTTATGGTCCTGTAAAGTCTATTTGTAGTTTCTCCCAGGGTCCCTTGGGTCTTGGCTGTCTACCCCATTTTACCTTTACTGGTTTTCCGGTGTTACATTGCGCACAAATGTGGCAATCCTTACAATACTTCCTTATACTGCTTGATAGTCCGGGCCACCACCAGCATTGGCCTATGTTATTTATCATTCGGCTGGCCCCTGTATGGGCTTGTCCGTGATACAACCTCATTAGTTCCTGTTGGATACACTCCGGTGCACAGACCCGTCCCTCCTTCCTCCAGACCTTATCTCTGGATAGCATTACTCCCTTCTTTTCCCAAATGTTCAGCTCAGGTTCTGGTATGCCTTGATGTAACTTAACAATATTATACTCAAGGGGTATTAATGGGACTGGGGCTCCCCCTATCGGTGTTACATTGCCACAGGGCGCCTCCGTCATAACCTTGGCGGCCAGGTCTGCCGCTCTGTTACCTTGTTCTTGTGGAGTTTTTCCTTTGGTGTGCGCTTTAACCTTTATTACTGCTAACTCCGTTGGTCCGCGCGCGGCATTCACCAAGGACTTTACTACGTCCAGGTGTTGGATGGGGGCTCCCCCAGAGGTGATGTACCCCCTCCTACTCCATGCGGCCATATAATCATGTACTATTCCGAAGGCGTAGCGGCTGTCGGTATATACATTAACCCTTTTTCCCATAGCCAGTTTCAGGGCTTCCGTTAAGGCTGTTAGTTCTGCGTCCTGGGCAGATTTATCCCCTGGGAGAGTTCCGGCTTGTAACACCATCCCTTCCCCATTTACCACCGCCCAGCCTGTCCTCGGCTTTCCCTGTACATATTTTCGGGATCCATCTACATATAACTCCAAGTCCGCTTCGGCCAAGGGTATTTCTTTTATTTTGTCTAGGTCATTTTCTGGCTCTTCCTCATTCATGCATTGGTGGTCCTCTCCTTCCATGATCATCATGGAGGCTGGGTTCTGCCCCATATCCCTGACTATCTGTATTGACTTGTCTTTGGGTAATAGTACCGCCTCCCAGGCTGCTCGTCGAGCATTTGAGACAGACTTCAGTCGTCCCGTATTAAGTAATTCTACCAGGGTGTGCTGGGTGTGTAGTACAATATCTCCGGTCATTATAATCGGTTCACTGACCTGTACTGACCATCTGGCACAGTCTATAGCGGCCACGCAGCGGGGCATACCTGCCACGATGGGGGATCGTCTAGTGGAATAGTAGGCCACCGATCTCATGTTTCCTCCGTGCTCCTGGGCTACTACGGCGCTATAGTGTCCATCATGATTGTGACAGAATATGTGATAGGGTCTCTCTTGATCAGGTAATCCTAACGCGGGGGCGGCGGTCAGGGCTTGTTTAAGTTTGGTAAATGCTTCTTCCTGAGTGGATGTCCACCCGATGGGTTCTCCTGCTGCCCTACCCCCCTTTGTTAATTCATACAGAGGCGCGGCCATGTGTGAGAAGCCTTCTATAAAGTTCCGGCTAAAGTTAAAGAGACCGAGTACCTGTCGTACTCCTCTCACGTTTATGGGCCTTGGCATTTGGCTGATTGCCTCCTTCCTTTCCTCTGGCATAGCCCTTTTTCCCATACTGACCCTATACCCGAGGTATGTGACTTCCAATTTTCCTACCTGGGCTTTGGCTGGGTTTGCTTTAAAACCCGCCTCCCGTAGGGTTGAAAAGACCTTTACCAGGGCCCCCTTATGTCCCACTTTCGTTTCTGACGCTATTAGGAGGTCATCCACGTATTGTAAGAGGGTACTATTTTCACCCTCTAAGTCTAGGTCTTCAAGAGCTCTGGCCATATGGCGGTGAAAAATGGCTGGACTGTTATGGAATCCTTGTGGGACCCGTGTCCATGTATACTGTTTGCCGCCTATTGTAAAGGCGAACTTTTCCTGTGATTCCTCATGCAGGGGAATGGACCAGAACCCGTTTGCGATGTCTAACACGGTGAATATTTTGTGTTCTGGTTTTAAACCGTTAAAGATAGTAGCTGGGCTTGCTACAATTGGATATTCCTTTGGGGTCACTTTATTTAAGGCTGTGTAATCGATTGTAAGTCGATATGACGCATCAGGTTTCTTTACGGGCCATACTGGAGAGTTAGTGCCGGACACTGTTTCTCGCAGAATTCCCTGTTTCACGAGTTCCAATACTATACTCCGTACGGCTGTCTGGGCCTCCACTTTTAGGGGATATTGTTTATGGGGTCGGTGGGTTGGCCCGGGGACTCTGACTGGGTTCATCTTAACCAGTCCGCAGTCCTGCTTGTGTTTGGCCCATAGTTCGGGGAATCGGTGGCAAATTGCCCCCCACCCTCCCTTTTCGTCCCATTTGGGGTCTATTATTTGGATAGCGCTGATGGCACATGCTGTCTTGGATCCCTTTGAGTTATGTCTCCCTTCCTTGTGGTTATCGGGCCATAGCAACTTATCCTGTTTGGGGTCTATTAAAACTCCCACTTCCCTTAGTATGTCTATACCCAGGATGGTTCCCTCAGTATTCTCACAGATCCAGAAACATGTAGGTATAATGATTTTTCCCAATTCTAGTAATACTGTCTCACTTTTCCATGCTTTAATTTTTACTCCCCCTATCCCAGATATAAAAATATTTTCCTTGGTTCGCGGCAAGGGTACGTTTGTTAGAGATATTGCTGCCCCGGTGTCTATGAGCATTCTGCACTGTCGGCCCCCTACCAGTGCCTCAATAAACATTCTAGGGTCTCCCTTTACCGGGTCTCCGAGGGCCGCTACCTTTCAGGCGTTGCCTTTTTTTATCTGTTTGACCAGTTTTTCCATTTTCCTTGTCAGCTCCACTATGTCTTCCTCGTCGGAGGTGTCTGAGGAATCATCTCTCTTATACTTCCTACTCTTTCTCCTCTTCCTTTCTTCTCTTTCTCTGTCATCCTCCCAGTCTTGCATTCCCTTCCTGATCAGTTTCGCCATGCTTTCCTCGTTATTCTCTGACCTTCCAATACTTGACCCCGGTTTTCCTCCCTGTCTAGGTCCCTGACCTTCCCTTCCTCCTCCTTTATTCCAACATTGTTGTTTCCTATGCCCTGGTTTTCCACAATTATGACAGGAAGCCTTTTGCTGAGATGTCTGATTATCCCCTTTGTTCTGTTGCCTCGGGCAATCCCTTTTCATGTGGCCCTCCTGTCCGCAACCGAAGCATGCCGCCACACTTAATGCATCCTCATTGTCGCTATCCGTCCTTAGGGCAGCTATTTTAGGTTTGGCTTGTTCTTGGACCTGATTATCTACTTCGCACGCCCACTGTATTAAGTCCTCCC
This sequence comes from Squalus acanthias, assembly GCA_030390025.1. Classification (NCBI taxonomy): domain Eukaryota; kingdom Metazoa; phylum Chordata; class Chondrichthyes; order Squaliformes; family Squalidae; genus Squalus; species Squalus acanthias. The sequence goes on from CM059437.1 coordinate 76,403,968, forward strand.
AATTATGGTGGACCACTAGCCCCATTTTTATTGCATTCTGGTGCATTGGACTTAGTCCCTGTTTAAATGTTTGCAGAAAACAAGCGTTGTTTTTGTTTAAGGGGCCTGGGATCCCACAGTTACCCTCAAAGGCGGACCACTTTCGTTTTCCATAATCGATAGCGCTTTCTCCCTTTTTTTGTGTGATTCCGCTTATAGCTGCCCAATTTACGGGGGCCTGTCCCATTGCTGCTTCCACAGCGGCCTTGAATTGGTCGAACTCAGTGTTTAATTGTTGGATTGTCTGTCCTGTATATGGGGGAGGACAGCCAGTCGGCCCCCCCTGGGGCAGCTCCGGGTATAACCTTTCCTGGGAGTTACCCGGTTTTGGGTTGGCTGCAGCTGCTGGATATGTTTTAAGGGCTCCGCGCTGGAGCATACGTTCCCGATCGTATCGTGCCGCTACGATAATGCACGCTTTCTCCAATTTATTTTTGGTTTGTTTCCTCCACCAGTCCCTTTGTGTGTCTGGTTTATCGTCCTGGTTCCACCCTGCCTTTCTCATTTTCTCAATTAATTTTTTATTCTTGTCGTAAACATATCGTGTTACAGACTCTGGGTCTCCCCAGGGTTCCTTATCCTCTTTGCTAGCCATAGTTTATTTATTTATTTATTTATTTCTTTTTCGGCCAGAAGGACTTGTCCTTCACCCAGTGTTAAAACAACCTGTTTAACTACTTCTTAAGAGCCGCACCTCGTGGGCCTACCGGGTTTCTAAACCCTTGTTTGTTTATTTTAAAAACTCCCCGTTTTAACTACTACCTAAGTTTACTTTTCGGCCAGAAGGACTCGCCCTCCACCGTGTTAAAACTCCCCGTTTTAACTACTACTTAAGTTTACTTTTCGGCCAGAAGGACTCGTCCTCCACCGTGTTAAAACTCCCCGTTTTAACTCCTACCTAAGTTTACTTTTCGGCCAGAAGGACTCGTCCTCCACCGTGTTAAAACTCCCCGTTTTAACTCCTACCTAAGTTTACTTTTCGGCCAGAAGGACTCGTCCTCCACCGTGTTAAAACTCCCCGTTTTAACTCCTACTTAAGTTTACTTTTCGGCCAGAAGGACTCGTCCTCCACCGTGTTAAAACTCCCCGTTTTAACTCCTACTTAAGTTTACTTTTCGGCCAGAAGGACTCGTCCTCCACCGTGTTAAAACTCCCCGTTTTAACTCCTACTTAAGTTTACTTTTCGGCCAGAAGGACTCGTCCTCCACCGTGTTAAAACTCCCCGTTTTAACTACTACTTAAGAGCCGCACCTCGTGGGCCTATCAGGTTTCTAAACCCTTGTTTTCCGGTACCGCAGTCCGGCAGTGTTAACCGCCTTCAATTAAAGGTGTCTTTCTTTTTATAGTTCTTTTGTACGTCAATCTTACTTAACGTCTCGCCAGCGATTAACCTCTAATTTTACAGGTGGTAATTTAAACGTACTCACCCGTCTTAGGTTATCGCTGTCCGAGAGTTTTGTTCAGATCGCGCATCCCATCCTCTTCGCCAATTGATGTAAGCTCCCAAAGTGCGGACCCAGTGATATACAAGGTCGACGCTACTAGCTTGTTGGAAGAAAGACTGACCAAGTAATTGAAGTCACAACGGTTTATTACAGGCCTGGGGAGAACCTCTCATGTCGCTTACATGAGTACAACTCCCCCGAGAGTTTTGTTCAGATCGCGCATCCCATCCTCGTCGCCAATTGATGTAAGCTCCCAAAGTGCGGACCCAGTGATATACAAGGTCGACGCTACTAGCTTGTTGGAAGAAAGACTGACCAAGTAATTGAAGTCACAACGGTTTATTACAGGCCTGGGGAGAACCTCTCATGTCGCTTACATGAGTACAACTCCACCGAGCTAATGAAAACACACATATTTATATCCAATCAGGTTTAAAAGTTACACACAATGCTAGGTCTAAAAACACATTACTCGTTTTACAAATATTTCTGTCTTGCCTTATGGGGATCTCGTTATCCGAGGGTGGCTGTAAAAGTTACATACAATGCTATCTGTAAATCTCGTTGAAGGAGGTAGACTCCGAAAGCTTGTAAGGTGTTGTGTGACTTGAAACAAATCTCGTTAAAGGCCTGGCTTTCTGCAAATGAGTCATGCCCGAATTGCCCTGGTTATATCCAATTTTTAATATCTTACTTCACACCTAAGCCAATTTAGTAGCAGTATGTTACGAATATGATTTAACCTAAAGCCTCCATAATATTCTAATATCAAAGAATTCAGTAAAGTTTTATAAGTAGATCAACTGGGGCAATTCATTATATTTACATAGAAATTTTAATTTAGGTGCATAGAATAGTAAGGAATTTACAAGCTAGCTTTTAAGACTTATGCCCTTGACTTTACACAGTTCTACAACTTGTTAAATCACAATTTTCTGTAAGTGAACACTAAAAGTTCAAAGCTGCCTTTATATAAAAGGCTCATATATTCTTCTGGGGAATCAAGGAGAAACCAAACAAACAATCTCCCTCCTCTCAATTCTTTGTCACACTACGGTGTATTAAATTCTGGGTTTACTGAAGGCCCCTTGTGTTGCAAATGACTCCCTCGCCTGCATGTACTGCCTGATGTTTCTCACCTGCACGAGTAATATGTACACACTACAGCTCATTTACCTCCCAAGCAACAGGAGGTCACTGTTGCAGTCTATGGGGGGTTTAATTCAACTTCGACAGGGGTGCAAAACAGGCAGTAGCAGATTAATGGAAAGGAAAATCGAGCGTGGTGTATAACGGGCGGCTGATCCGCTATTACACCACACTTGAACTTGAATTTCACCCCCTATGTCTTCCATGCCTCCAACACCTTCTTCCACTATTGGCTCGAGAAAAAGTGATGGCGTGCCATTTGAAATGAACCTAAGAGCACCTCAGCAACTCAACAGGATGAATTGCAGATGAAGGTTGTGGCTAAGTGTGGTGTTGGAGAGGCCACTACCCCAGACTGGAAGCTGATGCCTCCAGCTTCCACCCTACATAAACTTGAGGTCATCCAAAGCTCTGATGCCCATGTCCTAATCCGCGCAAAGTCCCATTCATCCATCACTTCTGTGCTCGCTGACCTGCATTGGCTCCTGGCCCAACAACGCCTTGATTTAAAAATTCTCATCCTCGTATTTAAATCCCTCCATGGCCTCACTCCTCCCTATCTCTGTAACCTCCTCCAGCCCTACAACCCTCTGAGAACTCTGCATTCCTCCAACTCTAGTCTCTTGTGCATTCCCCACTTCCTTCGCCCCACCACTGGCAGCCATGTCTTCAGCCGTCTAACTTCACCGGTAACTTAGAACGGGACATATCAGGTGTACCTTCTGCCAGGATCAGCTAAGACTGGTGGAAGTGAGGAACCTTTGAGCCTAAAGAGTGCAGGAGGTTTGACTATGGAATGCCTGGATCTGGAAAAGAACTTTTGGAGTGTTTTATTTTTGCTCTTTTCCTAGACAGCATTAAACTTGCCTTTGACTGCCTGTGAGACTGTGAAATCATCTGGATATTTTTGTCCCCACCCACCGTGATAGGTTCCGAGGACCAGGATTAAGATTTCCAATGGACGTTCCTTTGTTTACCATTATAAAGGAGGTAGAGCAGGAGAGGATGGTGGAAAGAAGAGTAAAGCAACAGATAAGGAGGATGCACCCTTCAAGATATTATCCCTACCCCTTCTGCCAAATGAATTTATAGGCCACACAAGCCCTATGCAGTTTAGCCTGAGACACTAGCCAGGGACGGGGATAGGTTGTGGTGGAGACTGAAAACGATGGCTATGACCTTCCCAATGTTTAGCTGAAGGTTAATTGAATTTCACGGTGGCATAGTGGTTAGCACTGGTGCCTCACAGCGCATGGGACCCGGGTTCGAATCTGGCCTCGGGTGACTGTCTGTGTGGAGTTTGCACATTCTCCCCGTGCCTGCGTGGGTTTTCTCCGGGTGCTCCGGTTTCCTCCCACAGTCCAAAAATGTGCGGGTTAGGTTGATTTGGCTATGATAAATTGACCTTGAGTGTTAGGGGGGGATTAAATATGTGGGGTTATGAGGATAGGATGGGATATGTTAGGGGGAATTAAATATGTGGGATTACGGGGGTAGGGTGGGATATGTGTACTGTGGGGATTAAAGCAGGGACAGGGTACTGGATTTGGATGATCAGCCATGATCGTATTGAATGGTGGACAGGCTCGACGGGCCGAATGGCCTACTCCTGCTCCTAGATTCTATGTTTCTAATCAAGACTGGATGTCAGACAAGCACGTGACTGCACAGAAACAGTGGAGGGATCAAGAGAGGTGGTGGAAAAGCAGAGCTAGATATTATGTGGAAACTGATCCCATGTCTGCAGATGATGTCACCAAGGGGCAGTATGTAGGTGAGGAAGTGGAGGGGCCCAACGAAGGACCCTTGGGGGATTCTAGAGATGGTGGTATAGGGTTGGGGAAAAAGCCATTGATAGAAATGTGCTGACTATGATTAGACAAGAGTCGAGACAAGCAAGGACAGCCCTGCAAAGCTAGAGGAGTGTTACTGGAGAAGTATACTGTGGTTTACTGTATCGAAGGCTGCAGAGAAGTCAAAGAGGGATAATGCACCATGATCACAGCTACAGAGAATGCCATTTGTGACTTTGATTGGGGTTGTTTCAGAGACGTGGAAGAAATGAAAATCTCATTTGAGGGATTCAAACGGATTTGTAGGAGATGGCACAGAACTGGGAGGTGACAATGCATTCATTTCTCTGCTGGCTTCCCACATTACAACAGTGACTACACTCCAAATAGTACTTCATTGGCTGTAAAGCGCTTTGAAACGTCCGGTGGTCGTGAAAGGCGCTATATAAATGCAAGTCTTTCTTTCTTTCTGGGCTTTACTTGTGACCTCCACCTTCGCTGCCCATTTCTACTGAGATTGTATTCTCTGTGGGACTCTCTCTAATCCAGCACCTGGTCTGCTTCTAAGGGCTCGGTGTTCTGCTCCTCTGCTGGGAATATTTCACTCCATATTGAGCTAAATTGTATCTGTTCTTGCTGGTTCATACTAGACTCCCAGTCCACTGATGCCATTCTGCCTTGCGGTTTTTAATGCTCCCCTTTCTACCCATCTCCCTTTAGCTATTCACACATTCTCCATGCTTCATATATGTATTTTATTTCTCTCATTCGCCAGTTAGCCTAACATCTGTCATTGGCAAAATGCTCGAATCCATTATTAAGGAAGTAGTAGCAGGGCATTTAGAAAATCATAATGGGCCGAAAATTGATCCCGGGACGCGAGAGTACGCACTGCATACTCTCGCGTATTCCCACTCCAATTGCCGGTTTTCTGCATGCCCTGCGCATGCGCTGAAAACCGGCAATTGCTCTTCCGAAAAGGGGGCGGGGCCTGGGTGCATCGCGTGCGCGCTACAGGCTGCGCGCACGCTGTGCACTTCATGCTTTGGACGCGCAGGTAAGTAGGGAAGATTTTGGAAATGTAAAAAGGAGGAGTAAGACCCGCTTTTAAGAAGGTAAGTAGTGAATTAAGTATTTTTTTGAATTTTTTTTTACAGGTATATCTTTTTTATAGACTTTAAAGACAGGTAAGTTTATTTTTATAACTTTTTAAAAGATTTTAAATTTTTTCAAAAATTTAATTTTTTATTTAAAATGGTTAATTTAATTAACTATACTTATTTTATTAATGTGATGGTTTTTTTTTTAAATTTAATTGAGGTTTAGCTGTTATTTTGGGGGGGTGTAAGATTCATAAGTCTCACAGCCATGCTGTGAGACTTATGAATGGAAGATGGTGTGCTGCCATTGGCTCTAACTGAGTCACGTGATCCCACAGCTCGCACGAATTCACTACGCCGCTGGGATACGCAAGCCCAGCACAGCTGATGTCTGGAACATCAAGTTCGTGCGAGCTGGATCTCAAAAAGCATAAGCGAGGTGAGACATCGCGGGGAAGGCTTACCCCCGCGGGAACAGAGCGAGATCAATTTCTGGGCCATTATAATCAAACAGAGTCAACATGGTTTTATGAAAGGGAAATTGTGTTTGACAAATCTATTAGAGTTCTTTGAGGAGGTAATGAGCAGGGTGGATAAAGGGGAACCAGTAGATGTAGTGTATTTGGATTTCCAAAAGGCATTCGACAAGGTGCCACATAAAAGGTTACTGCATAAGATAAGAGCTCATGGTGTTGAGGGTAATATATTAGCTTGGATAGAGGATTGGCTAACTAACAGAAAACAGAGAGGCAGGATAAATGGGTCATTTTCAGGATGGCAATCTGTAACTAGTGGGGTGCCACAGGGATCAGTGCTGGGGCCGCAACTATTTTCAATCTATATTAATGACTTGGATGAAGGAAGCGAGTGGATTGTAGCCAAATTTGCGGACAATACAAAGATAAGTGGGAAAGCAAGTTGTGAGGAGAACATAAAGAGTCTGCAAAGGGATATAGATAGGTTAAGTGAGTGGCAAGAATTTGGCAGATGGAGTATAATGTGGGAAGTTATCCACTTTGGTAGGAAGAATAGAAAAGAAAAATATTATTTAAATGGAGAAAGACTACAGAATGCGGCGGTACAGAGGGATCTGGGTGTCCTCATACATGAAACACAAAAAGTTAACATGCAGGTACAGCAAGTAATTAGGAAGGCAAATGGAATGTTGGTCTTTATTTCAAGGGGGATGGAGTATAAAAGTAGGGAAGTCTTGCTACAACTGTACAGGGCGCTGGTGAGACCACACCTAGAGTACTGCGTACAGTTTTGGTCCTCTTATTTAAGGAGGGATATACTTGCATTGGAGGCAGTTCAGAGAAGGTTCACTAGGTTGATTCCTGGGATGGAAGGGTTGTCTTATGAGGAAAGGTTGAGCAGGTTGGGCCTATACTCATTGGAGTTTAGAAGAATGAGAGGTGATCTTATTGAAACATATAAGATTCTGAGGGGGTTGGACAGGGTAGATGATGAGAGGATGTTTCCCCTCGTCAGGGAATCTAGAACGAGGGGCATAGTCTCAGAATAAGGGGTCGCCCATTTAAGACGGAGATGAGGAGGAATTTCTTCTCTCAGAGGGTCGTGAATCTTTGGAATTCTTTACCCCAGAGCGCTGTGGAAGCTGAGGCATTGAATATATTCAAGGCTGAGATAGACAGATATTTGAGCAACAGGGGAGTCAAGGGTATGGGGAGCAGACAGGAAAGTGGAGTTGAGGCCAAAATCGGATCAGCCATGATCTCATTAAATGGCGGAGCAGGCTTGAGGGGCCGAATGGCCTGCTCCTGCTCCTATTTCTTATGTTCTTATTATGCCTAATTTTGTCTCTTGCTAGTATTACTCTGCCATTCAACCATTTCCTGTCCTCCACCCAACCACTTTACAGATCACTTTCTTTTCCTTCATGTGTGTTTTGCCCTTCCCCTTGTTCTGCTCCCTTTTAAATGCTGTTCATCTGTAACAATCGACCAGTCCCGAGGAAAGGTCTTGGACCTGGTGCGTCAATGGACTTGACTTCTGTTTCTCCACAGATGTTGCCCGACTGCTCAAGTCATGCATGCGGCAATGACTTCCGGTGCAACCATATTTACAGGAAGGGACATTATCTGGCCAGATCGTGTTTAGGAAAAGATCTTACTGATGATAAATGTGACATTTGTATTCTCCATGTCATATTATGTAAAGACACAGCTGACAAAAGTAGCACTCAGAGGTAGCATGTGTCAACAACTTTCTTCCAGTCAGGTTTAATGACCCGTGAATCATTCATTGCTATTTTTGCCAACCTGTTATAAATAAATGAGTTTGCGAACATGATACACATCATTATCAACAACACGTGCGGCATGCACCTAATGATTGGACTGACATTCTCCAATATAAATCAGACAAAATTAAAAATGATCAAACTTTAAAGCCTTCCAACTTACAGATTTTCAAAATAAAAAACAAGTTAAAGTTTCCCAATGAGACGTATCCTGGTTTCCATGGCTCAATACTACAGTACAGGTTACATTCACTCATTATAGCACTAAAAGCTGCGCATCTTCAGCTTTATCCATGGCACAATTATGGTAGATTTAGTGTGAGGCTGACTGCACTTCAATGAAGGCAGAACATTTAATTTAGGGAATTCATTAACACAGGTCAAAGAGGAAATAACTGAAGTGTACAACATCAGTGCTTGCGGAAAGTTCTGTGGTCTGACATTTTTGATTTCTTTCCCCCAACTTTTAAATCAGTTTTGTGCTCAGTAAATTAATAGTTTCATGGTGCCTGACTTAATAAACTTTAAAAGTACAGATAACTGGAGCACCTGTGACTGACTTTACAAGTCTGAGGTAATGTTACGAGTTTGCAGTCCCAGCAGGGGAGTTTTGTCTGCAGCAGGTGCAGAGTGGGAATCTGAGCACACACGGCGCACAATTGTCTGACCATTTAGTTTATTGATCGAAAAATCGTGGGCCGTACTGACGGGGAAATAGAGATTCAGCCATGGCTGCCGCTATCCAGTGATCACTGCTGGAATGTAGAGGAGAATGGATTGCGCTCAGCTGTAATACTCTCCAGTCCAATATCCTGCAGACATTCGCCACTGGTAAGGTACTGGAGAACTTCCAGCTCCTGTGGAAATGTATCCAAGTGTGAATCAGTGCCTTCAAGGGAGGCGGGAAAACATTTAAAAAATGGAAATCAGTAAAGCATATAATGTGTGTCATTTCTCTGGCCTAACTTGTAGGCAATTGGGGTCAAAGTAGCACTGAAATTAATACAGCCAATGTACTTTTCTGCTGCAGAACCACACTTCATTTAGTGTTACAGAAATAGAAAACAATTGCTTCAGTTCTACTTCCGTTATGTAAAAAGAACCCATATGTCTAACCATTTTGCGTTGTCGTGTGTCTCGAAGGCCGCCTTGGAGAACGCTTACCCGAAGATCGGAGGCTGAATGTCCTTGACTGCTGAAGTGTTCCCCGACTGGGAGGGAACACTCCTGCCTGGCGATTGTTGCGCGGTGTCCGTTCATACGTTGTCGCAGTGTCTGCATGGTCTCGCCGATGTACCATGCTCCGGGGCATCCTTTCCTGCAACGTATGAGGTAGACAACGTTGGCCGAGTCACATGAGTATGTACCATGTACCTGGTGGGTGGTGTCCTCACGTGTGATGATGGTATCTGTGTTGATGATCTGGCATGTCTTGCAGAGGTTGCCGTGGCAGGGTTGTGTGGTGTCGTGGTCGCTGTTCTCCTGAAAGCTGGGTAACAATCGCCAGGCAGGAGTGTTCCCTCCCAGTCGGGGAACACTTCAGCAGTCAAGGACATTCAGCCTCCGATCTTCGGGTAAGCGTTCTCCAAGGCGGCCTTCGAGACACACGACAACGCAAAATTGTCGAGCAGAAACTGATAGCCAAGTTCCGCACCCATGAGGACGGCCTCAACCGGGATCTTGGGTTCATGTCACGCTACATGTAACCCCACCTGACGTAGAGTCATCCAGATTCGAGTCGTGATTGAAACATAGAAACATAGAATCTAGGAGCAGGAGTAGGCCATTCGGCCCGTCGAGCCTGCTCCGCCATTCAATACGATCATGGCTGATCATCCAAATCCAGTACCCCGTCCCTTGGCTTGTTCTCTCTACACAGTTGCGGCCGGACCTGCTGTGATTTCCAGCAAAAAAAGTTTTTTGTTTTCCATACAGACCCCAGCATCTGCCACATTGTCTTTGATGTAATGTTTTCCTGACTGACCTGTTTGGACACCATCCACACCTTTGATTGCCGTGATTATCTCTCTGCCGAGGTGTGATAAAGGGCAGTTGGAAAGATTAACTGTAATCATCTGGCAGTGTTCTCTGACCATATATGCTGTGCCTATATGCATCTCTTCACTTCACCTGACGAAGGAGCAGCGCTCCGAAAGCTTGTGATTTCAAATAAAGCTGTTGGACTATAACCTGGTGTTGTGTGACTTCTCATATTTTAGTCATCACAGATGTTAAATGATGGCCTTGTGGAGATTGTTACTGGCTTCAGAAGTTGTGACGCAAATGAAGGAGGGCTAAATTAGCTTTAAAACTAAAGTGGACACAATCTTATGGCTCGGAACATTTTCTTGAGTTAGAATACTTGATACATTGGCTACCAACACAAAGCACTAGCTTAACTGTGAAGGATTATTGGGTTTTGAAGGAAGTGTTAAATCTACAGGTAGAGACATTGATTGTGCTTGATGAGGTGAATTTGTTGACTAACTGATGAGAGTTTAATTTGGCCCTGGAGGAAGAGCTGGCCTGAATATGTCTCCTTTCTCTGATTTAAATCCATTTGAGGCAACTGCAACTGGAAGCTCCCTACTGGAAAGTTTGGGGGTGGGGAGGGCTGATGGAACTGGAGGAATCATCAGGAAAGTACAGGCTTCCCTTCAGGTTGAGGGGATCAGAATGACAATGGGGTGCATCTGAGCTCTTGATGGCCTTCGGAGGGCAGAACGGTTGGTAGGGAGACCCTGGTCTCCATTCTTTCGATTTTAATCTACATTATTATAGTTTCTTTCTTTTTCTTTGCTATATCCACCTACTTAATTTTTAAACTAACACAAGTTAGGCTTTCTGAATAGGTTGGTATAATACATTTGATCAGATCATAAAATGTACGAGTGCAAAATCTGAACTTACTTCATTTTAATATTAACATTTATATTAATTATCATTTTGTTCATTGTTTGTGGCATGATCATGGGTTCAGCTACAAATCCCTACTGTCGAGGAGTCAAAACAGTATTGTGCAACAATAATTTTAACAGACAACTTGCCTACATTTTACACAGCAATTTTGTTGTTGTATATGAGATAACAGAATTGTTCGGTGCTTCAGGTGAAGCAGCAGCAGAGAGATGGTTACATTTTTTCCTCCAATTGAACAGCACATCTGGAATATTGCTGTCATGTTCGCATGCCCAATGCTTGGTTTTCTCTCAGATGTACAAGTGTCAGGAGAGCAGAATTTGTGATTTTTCGGTGAGATGAACAGCAACATGTTATTCAACATGTCCCAAGTGTGATGTGTACAAATTTGTAAATATAAAATGAGAAAACTTGTTAACACTTGCTGTATGTTTTCCAGAGGTGAATGAACTGCTGACAGTGAAATACGTGCCTAGGTTCTGTAGATCTCCAATCCCCCATCATTCTGCAGTTATCGCTCAGCGGTCCTCACACGGATCCCTGTGGGATTGCACTCTGCCACGCAAACCACTTCCATTAGTAACTACCCTCTGCCTACAAGAACTCAACCAATTCTCTATCCAACCCAGGTATGACCTCCTAATCTACAGGGCTCTAACTAATGAAGTAACCTGTTATGTGGCACCTTGTCAAAAGCTTTCTGAAAGTTCAATTATGTAACATTGACTTTCATGCACCAACCTAGTTATCGCCTCAAAAAAATCAACCAGGTTGGTGAGATGTGCCTTTCTTTTCCAGAACACATGTTGCAAGTCTCTGATAATGCCCACTCTGTCCAGGTGGTCATACAGAGTATCTCTAGTGATCCTTTCTAACAACTTTCCAATAACTGAATGGGTCTATAATTTTCTAGTTCTGATTTGTTGCCTTTTAAAAAATATTGGTACTGCATTAGCCTTCCTCCAATCCATGGGAACAATCCCCATTTCAAGTGAGCTCTTAAATAGATACAGCAGAGGCTCTTTAATACATTTCCATTTCTTTGAGCACCCTGGGTAATGTCATCAGGCCGAGCAGCCCTATCAGATTTGAGACCCTTAAAAAGGTTCTCTATAGATGCAAGTTGTTAAAAGATACACGCGTGGTCACAAGGCACTGCCATATTTCAAGAGATGTATAATTTACATTAAATACTTTTCAAATGACAAATCTTGTAATCTAACAATTTTTGTCTGATTATGCTCCTGTGAAGCACCATGGGACATTTTACTACGTTAAAGACGCTATATAAATGTTATTGTAATGGTCTTATCTTGAGATGTCACAAGGTTTCAAGCCCATATTAGAAAATATTTGTTAAAATTCTCATTTTTTGAAGAATATTTATGTATTTTTAAAAAGTTTCTATTTATCATGTAATTGGAGAGTCTAAGATGTTAAGTTTTAGCAAGCAATATTAAAAACATCAGGAGGTTGCTCCTTACTTACCCAAACCTGGGAATTGCATTAGTCTGGATGGTGGGTGTCTCAATTATCCTGGGGATTTTGCATTTTAACTGTACTGAGGATTGTGTATAGTGTATAAGTAGTTTTAACCTTTAAGGTTGGTGCACCAACTATGTAGGATAAATTGATGATTATTTAAAAACTCCACAGATGCAAGAATGTTATACATTCTTTTCTATTCATAATAGCAAAAATAGACATTAAAAAAATCTCCTGACCTGATGGGAGCTGCTGTTTCGAATAGTTTCCTTGTCTACAAAGGAGACCAAGGCAGGACATCTCAGGATCCTGCTGAGTTCAAGCAGCATACCTGTTATTCACTTTGCATCATCACAAAGGTTATAGGTAGTACATTCTATCTAAAACAGAATGCAGCCACATACTCTTCTGAAATCTGTTCTTACTAAATTGCTAATAGTGGCTTAAAGCCAGAAATAGAATTAAATTCATGAAGGTCAAAATAGTTTTGAATCCAAACAAGCAGGCTGCCACCAGTCACTTTTACTGTGTCTGGTATTTGTGTAATCATTAGAGATTGGCAAGGCATATGGTAATAGGCAGCAAAGGCATATTTAATGGGACAAGACCACTACTTATTTTACATCAGTGTTGCCCAATTCATTAGCCACTAACCTCATGTGGCTTATTGGGAATCCAAACCTGGCTAATTGCCTTTTTTGATTACTAAATAAAATTTGAATAAGAGACACCAGCATTGAGCATGTGATCTCAACTCAAATTTGCACAGCGTATGCATGTTGCTTTAACCTTTTTGCATGTTAGTTGGCAAAATGGAAAGCAGTGTGCGAGTGTTTTTGATCGTTGTGTGTGCTTTACTGCTGGTTACTTATTACTTACCTGCTAAAATGAAAGTGCAACAAGGATGAAAATACTGGACTTCAACACTATGAAGAAGGGAGTTTTGTTAGGCTTAGTGGCCTTTTACGGTTCTTAAAATGTTATCCAGGATACAAACACAGAATCCACAAGTAGGGCTGTCCATTCCAGCTGCAACATTCCGGGAAACCAGATGTCAGACGGTAGACAGAGGACAACATGCCAGGAGGACAAGATAAGGCTCGAGACTAGGCAATATGGTTATACATCCAAAGTTGCACAAGCTTATTGGAAATCTTCAGCTTAGCCCATTTAACCTACTGTATCAGATAGGACTGCTTAACTTTGCAATAACAGCAATGTCTTTGCAGCTCTTATTAATCTAGAATACAGATTCATCCACCTGAGACATTCACTGCCGGATTAGAATTGGTATACTTTGCAATATAATAATTTGGTCCCCATGGCACCACAGTAGTTTTGTACATAAACAAGTAACAAAAAAACTGAAACAGGGTAAACACCTAAAAATACTTGAACAAACATAAAGGCAAGAAACTGCCTTGCATTTATTACTGTCATATAAGTGTCTAAATAAATCTTTCCAATAATTTTTAATATTAACCGGGGACAGGAGATTGCAATAACTATTGATAGTATGTGCAGATACGGTATTAGACTAAATATAAAGAAAATTTAGCAAGACATTCCCAATTGAAACATTTCAATTATTCAAGGTATAGTATATTTTAAACCTCACTAAATAATTCAAAACTTCAGTTAATGCCAGGTATTGTTGAATGGTTTAATTATATCTTGCAACTTGAAGTGCCAGCACTAAAAATAACTGAGTTCAAATAAAATACTCCATCATTATATTGACATTTCATAACACAACCAGATTTGTTTTGAGTAATGTCTTTGTTGACTTTTCTTTATTTTCTCAAGAATTAAATGGCACCAAGTCATATCTTCCAGAGGCAAGACAAAAATAGTTTAAAGGTTCAGACTAACTTCTGCTTCATGTTGGTAGAGAGATTACACTGCATTGGTTTTGGTAGCTGGCAGGCTGATTACTGCATAGGTCAAAGGCTACCATAACAGCAATAGCCATTATTTTGGCGGATTAAAAATAAGCTGTTGTGGAAGATACTTACAAAGCAGCCACTCAAAGTAACCACCACACCTTCCTCAAAAGCAAACATTAGAAATTTATGTAATGTAATTTCTTAAAAGAATATGTAGTTAATCAAAGGTTTTCCCCTCTGTACTGGATGCTATGTAGAGATTTGCTTTTTGCTCCCCTCTCCCCAAAGACGACAGTACTTTGGAGCCATAGCTCCCGCAGTCCGTCCCCCCCCCGACCCATGTGTGTGCGCGCACAACCCAACAAACATTCAAAAATCCAGCAAACAAATGAATTCAAGGGCAGTAGATCTAGGACCCCAGCACTCAATCTCACACTTCTAGCCTCTTTTGGTTGACCCTTGACAGAACTGAAAACAACTAGATGAAGGTATATTCTCATGGAACCAGAGTAAATGTTGTTATTTCAGTGTTTGAGATCTCTTCCTCCAACAATGTCCAAAAACCAGACAGATCTTACTCTATTGTGCAAGACTTAAAAGTATGAGTTATCAACTGGGGTTTTCCTCTTCCAAGTGAATGGGAGGAAAATCACAGCCAAAATCTCCAAATGTAAGTAATTGTAGTCTAAGCAGTTCTGACCATAACATGACAGGGTGCTCCTTTGAGCAACACAGAAATCAATGCATAAAATTCAAAGATCTGTGCACAAAACTGGTCAGAAACCTCTGGCACCAGATTATGGGCCCATATCTGTTACTTGTGCACCTGGACTGAATGAGAAACTCAAGCACAAATATTAATAGATAGCACCATTCAAAATTGAATCTCAAGTCAGTGTCTAATGCTTGGAGCCCAAGCTCCACACTACATTGGGCACCTGTATTCTCTTTGGAATCTGTGTTTAAATTTAGATGAGCCTGATTGGATGAAGGTTTCGTTCTCTGCTGGATGCAAGGGTCCTACATGAAATGAACATGGGTAGTCACAGCCCAACTCCTGGCAGCTACAAACTGCAGCACAAAACAACCGGATTGGCATGGAATTGGCAATCTTGCACAACGGTTACAAAAGGGTTAGTGGAAGGAATAGAAATATTCAGACTGATACAGTAAGGGTGGACTTCGGGAATTAGGCAGAGTGGAGAGAATACAACAATGCAACTGGAAGTGCTCATTGTTGACACCAAGTACTTGAAATGAAAAGACTGTTCCATTTACCGCTGCTGACGTTCCTTGCCTTAATAAGCACAATAGTTTAAAAAAAAAATAAAGTGTATTGGCTAACATTTTGGAAAGAGCGCAATAAAAAATGGTAGCCAAAAAAAAGTGATTTTTGTATATACAGTTAAAAAAAAAGTAGGGAAGCAGTGTCTTTTTATATGCGATTGTGTTTCTTTGAGACCGGAAGGAGCGGACCTGGAGGGAGCACAGGGAGAGCGGAGCAGTCCCGAGCGGCAGCAACTCAACAGAAGCAGTTTTTGAAAAAGTGACGTCGGCACAAGGGTAGGAGTTGATTGGTGAGTGTATTTTTTTTAAAGTTTATTTCTGCTAAGTTAATTAATAGCCTACTAAATAGAGGGAAAGAGCTGATTGGTGAGTAGCTGGGGAGTGTTTTTTGTTAAGTTTTAAGTTTATTTCTGCTGAGTTAGTTCTTAGTCTATTAAATAGAGGCATGGCAGGGCAGCTCAGTCCTGTGGCGTACACATCCTGTGCCATGTGGGAAGTCCTGGACGCTTCACATAGCCTGGATGACCACATGTGCGGGAAGTGTCGCCAGCTACAGCAACTCGAGCTCTGGGTTTTGGAGCTTGAGCGGCGGCTGGAGTCACTGCGGTGCATCCGCGAGGCTGAGTGTTACGTGGATAGCACGTTTTTAGAAGTGGTCACCCCACAGCTTAAGAGTATGCAGGCAAAGAGGGAATGGGTGACCACCAGGCAGGTAGTGCAGGAGTCCCCGGAGTACATCGCGCTCTCCAACCAGTATTCTGTTCCGAGTACTAGTGAGGGCGATGGTTCCTCTGGGAAGTGCAGCCAGATTCAAGTCCACGGCACCACAAGTGGCTCAGCTGCAGGGGTGGAGGAAAGAGTGGAAGAGCAATAGTGGTAGGGGATTCGATAGTTAGGGGAGCAGACAGGCGTTTCTGCGGCTGTAGACGTGACTCCAGGATGGTATGTTGCCTCCCTGGTGCCAAGGTCAAAGATGTCACTGAGCGGCTGCAGGATACTCTGGCAGGGGGGGGGGGGAAGGGAGGGTGAACAGCCAGAGGTCGTTGTCCATATCGGTACCAACGACATGGGCAGCAAGAGGGAGCTAGGAGAGATTAAAAAGCAGGACCTCAAAGGTAGTAATCTCCGGATTACTCCCGGTGCCATGTGCTAGTGAGTACAGGAATAGGAGGATAGAACAGATGAATGCGTGGCTGGAGAGATGGTGCAGGGAGGGCTTTAGATTCCTGAGGCATTGGGACCGTTTCTGGGGAAGGCGGGACCTGTACAAGCCAGACGGGTTACACCGCAACAGAGCCGGGACTGATATTCTTGCGAGGATGTTTGTTAGTGCTGTTGGGGAGGGTTTAAACTAGCTTGTATAGAAGTAGAAAAGAGGAAGGTGCATAAGAGAGTGAGTGTGTTGGATAGTACTAGAAGCGGTAGTAGTACCATATTAGATAGCAGACTAAGAAAAATTCAAAAATGTGTTTAGAATGCATGTATGTAAACGGACAAAGTGTGGTGAATAAGGTTGGTGAGCTACAAGCACAATTAGCTGTGTGGTAATAACGGAAACGTGGCTTAAAAACAGTGAGGACTGGGCATTTAATATTCAAGGTGTTCAGAAAAGATAGGGAAGGAAAAAAGGGAGGTGGGATGGCAGTGCTGATTAAGGAAGACATTGTAGTGTTGGAAAGGGAGGATGTTCTTGAGGGGACAAGGACAGAATCCATTTGGTTAGAATTCAGGAGCAAAAAGGGTATGATCACGCTATTGGGGATATTCTACAGGCCTCCAAATAGTGAGAGGGAGGTAGAGGAGCAAATCTGCAGGGAAATCGCAGAGCTATGCAAGAGCTATAGAGTGGTGATATTGGGGGACTTTAATTACCCAAATATTGATTGCAATAATGCTAGGGAAAGGGAGAGGGAGATTTCTGAAATGTGTTCAGGAGAATTTCCTTGACCAATATGTTCTTGGCCCAACTAGGAAGGAGGCATTGCTGGATCTGATGCTGGGGAATGAGGTGGGCCAGGTTGACCAAGTGTCTGTGGGAGAACACTTGGGTACGAGTGATCATCATATCATAAGATTTAGATTAACAATGGAGAGGAGCAAGGAACAATCTAGAGTGGAACATCTAAACTGGAATAGGGCTAACTTCAACGGGATGCGAAAGGATCTAGCCAGGGTAAAATGGAACCAAAGACTGACAGGAAAAACTGTAACGGAACAATGGGTGATCTTTAAGGAGGAGATGTTCCAAGTACAGGCTAGGTACATTCCAACAAGAGGGAAGGGTAAAGGAACCAAAGTAAGGGCTCCTTGGATGACGAGGGAGATAGAGAAGATGATGAGACAAAAAAAAGAGGGTGTATGATGCATGTCAGGTGAATTTTTCAAGGGAGAACCAGACCTAATACAATAAGTTGAGAGGGGATGTGAAGATGAAAATAAGATTGGCAAAGAGAGAATATGAAAGTAAAATGGCAGTTAACATAAAAGGGAACCCAAAAATCTTCTACCGGCATGTAAGTGGGTAGTAAGGGGCCGGATGGGGCCTATTAGAGACAAAGGTGGTGATATATGCTTACAGGCGCAGGGCAAGGCTAGAATACTCAATGAGTACTTTGTATCGGTGTTTACTGATAAAATATCGGTAGAAGCAATGGAAGGGGTGAAAATTGATAGACAGGATGTACTAGAAAAGTTGGGTATGCTTAGAGTGGACAAGTCGTCTGGTCCAGATGGCTTGCATCCCAGGTTGCAAAGGGAATTGGGGGAGGAGATAGCGGAAAGGCTTGCCATAATTTTCCAATCTTCCCTAAATGCGGGGGAGGTGCCTGAGGATTGGAAAGTGGCAAATGTGACGCCATTGTTCAAGAAAGGGTGTAAGGACAATCCTAGTAACTACAGGCTGGTCAGTTTAACATCAGTGATGGGTAAAGTTTTAGAAACAATAATCAAGGAAAAAATTAACAGACACTTGGAGAGGTTTAAGCTAATTAAGGAGAGCCAACACGGATTTGTAAAAGGCAGATCGTGACTAATCTAATTGAATTTTTTGATGAAGTAACAGATTGATGAAGGGAATGCAATGGATGTTGTCTACATGGATTTTCAGAAGGCGTTTGACAAAGTACCACATAAAAGGCTGGTTAACAAAATTGACACTCATGGAATAGGTGGGTCAGTGGCAGCTTGGATAAGGAATTGGCTTAAGGACAGAAAACAGCGAGTTGTGGTCAATGGCTGTTTTTCAGACTGGAGGATGATAGACAGTGGTGTTCCCCAAGGGTCAGTGTTGGGGCCACTGCTTTTTAAAAAAAAAAAAATATATATATATAAAAAATGACCTGAATATTGGAATACAGAGTAGAATTTTTAAATTTGCCAATGACACCAAACTTGGGGGTGTGGCAAACAGTGATGATACCAATCGACCGCAACAGGACATAGAAAGGCTAGCAAAATGGGCAGATGGAATTTGAGAGAGAAATGTGAGGTGATGTATTTTGGCAGAAGGAACAGGGAGAGGCAATTCCACTTAATGGCACAGTTTTAAAGAGTGTGCAGGGACAGAGGGACCTGCGAGTTATGTGCATAGGTCCCTGAAGGTGGCAGGACATATTGAAAGAGTGGTTAACAAAGCATATGGGATCTTGGGCTTCATAAATAGAGGTATTGAGTACAAAAGTAGAGAAGTTATGCTGAACATGTATAAAGTGCTGGTTAGGCCACAACTGGAGTATTGCGTCAAGTTCTGGTCACCACACTTTAGGAAGGATGTGAAGGCCCTTGGGAGGGTGCAGAGGAGATTTACCAGAATGGTTCCAGGGATGGGGGATTTTAGCTACAAGGACAGGTTGGAGAAGCTGGATTTGTTTTCATTAGAGTAAAGGAGGTGGAGGGGTGATTTGATAGGCTGTTCCCACTAGTTGATGGTACAAGGACTAGGGGACAGAGATTTAAGGTTTTGGGCAAGAGATACAGGGGGGATGTGAGGAAAAACGTTTTTTACGCAACGAGTGGTGATGACCTGTAATTCGCTGCTGATGGAAGTGGTGGAAGCGGAGACGCTAAATGTTTTCAAGGGGAGACTGGATAGGCACTTGAGGGAAATAAACTTGCAGGGCTACGGGGATAGAGCAGGGGAATGGGACTGACTGGATTGCTCTACAGAGAGCCGGCATGGACTCGATGGGCCAAATGGCCTCCTTCTGTGCCGTTATGACTCTAAAAACAAGATCTTTAATTGCAAGGATTTTGATACTACAGTTTATGTAAATGACTGATCAGGGAAATTGAAATTCCAGCTCATTTGCAATGGACTGTTTGTTGTCTCCATTTTGTAGTTTCTTTTAAGATTTTGAAGTTCATGAATTGTTGCTACAGTACTGATCATGCTTCTTGATGGCTATAATTTTAATAGTTACAAGTTTGCTTACATGGCTAGTTTGACTTCAATTAAAAAAAGTCAATAAGCATAAAAGATTTCAAATTAAATGGGGAGACCTGAAATCTTTTAAAGTGTACAAGAAACAAATTTGCATTACAAAAAGTGCAACATTAATAGTCAGATCACACGATGTTTTAAAAATACATTTATGATTCCACTTGACACTTCCCATTCTTCAGTGCAAGCTGAAGCTGCACACAATGTACTACATATCTCTGCAGACCGACATTGCTCTGCTTACGTCAGGTTTCGTGCCGAAATGGCGCACTCCTTAGATTTTAAAAATAGAAGAGAATCTATGTAATAGGACAAGAAATCCATAAGCATAAGGCAGGCCCTGTAAGGAGAACACTTCAATCTTGCATAGCACAAGTACTCTTGTAACGAAGTCTTAAATAACTTTTTACAGATAGAGTTCTTTC
The DNA here is from genome assembly GCA_030390025.1 of Squalus acanthias. Lineage (NCBI taxonomy): Eukaryota > Metazoa > Chordata > Chondrichthyes > Squaliformes > Squalidae > Squalus > Squalus acanthias. Next base: position 76,424,197 of record CM059437.1, read on the forward strand.
TATTTAGCTAGATGGTAACTCATGAAATCCAGCACCCAATGAAACTGCCTCAGAAGAGGTCGTTGAAAGGCTTCAAGATACTGTACTATCACCATACATGGAATCCGTACTGTCCACTCATCAGAATTCAGTTTAAAACTTCAGATGTGCAATGGCTTTCAGTATTTTATTGTGATTTAATTTTCTTGCTTTTCTTTTTCGCAGCTTTAAGCACATCGTCATGAGCCTTCCTCTTAGCTGCCAACTTGTTTGTCTGTAGAGGGAGGTAAAAAAGATGCAGGTTGGATAGTGTAATAATAGTGTTAAAATACAAGTCTTCAAATATTTAATAATTCAAATAATCCACCACATAAATGGTAACTTGGGAGGAATAATGGAAGATTTCAATTCATAATCTAGAAATTAAGTTGATCCCCTGGGCTGCCCCTCCTGACCACAACTCTACAAACCTTTTTTTGTCAGTTCCCACTTATGCTATTAGGTGAAGTACTTGGAGACAATGTTCCTTGTAATTTTTTTTTTGTTAGGGGTCACTTAATATTGAAAAAGCCAGTCCCAGGTGGCACGGGCTGGCAAACAGCTGCGTGGCTGTGCAGCTTAGAGGGAGCGTTGCTTGGAGACTGGCCACTATCCTATAGAAAAAGCAGCCGTCAGTATATCTCATCCCAGCTATCAGCTGAGTGACACCGGCATTAGCTGCAACAAAATCTTCAACCCGAAAGCAGCCATATAAAAAAAGTCATATTTTGGGGCGGAGGGAGGGGAGAAGAAAAAGAATGTGAATTGAACAAAATGAATTTGAAAGATTGTTTTATTCCCACTAGTTGGGCCCCTTCTTGTTTAAGAATTCTAGGAATTTCAATTATTTTCCAATGGGAATGTGGGCATATGCTTTAATGTGTTTTAAATAAATGCATAAAGAGACTTTATGCAAAAATAAACTTCAGGTATTGTTACAAAAGATTACATGAAGGTCAAACATCATCTATTACAAATTGTGGATTATGTTTAACTCTTCAGCTGAAGTAGATACAAAGGCTTCCAACTGAATTTAAATAAAACACGAGTTAAAAGTTGTAACTCAAATTCACTGTTGAGAAGATGGATAAATCTCTTGTGGTTTTTGACTGGCCTGCTCACATTTTTAACTTGCTCCCAATGATTCTGTATGCTAAAACCGTAGTGTGCTCCAGTCAATGTACACAAGGAAGACATTCAAGGCTGGAGGCAGTGCAAAGAAGGAAAATGAGCTGTTCAGCCTCAACAGGAAGTGACATAGCATATTCGCATATTAGATCAGTCTTGATATAGAGCAGTTTCAGCTAAACTGGTCTTTTCATTTCAGCTTGTGCTCCCTTGTTCTATTGTCGTGTCTACATCTTCTAGTGCTCATGATTTAGCTTATCGATACAATTTAATATATTGTATAGCTTTATAAGCTTCCCTTCCTCAGTCTTGAGTGTCTTCATGGTCTCACTTTATGCCCTGAATGTGTCCCTTTCACTGGGTGACCAAAACTAGACAATAGCAGACATATTGAAGGATTGAAATAAAAAATAAAATTTTTATTTTAAAAACCTTCATGAACCCTCAGTAAACTCAATTACTAATTTCTGTGTAACAGTTTCATTCTCAGTGGGACCACGCCCCAAATTTGTAAGGAAACAGGCTTCAAGTTTTAAATAGAACGCTTCCATTACCTTTAAGAAAATCCTGAAGATTTGTAAAATTACTATACAACTCATTTAAAAAAAAAGTGCTCCAAGCACTTAAAATACAGAACCATGGAGCATTTTAGAGAATAGAAATAAGAACTGATTGAAACACAAACCTCCCGAACTTTTCTCTTCTTGCCAAACATGATTTTATTGTACAAATACTTCTCCTTTTTCTTCATCATCATGATAGCCAGGCGCTTTTCCTCAGCTTGTTCTCGTTGGGACGCCTGTGCTTTGTTCTCCACCTTCACGGTCCCTGCAGTTACCTTCACATTCAGTTTCTGTGGAAAACAGCATCAGCACTGATTCAGTAGCGCGAGGAAAATATCAAATGTGTTAAGTTTTGGCCTTCACAAATAATCAATGCACGCACAGGTCAACACTTTGTAAAGTTATTCAGAAAGATCTGGAAGGGTGCAAGTATAATTGCACCTATTTTGCATCCCTTGACTTCCTTTTGTCCCCGACAACCTTTTTACATTCAGAACTGCAGCCAAAGCAGCGTTTCACTTGACTTGTAGCTGTTCAGTCTTGAAGCACTGGGTGTATTTTGACTACTTGCTTATGACAAAGCTGCAACTTAAAAGTCAACCGTTCTCTTTTTGCTCCTAGGCTTTTCATATTTTTTAGGGAAAAAGTCTAAATTTCCAGGAGGTACGATATACCTAAATTATAGGTTAAAATTCTTTGCAAAATTTAGAGGATTAGGAGAACACTATTTTTCACCCCAAACAGTAAGGAATTCCTTTCTAATTTATCACCTTTTCTGCAATTCATTTGGGTTTCCTTTTGCAGTGCAATTGCCCATTCTTGACTGGACCACAGAACTGAAGAATGTGGATGAGACACATTATATTTCATATTCAGCCAAATATAAAGTCTCTGATTTGTCACATATGAATCATGAGCTCCACAGGTTGGAGTTTAAAAAAAAAATGTACGTATCATTATGGCATAATGAAACACTGAATTTTACTCAAACTTATGTGGAAGCTGTTTCCACTGGAACTCACATTGCTTTTCACCTTCTGAGCCTCCATATTCTTCAGTCTTTCCTCATCTTGTTTTTCTATTTCATCCATATCTTCATCCTCAGACTCTTGGTCATCCTGTTCATCCTCCTCTTCAGATTGACTTTCATTTTCATCTGTAATAAACGCAACACAAGAAACGCAAGTTTTATGATATCAGTGATCATTCGGAATAAGTTACATAAAAGGCCTCCACATTGTTGCTGTAATTGTATCCGGTCTTCTATGCATGCTCATAAAGGTTGGTTGCTTATGTCTACTTTTTAAGTAAAGTGCTGATATTTGTGTGAAGTCAGGTATCCAGTGGCACTATTAACTTTTGTAGCGACCTCAGGTAAAGTCTTCTTAAAATTCCCTAGTTGATTCCGTATCACTAGTTGTACTATCAGGAGATTAAATTTTACACACTGTCCTTTTTTACCATCTTTCGCACTGTTTTTCTAACCTAACCTCCTCCCGCCCCCCCCACACTTTCATTTCCTCCTAAATTACAACCTTTCCCCTTAATCTAATTACCCCTAATTATTCCTTTCTTGGTTAGCCAAAGCATGATACTAGCAGAGCTATTCAGTCAAGAAGAATCGGACATGGAGGTCAGAAAATGTAAGTTAAGTGGTAATAACTTGCATTTATATAGCGCCTTTAATGTAGAAAAACATCCCAAGGGGCGTAATCAGCCAAAAATGGACGCCGAGCCAAAAAAGGAGATATTAGGAGGACTTGTGAAGGAATAAGCCATATAACCGATTCAGAAAAGTACACTATCTTATGAAAGAATTCTGGCCTTATTAAAGCATGACAAGCTGGGTTTGGAAATTTAGAAACCCAACTATGAAAGAATTCTGGCTATTGAGAGAAGACAGTTATTGACCCTGAATAAATAACCTTATTGAAACAGAAGGTGCATGGCTCAGACAGGCTGACCTTTGGGAACAAAAACAATGGTTCACCCTGGATAAGGTGTTCTAATTTAAACTTCGTAAAGATGGCACATAAGATAAGGAACATCTGCCCTCGTAAAGATGACAAAATAAGGAACACCTGCCTTACACACCGTTCTATATGGTGACCCTAGAACACCTGGAGATGAGACAAGATTCTGGCTGATGTAGCAGTAAGAATTGCAGAGGTCGGCAGAAAGATGAATAGGGATAATTAACTTACATCAGCAGAAAACCTTAAAGGAAATACCACTGGAAAAGGGTATAAATATTGAAGTTTCAAATGGGATATCAGACTCGCTTTAATCGGGCAAAGCGATTCTCGGCTACAGAGGCGGCTCAGTAGTCTACCACTCTTTGTACCTCGGGGGATCAAAGGTATTTGATATTGATGGATATCCTGTACAGAAACCTTTAAGAACTGTAATACTGTAGCGAAGTTAAGATTTAAAAGCAAGATTCTCTGTTAAAAAGATAGTATTTTTTCTCTTTTTAGAACTGTTAAGGTTGCGATTGACTGATTCACCAACTGTAGATTGCAGGTCGGTTCTTTAATAAATCTCTATATATATTTTTAGAACTGTCTCACAAAAGACTTCTGTATCAATAACTCGAACTCAATTTCTGTACACTCTTTGAAGAGTTACAGGATTCGGGGGAGATCTCCGGACCCTCATAATATCCGGGACGTTACAGTCTAGCTAAACTTATTAAAAGCGCTATCTGGAGGACGGTAACATTCTCGGGTTGTTCCTTTCCTTTAGGGAGAGATAGCCCGGACCTTTAGACCCAATTAAGCGTCTTTAGGATTCGGCTACCTCAAACTTTAGTTGAAAGTGAACGTCTGAGAAATACGCCGGGGCTAGGACTAGTAAATATCCCTTCAGACTGACCAAAAGCTTGGTCAAAGGTGGTGAAAGGAAGGTCATAAGAGGAAGATAGAGGCGTTTTCAGAGGGTGTTCTAGATCGCGAGGCCAGTGTTGGATGAGTAGAGAGTTCTGGGGGTGGGGCAGTTGTACGGCTGGAAGAGGTCACAGATATAGGAGGGGGCAAGGTCATGACTGGATTTAAACACAAGGATGAGAATTTTAAATTGGAAGCACTAGGGGACCGGGAGCCAATGTAGGTCAGCAAGGACGGGAGTAATGGGTGAACAGGACTTGATGTGGGATAGGATATAGGCAGCAGAATTCTGGATCAGCTGAAGTTTGCAGAAGGTAGAAGAAGGGAGTCCAGCCAAGAGAGCTTTGGAATAGTTGAGCATGAGAGTTTCAACAGCAGATGGGCAGAGACTGGGGCAGAGGCAGGCAATGTTATGGAGATGGATGTAGGCGGTTTTTGTGATGGAAAGGATTTTGGGTTGGAAGCTCAGCATAGGGTTAAATAGGATGCGGAAGTTGTAAACAGTCTGGTTTGACCCGAGATGGTGGGTGAGGAGGAGGATGGAAGTGATGGTATGGGTACGGAGTTTGTGCTGGGGAGAGGAGGGCAATTGCTTAGGTCTTCCCAATGTGTAAGTGGAGAAAACTGTGGCTCATCCAAGACTGAATGTCAGACAAGATGTATGAAAGCACAGTGGCAGTGAAGGGGCTGAGCGTGGTGGTGAAGAGGTAGAGCTGGGTGTTGTCAGTGTATAAGTGGAAGCTGTCCCCATGTCTGCATCTGTTACCAAGAAGAAGCAAGTGAATGAGGAAGAGGTTGCCATGGATAGATCCTTGGGGCACTCCAGGGCTGGAAGAGAGGCCATTGTTGGGGATGCTTTAGCTATAATTGGATACATAAGAATGGAACCAAGCGAGGGCAGTCCCACTCAGCTGGGCAACGGAGATGGTGGTGCAGTCAACCGCATCAACAACTGCAGAGGCGCCGAGGAGTGAAAATGCACCACCTCACAATCAGAGAGATATCATTTGTGACTTTGACTCGGGCCACTTCGCTGCTATGGCAGGGGTGGAAACCTGACGGGAGAAATTCAAACAGGAAGTTGCAAGAAAGACGGGCACAGATTTGAGAGGGGACAACACAGTGAAGTACCTTGAAGGGGAAAGAAAGCTTCTCGATAGGGCGGTAGTTTGCATGGACAGAGGTTGTCTGGGGTAGGGTTTTTCTATTGAGGTGGGGGGATGATGACAGTAGTTTTCAAAGGGATGGGGGGGAACACACTACCCGAGAAGAGGGTACCAATACATTACATTAATAATAACTGAGATGGAGGCGGAGTATGCAGTACTGGCTTTGTAGCTCATTAGATACTGGAAACATTTCTTAAAGGAGTCTATACGAATTAATGTCTGCAAGTATTACATGAAGTCATCCAAAGTGGGCTATGTGAAAGACAACAGTTTTTTGGTTTTTCAGGTCAGCCAATTAGACCATTATTCCCCCCAATTCAGGCAGCTGGCACAACCCTCGGGAGACTTTATATTCCATAAACTTTAAATTATAATCTGTGACGACAGAAGAGCCAGAAACATTTGTGCTTTAAATATTGCATCCCAAAGATCTGTTTCTATCTTAAGCAGACAATCGATAGTTAACAGTGCTTGAAAGGATACACTTATTTGGAAATAAACTAAACATAAATTAATGAGTCAACCAGCTTACATGTACTCTCGCCTCTCTGAATGGCCAAGAGTTTGAGTTTCTCTGGTGGAATGTAGTCTCCATCTTTCTCTTCCACAAATGGAGAGAGATGAGGTGGTAAAGTCACTCCTAGAAAATAATCTTCTACAGGAAGCAGTGTTTTGCCATTAACACAGTCAAAGACCCACTGGGGCTGGATATAATACCTGCAAGTAATAAAAAAAGAGAGCTGATCAATGTTAAATAATTTGCAGCAGTGGACAATTGCACAGATTTTTAGTTAGTTATAGATCTGCAGACCAAAAGGGAAGTAGAGCGAGATTCTGCATTAGCTCACTTTTTTTTTTAAAATGGCTCGTTTCAGAGCCTCATCACTTGTAATGGCAGAATGCCAGAATCAAATAGTGGGAACAGATTTGAATCCCAACCCAATAGTCTTGAATTCCATTCCTTGGTGGGCAAGTGTTGCCGTTTTCAGGTCAATACACTAGTTGAAGTGTCTTACTGAAAGGAGAAAAGGAAAGGGAAACTTCTTCGAGAACCTCAGCTACAGCACCCAGCAGTCCTCGCTCCGGTGCTGGCTGATATACATGGTCAGGAATGCCACACCATGACTGCCTGTTTCAAGGAAGGAGGCAAAAAGCAACAAATATAGGAATATAAAGAGGGGGAAAATGACTTAATAAATTGCTTGGATCATCTTAAAAGCGGTTGATGGGACCCAGTCGTATTTTCAGGACACTGCTCATTACATGGATGTTACAGGTTAGGCAAGCAGCTGGTACTCTGGTTATATTTTACTTCATTTTCTTATACCACAAGCAAGAATCTATTTGTCAAAATTTAGAAATTGCAGGCACTTCACACGTCAAACTACTGATTTAAATTACCCTGCAGGTCCAATGAAAATAGCAATATATGCTGAAGGATCGGCAAGAGTACAATAAATGTGGTCTGCATTAGAATTTAAACTGAAAGATTAAATCTCAGTTAAAACAATGGTTAAAATTGTTCAAAGATATCATAATAAATACTTTCTGATCAAGTTCTGCTTCACTAGTCCACGGATAAAGAACCAAAGCCAACATCATTTATCCTTTGTTTTTTTTGGGGCGGGGTGGGGGCGGGAAAGAAAGAACTTTTTCTTAACTTGAGCGCGTCGAGGGCATGCAGCCAACATCTTAGTTCTGTGACTGGCTTCTAGGAATGCAAAGATGGAACAGGTTAACATGCCCTGTTGCTGGAAAGTGAAACAATGTGCCACGATAAGAAACTATTTGTGTTTCAGGTTTCCATCATCTGCAGTATTTTGCACTTTGTTTCATGAACCAACCAAGCTAGGCTCGACAACTATGGCATGTGGAGGACGCAGAAAGAACCGTTCACTTCCATTAAACCGGGAAGTGAATATTTGCCACTGGTGACAAAATGTAACTCATACTTACTGAACCGGAAATTAAATTTGATATAAAAACGTACCTATTGATAAACTGTTTATCAAGATTTGGCCTGTCCACTATCTGGTGAGTAATGGTTTCATCTGTAACAGGATAAACAGCACCTATACAAAGTGACTTATCCCATGATACTGTGCCTCCGAAACACCTAAAAAAGCAATTGATTAAAAAAAAAAATTGGTTGAAAACGGTTTAGTAAAGTTTTTTTTTCTAAAGCAGAGTTCTCTTGAGCAACAAACAAGTACGAGAGAGAGAGAGAGAGAGAGGAGAGAGAAATGTCAGGCACAGTTCCCATTCCACGATGCTATCCAGTGACTGCAAATTGTGCATGTGTGAATATTGAGTAAAAACAGGATTGGGCCTGGTTATGATGCCCTATATAAATCAAATAACCTGCCAACATTCAGAGTCTGGACGCACATGAAAATGGCCAGACTGCAGAACTGTACCGTAGCAAAATTCAAAACGAGATAACAAAAAAAAAAAGGACAATAGTATTTAAATTAGTAAAAAGTGACTTAATCACTGCCGATTTCAATGGTTCAGCAAGTTTCTCAGACAAATAGTGGAGCCCTATAAACCAGGAAGATACCAGGTTTGATGCCTCAGCTGCAGCAACAGTAGGGTGCTACAATTGGCCTCAGTGCGCAAGGTGGGGCGGAGAGAGGTGAAGAACAGTCAGCTAGGGCTCCCACTCAGGATCGCTATCCAGCAATACAGGTGAAAGTGCATACGTAGGAGAGAACAGGATTGGGCTTGGCCCCATGGTCAGTCAGCCTGGGGCTCACAAATGAATAATGGTCACGCGTGTGAGGTACCAGTGAGTGCACAGCACTTGTCGAACTGTACCCCATACCCCAGCAAGCTGTCGACACCATCAGTAATGATGGAGGGGGGGGGGGGTTTAAAAAATTGTTTACCCATAACACAACCTGACGTACATACCTTATGACAAATGCCAGTGATTCACGCGGTACTTCTCGGTTCAAGAAAAACTTCAACCCTTCAAACAACTTCTTCTGTTTTTCCAGTATTTGTTGCTCTTTTTGTCTCTCTTCAAGCAGCTCTGCATTTTCCTGAATAAATTATAGAAGTTACCCCAGGGTACCTTATTTATTTTGCTGCTGAGGCTAACCTCCTAACGCACAAGTAACAGCCTCAAACGAGTTGTGTATGTAACATAGTAAATATTCTCTACATACCAGATATACGTACAGTTAAAATTTTAAGTATTAACTTAGTTTTTATACTTTAAATATCAAAGAGCTTATTCAGATACCATAAAGCCTGTGTAGGCAGCAAAATATCACTTTGTATTTCACTTAGCACATTTATGGTACAAATCATGAATGCACTGCCCAACTAATTTTGAAAACGGTTCTGTTCTGTTCTTAACACTTCAACTTGGCAGCAAAATCTGACATCTACTTTGCATTCATATTATTTAGGCATTTACATGTTACGAGGGAAAAGAGCATTAATAGAATAGTACGGGAAGGTTAAACACGTGCTGAAAGAGAGATTTTTTTTAATAAACAATCTGGTTCAGTGCACAAAAACAAACTAAAAGGTGGGTGCTCATAAAAATCATCTTGGAAAAGAGGCTAATCTAGGTGGTTTTGTAAATCATTCAAAATGTCACAAGGTCACAAAAGACATGCAAATTGTATCTAAAAAAAAAAAATGCCTTTTTATTGCCGAAGTACTATTTTTGGAGTAGGCATGCTTGTTTGTGTGCTATTCCTATTGTGTTTTTATGCCCAGGGGAAATTAAACAGTATTTTTTTATTTTTCTTGAAATATCCCTCCCTCCTCTCCTGAAGGTTTGACTTCTCGCTCGTTATGGTTCCTTAGCCGAGCGGCCGCTATTCACGAGCAGCTCTCAACAGCGAACGTCAACCGACCAGGTGGGTGTAAGCCCACTCATTTCAAAAATCTCTTTTCTAAGTCTTAAACTAAATTTTCCTTTCATTGGCACTTCCGTGCTCTCTTGGGAAGGACAAATTAAAGCAGTTTTGTCATGAACCTATAGTATTTAATGCATGTAAAAGTCAGCAGTGTTCTCCAATTAAATTCAGCACCCATGCAATTTAACAGAACTGATGGAAAGCTAGATGGGGAAAGATTCAAATAGTATAACTTCAAACGGATTGAATTCTGTATTCATTGCACAGTTACATACCTATTTTATAGCTGATATAGTATTTTTCTCTCAGCATGCAACTGGTGCACTCGGTAAGGATGCATTCTGGTTAATTAAGAGCGATAGTGTGAGAATCACTGTTGGGTGATGGTCTACAACTTCAACCAAGCAATGGCCCTAGATTTCCCATTTTGTATGTCACCTACACAATAGTGTCAATTAGCCCTGCTGATATAAATATATTTTCTGCCTGTACTAATACAAAGGAGTCTGTGCTACAGCTATAGAATTGATGGACAGCTCTCGTGGTCACCCATGGAGCAGTTCCGCTTGCAACAAGCTGCCCAATTTTCCGTTCCCTCATATGAAAACATGGCGAAGCAGCAGACAAACCGACGACGAAACTATTGAAAGCCTAAGCTGAGCACCAAAGGAAAGAAGGTTCCCTTCTCACTGAAAAACATACTGCTCAATAATGGTGTGCAATACAATTTAAAACTTACTCCATCTGCAGGGAATTCATCTGGCGCCACATCATCCTCTTCATTTGAAGACACCACACGAGCTAAACTTGCACTCAAGGCAGCCAGTTTCTACAAAGATCATAACATTCAAATCAGCACAGTGAATAACGTGACTACTTTGCTTTTAAGGTTAGATCTGAGTCAGGATTGCCACTTACTTCCATATAACTTTCCGAGTCCATTGCATACTTCTCTTCGCCGTCTTGCTTCAGCTCACTGTCTTCTAGTTTGTTTTCAAACTGAAAATAAATTTTCAATTTCGTTTATTATGCTAAACATATAAAAGGATATGAATCCTTCAGACTTTTCTGACCACAAATCTTTAATGAATCGTAGAATCACAATGGTAGATACAACATGGGTCGCAGTCTGTAAAATACTATATTACATGACTAAAATACAAATACAGACACAGTAAAACAATTAACTACCATGAAGGAACTTACTGTTTTATGGGCAAATTCTACAACTAAAAGAGTGAATACTGTTGCTTGCATACACAAACTAGCCACATTTATGGGATATCTATGGGACAGTGAAAATATGACAAGTACCCACTAACATAAGGAACAGATAACCTTTTCTAATCAAAAATATTTGATAGTTTTGTAGCTCACAACTTTTTGAACCTTTCTCCAGTTTGTAAACATTAGCTCAACATTTCATTTCAATGGTTTGAGTTCTTTTTGCATCATTTTGAACTACAGTGATTAGTTTCCCAAACTGAGATAGTGTTTCTATATTTTGATTAGCCAGATCGGATTTATTTTCCTTTGCGTCTTTAGCTCATTTAACCTGACCGTTAATGTGACTGGATCTTTGCAATAACTGAACACATTCTGAATTCAAATAAGCTTAAATTTAATCAAACTTTTACATTGGATTCAGGTCGTCTATAAATAATAGATGAATGATTTTGGAAATATGGAAACTGTATTAAATTAAGTTCTTTCCAGTATTTTGGACCCAAATTGTTTTAGCTGGTGTGTAAATTGGGTATCAATTTCTCCAAAGATGGTATTTTAAAGAAATAAACCTCATTAAAGGTTCTGCTGTTAGTGTTTGCTCAAATAACTATAAATCAGTTCTGATTTTAAGAAAAACATTTTAACCAGCATATGTCCTGATCCAACAAATATCAGCAAGGGAATATTACTAATTTAATTTATGAATGTGGACGGCTCAAAACTCAAAAGGTCACAAATGCAAATGAAAGAACATTTCGCATAAGGAGAGGAATGTGCATACATCCAACAATAGAATGGCAAGGGGGCTGAAAGAAATGCACCATGTTCCAACAGAACAGTATTTGTAAGTGCTATCCAACAGCTCAATGTGAAAACAAAGCACTTTTACTAAACCAGATCGGGCAGAGTGCTCCAAAGGGTCGTTCCACAAAGCAGCAGAACGCTGCTTTGTGCTCAAGATTCCCCCATATGGCGGGTTATTGAATCTTGCTGTGCAGATGGGGATGTTTCTGACAAAGTACCAAGCAATTTCCCATAGGGCAAGTCCCTTTCCTCCCAGGCCACACTATTCAGTTGTCTACCAGCAGCCAACTTAAGGGCAGTGCTGGGAGAGTCTTGCTGGATGATTACCCACCAGCTTTCTCAGGGTGTGGAATACCACGTGTACCTGGTAAACATTACAACTATAATTAACATTCCAAAAGGGTTTATTCTGGAAAAGGGGTCAATGTTAGAAGAACACAGTCACACCATGTGCTTTTATCAGCTCAAGACGACCTAGTCCAGCACGAAATACATTGGTACATTCAGTATGAACAGTATAGTAAATGGATAGCCACTCCACGCGTGAAAGGTCACAGGTAGGACTTGGGGATCTTTGTAATTAACTAGATCAAAGATTTATTGACCTATTAAAAATCTCCCAATTCTATTTCTAAGTGAAGAGTTTTATTTTTTATTATTTTACAATAGTGGAGACATTCACTCAGATGGAGCATTACCATCGTGGGCGTCAAACTATTGAAACAGACAGAATAAAAGTACTTCATACTCTTGGTGACGCACAACGGTTTAACAACAGAAGTTTGTGCAGTGATATCAACATTTCTGCTGTCCTAACTATACTAGGCCTAAAAAAACGACAGCAGAAAATATACAGCGGAAGCAAATTTGAAGAGGGAAAACTGGCCCATGCATAATCTGAGCCAGATGGTTCACATACTGTGCATAACAAATCCTACAAACCTGAAGTGTCAAATGATCTCTGGGACACTTTCAAGGATGCTAAATTTAGTGAATGAAAATCTAATCTACCTTTGGAGGATAAAGAAGGTTGAGGCTCTGGTAGAGTCTGAAATTGACAAATCCTAGAATGGTTGTGAAAAACTCTGTGAAGGTAGCCATCACTCTGTAGTCCACATCTGTTGGATGCTAGAAACACAGATAATTTTAGAGCTTGAGTTAAGAAGCTTAATTAAGGTACAAGAACAAACATTATGGAATCATTTCCAGGATGAAACTGCAGTTTAAAAAAAAATGTATAGCTTAAAACTGGACCACCCAGAAAGCCTTTAAAACAAAACAGAAGTATCTGTTTTGAACAAAATAAGCTAATTTGATACCACCTGGGAACAAATCAACAGAACAAAATCTGAAGTGAAATGGGATTTTCTTTAAGCTGTGTGTCATTCATACAATATAATGAAACAGGGATTACCAACTTTAGATGTAATATATCCAAAGTACGAGGATGACTTTGTTGTAAACCAAGCTGGATCATATATTCAGATACCAAGATAAGTCACACTTTAGACAAGTATGTAAATCAAAAAGAACAGGGAAGTTAACGGTCTTCCATATACTAGTAGGTCAGAATAAACCAATTCAACATATTCAGATGCATCACTATTTTTGTTTAAAAAGCCAAATGCACCGAAAAGCATTGTACATAAGTTAAAAATCTTTCAGCATGAACAGATTGCTGCCATGTTCTCGAATTAAAAATAATTCTGCTTACAACTAGATGGTAACCTATTTCTTATTGAATTTTTGTGCTAATCAGGATGAGGAAATAGAACACTGTCATTTCAGGCATTCGGTGTCATCATCAAATTTTTCCAAGTAATTTACAACTCAACTAGATGCAGACTAAAGCTCCCTCTAACTCTGCCTCAACCACCATCACAGAAGAACACCCTCATTGCATCAAGGAGGATTTTCCCACTTGCCACACTAACCATCCTTTTGGCCTGAATGAAATAACCAAATAAGCACAAAAATGTGGTCAGTTTTTTTTTGCTAAAAGTCCACACATTAGGAACTGGATTCAAGCTGGACAGTCATTTTACACAGGAGAGAGAGAAGACATTCATCCCATCAGCCCGGATTTTAAGCAAAGGCAGGTATGTTTGAGCCGCCACATTATCCAGTCCTTCAGAATAACTTTTCTCAAACGGTAAATTATCAACGAGCAGCCCCATAGTCAGCAGTATACAGCGCACATAAACACAGATTATTGCTAAGGTCACCCTAAAGCTGCAACAGACTGTTTTCTACAAGGACAACTGTTCTGCTTTTGAAGAGCTTGTACTCAACATACTAATGTTAAGAACGATTCTTAATAATAACCACAAGGTACAATTAGTTTTAATTATTTGCTCTGCTGTTTATGGCTGTTGAGCATTTTCTGGGTTATTCTTTTACCCAATTCATTTGGCTCTTGAAAAAAGGAATTGCAAGCTTCGCCAGACAAGAATACAAACCAAGATTTATGACCGAACAATTCTTTGAAAGTAATGATCAAAGGAATGCAAAAGATCTCCAATATAAAGAAAGGAAGCAAAATGCTTGCAGCTTTCGCAAAGACATTGTTGGAGAACAAAACTTTTCACTTTCAAATCTGGCTGCTGCAGACATTTGCCGCTATCTGTGCTGTGTGTTTTAATAAAGCTATATTCGCAAAGAAGGGGCAAGACCTGGAGCCAGAAATTTACAAACACCTGTCAATCTGCAAACTTCCCTCGCCAACAGCAATTAAACCGACATCAAGACCTACTTGAATAATTTCTTTAGTCAGTACTGAGCAGTGGCAGATGAGCAGCTAAACGTCACAACTATACTCCAGGTCCCAGTCTGCCAGTGAGCAATGCCACAAGATTAGCTAGTACTGCGAGAAAAACGTATTCCAGCAAATTAATCATTACTATTTTGCAGCTTCGCAATTATAATAAACACTTCATTATGGGGCACAAGCAACTTGAAACTTCTTCACTCATAACTACCTTTATCCTCTGGTTTTGGCAGATGGCACCAACTTATTTGGCACCATTTAACAATTTCAGAACTGTCCACTTTCAAACTTGGCTGCTGCAAACAGCTGCTGTAATTTATGATGGTGAGCTTTCAGTAGGGGATTTTTTTTGTTGTCTTTCTTCAATGACAGCAAAACCAGGATAGATTTGTTGTGTATAAGGCATGTGACCAACAGTGCTCCTTCATGGTTCAGAACTCCTAGGCATGCAATGAGAGGGATTCCTCTGGCCCACATGGGAGATCCAGAACCAGGCTGCGAAGTGGATTTGTGACAGGTGGGAAAAGCAGCTCCAGGGTGGGAGTGCTCCAGCCCATCATTCAGCAACCTGGTGGCAGAGGCAGTTTTAGGGCAGACAACTCTATCAAAACCCGAGGATTGTGATGAGCAAGTCTGGCACAGTTTAGTGCGACAGATTCAGTTAGTGGTAATGGTAAAGCAAAGGCAAGTGTGTAGACAGTGCAAACTAATCCCCTAAATAAAAGCATATTATTTCCATTTCTGTAAAACACTAATCATTCTACTGGATTTCAGTTTGGTAGAAGGGGACTAACGTCCCCATCATTAGCTAGGCTGCCAGAAACAGTCTGCTCATTTTTGGAACAGCAGTGCCACCAAGGTTAAGAAATATCACATGATTTACATATGGGACCATTTGAACAATGAATAGAAGGAATGACAAAGTTCTTTGTTCATCCACCACCAGGGCATAATGGAGGCTTTATTGCTAGAAGCCAGCTGCAGTGCCCCATACCAATGTTACAAGGGACCCTTTTCAGTATACGAAGGCTTTTAAAATATTAAAAAACGCCCACAGCATTGCAGTTGGCTAAATGAACGACAGACAAGTAGTGGTCTGAGCCCAGTAGCTGTCCAACACTCTGAAGAATGCAACACAAGAATTTATTTTCCCAGTAGTTTGGGCAAAGAATTCACTGAAATTAAAACATGGTCGTGCCACTCGTGCAGTAGTTCCTGGTTCAACTGCAAGAAT